>VZRI01010825.1:33894-76783 GCA_013397515.1 Upupa epops | reverse complement strand
GATTTTGGAATGGGCTGCCCACGGAGGTGGTTGGGTCACTGTCTCTGGAGATGTTTAAGGTTAGTCTGGATGAAGTGCTGAGTGGTATGATTTAGATGTCAGATGTTAGGTTTACTTGGTTGGTTTTAGGTTGGACTGGATGACCTTTAAGGTCTTTTCTAGCCTTATCATTGCTGTGACACTGTGATTCTCACTGGTTGGAAAATAACCCTACCATTCAAAATGAAGTCTTGTCCAGAAGTTTAATGTTAAAACAAAAAAAGCATTTCAAGTATTTCAACAAATAGATGAATAGCGCTGAGAATTTCTGCCATGCAGTTAAGTAGTGCATCAATTCATAGAATGGTTTGGGTTGGAAGGGATCTTAAAAGATCATGTAGTTCTGGCCATGAGCAGCGACACCCCCCACTAGACCAGGTTGCTCAGGGCCCCACTGCAAAAGAATGGTCACTGTATTGTGCCAGATTCATGGTGCATGGTTCATAATCAGTTAGTTGTGAGGTACAAGAAGACCCTTCAAAGCTGATGTTGCCTGATGGAAAGGAAAGCAGCAAGATGACTACATATACCTGATACCACATCCATCAAATTCACTTCTTGATGAAGTGTATAGCCTAGAAAACCACATTATGAAGTTATCTCCAGCTGCAGCATCGGTCAGGACAGGTTGAATACAGACTGTATTTGAGGAGATTAATATGAATTTAGCTAAATACAGAGGAATTTGTTTATCTTTTCATTGAAAATTTCTTAGTATTTGAACAAAGGCGGTTTAATTCCTTACTTCAGGAAGGTTAAAAATTAATTCTAAAAGCACTGTTGTTCCTCTTTCAAAGGACTCTATTATCTTCTCCTTTTCCTTGACTAAGCCTCATTTATAGACATCTTTTCTCGTCTTTGAACTTTTTCCCATTATATTATGTAAATATTATTTTGAAATCCTTGTAATGCACTTGATAAAACTTTCTGTGGCAGAGTAAGTTAGTTAAAAGGTGAAAATACCAGCTGGGGTTTTGCAAAGTCACTGTTTCGAGGTATTGGCACAGATTATTTGTGTTGGCATTAGCAGTTACGCTAAAGGCTGTTGAGTCAGCCTCAAATAATAGCTGTGTGGCTGTAAAATGTGTACAGATATGATTATTTTTATACATACTTGTTACTGTCAGGCACTGGGTTTTCAGTAGTAATGAAGTCCTGGGTTTGAAGAATACTAGTAGTGACTAATATTCTCTGCAGGAGCTATTGTTCCACGAAGAAACACGTTTTGGCACTTCTGTTTTTGAGTCAAGCACAGGGCAGAAGACCAGCGTATCCTGGGCTCTAACAGAACTGCCAGCAGGTCAAGGGAGGTCATGTGAGACCTCATCTAGACTACTGTATCCAGTTCTAGAGTCTGCAATATGAAGGATGTGGAGCTGTTGGAGTGAGTCCAGAGTTCACAAGGGTGATCAGAGGGCTGGAGCACCTCTCCTGTGAAGACAAGCTGAGGGAACTGGGGCTGTTCAGCCTTGAGAAGAGAAGGCTCTGGGCAGACCGTATAGCAACATTTCTTTCAGGAAAGCTTTTTATGGGGACATCTAGTGATAGAATAAGGCAGGATGGGTTCAAACTAGAAGATGGTAGATGTAGATTAGATTTTGGGAAGAAATTCCTTACCATGAGGATAATGAGGCACTGGAATAGGTTGCTCCAGAAGATTGTGGATGCCCCCTCCCTGGAAGTGTTCAAGGCCAGGTTGGATCGAGCAACCTGATGTAGTCTAGTGAGAGGTGTCCTTGCCATGGCAGGGGATTGGAACTCTAGATGATCTTTAAGGTAGCCTCCAACCTAAACCATTCTATGATTCAGTAACTTTGTGAAAACAGCATGAATTTAAGAAGGAAAAGAAGGACATTAAATATATTACGAAATGTTTCACTTATAGATGATGAACACGCTGCCCTAAATCACCATTATTCACAGCAGGTTTCGTTATGTCTGAAACTCATTGACTTTAGAATGACCTGGCTGAATTAACATCACTCAACTATTTTGTAAAGAATCACTACCATCAAGTAGTATTTTACATAACTATTGCCTTTTTTTTTTTACCTGCCAAAGTATTGAGAAGAAGATGAAGACTTTTAATAAAATGTTACTGAAAATATCTGGAAAAGAGTAGTATATTATGAAACCATCCCATTACTGTTTAATATTTATTGTTGTTCATATTTGTGATTCAGATTTTTCCTAAGCTCATTTTTATGCATATTTACAGTGCTAGTTCATTTTCAAGCAATAATCATAGTTAAAGCGTTGACTATCAGTTTCCCCTTGTGACAGTTCTACCAGAAGAGAACACCAGTTCGCAAAGCCTAATTACAGTCAAGTCCTGATTCTCCTAGGCTTGTCTTTTGGCAAGAATTTTGGCCGTGGTGGAATTACGCTGATGGCAAAGTTGTATCAGAAAAACCCTACGAACATACAAACTCCAAGATTTATGTTTAAGTTTCTTTGAGGTTAAATCGTGTGTGAGGTATTACCCAGGTTATTTTTCAGCGAGTGCAGAAATACCTTGAATTATTATAATGCGAAGTTCTAGCTGTTTGCAGTAAGAATGTAAATCGTGTGTCACGAAGTCATATTTATAATGACTAATGAAAGCTGTTATACTGCAATCAGAGTGATGCAGAGCAACAAGGCCATTCATTAAGAGAAAAATAGTTGACTAAGAGCTAAAGCGTGCCAGCTTGAACCTTTTCCCTTCAACTTCACACTATGTGCTTTGGGTTTTGTGGTTTATCCTGATAAATAATTCTTTCTAAAATAAAGTAGATAGTAAGGCAGGCTCCTGTTTTCTGCTGCTCTACTCACAAAAACTCATACAGAAGGCACCGTTTTTGGCTTTGTTTATGCATAGATGCGCTTGCCCTTTTTATGTATCTACAAAGGTGTAAGCACAGCATATGAGCACACACATCGGTCCCTCCTGAATTCAGGCACCTCTCTTCAGTGTTCATCTAAACTAGATCAGGGAGTCAGTATGTAAATGAGGCAATTTGGACTGAAAACCTATTCTTCTAAACTATGACTTCTGTAATCTTATCAATGTGTATCTAAAAAAAAAACAGTGATGGCATTTCATTGATTTATCTTTCCTTTTTTGTATCTTGTACAACGAGATTACAAGAAGTAGAAATTATGAAATGTACCTAATTTTTTTCTAAATTAAATGAAAATAATAATACTTGAAGAAACTGACTTAAGTGGTTGAAGTATTCTCTTGAGAAGCCCCTTCCCTATTAAAGAAGCAATTCAGAGAATGAGTGGGGGACTAGAGCACCTCTCCTACAGGGACAGGCTGAGAGAGTTGGGGCTGTTCAGCCTGGAGAAGAGGAGACTGCAGGGAGATCTTATAGCAGCTTCCAGTACCTGAAGGGGGCTACAGGAAAGCTGGGGAGGGACTGTTTCCCAGGGCTCGAAGTAGGAAGGTAGGAGCAGGGGGAATGGTTTCCAGCTGGAGGAGGGGAGGTTTAGACTGGAAGACAGGAGCAAATTCTTCACAGTGAGGGTGCCGAGACACTGGACTAGGTTGCCCAGGAAGGTTGTAGCTGCCCCGTCCCTGGGGGCGATTCAGGTCTTGAATGTCTCCAGAGAAGGAGACTCCACANAGAGCCTGGCTCCATCCTCCTGACACCCACCCCTCCCATATTTAGAGACATGAATGAGGTCCCCCCTCAGCCTTCTCTTCTCCAAGCTTAAGAGATCCACCCCCTGAGCCTTTCCTCATCAGGGAGCTGTTCTACTTCGTTCATCATCTTTGTTGCTCTACACTGGACACCCTCCAGCAGCTCTGTGTCCTTCTTGAACTGAGTGAGGAGTCCAGGACTGAACACAATACTCCAGTGAGTCTTTAAAAAGCACCTTGTGTTATCTCTTGTCAACACAGCATTTTGTAGGACAGTTTTACCCAGTACTAGTGATAAAACTGTAAATGTCATTAATATTGGACATTAAAGTATGGCATGCTGAAATCTCACTGTAATGTTAGTTATATAAATCTCACTGTAAGGTTAGTTATGTTTGCCTACACATCTTCACTTCCTTTTATGTTTTCAGTGAATACCATTACAGGAAACATAAGATAGTAAAAGATAAAACAGATTTAGTTATGAAGAATTTCTAGCAAAGTCTATGTGTTTTCAAAATCCAGGTACAGAACCTTTCCACTTAACACTGGATTGCAGCAAAATTTATATAAGGTTGCAGTCTGATCAGTTTCATAAGATAATCAATCTGCTAGTAGTGTATTTTATGTGCTTGCTACCGTTTTCATGTTAGAATAAAAATGCAGGGAATATGCAGCCAAGTAAAACCAGTCCATTAAAAGGAGGAAGATAACTGAGCTTGTGTAGTGAATTGCAGGTGCCAGGATAGGGGTAGATGATTGAATTGTGGCCAGCAGCTGCAATTCAATGCAGCAAAGTCGTAGCATTGGAGTTGGACTGCCACCACACGAATGTTTTGTCATTCTCTAAAATCCAATCAGGCCTTGCAAAAAATAAGTCCATGTATTGCAAAGCTGCTTGTTTAGATGGACCCCAATCAACGTTAAAGCCTTCAAGAGAATTTTTGCAGAGATTTCTCATCTTTTGCATGCTGTTTCCTACATGGAAATGTCATTGGTCTGCTTGGTGCTGCAAGATAGACATGGTGCCATATGCAGGCACTTTCCCAAGTTTAGCATTCAGAACATGCCTTCTCAATTTAGCTGTATTTTAAAATTCCTTAAAGATTTATATAGCTTCAGTTGTTTAAATGTCCCAGTCATTCTTTGTCATTCCCTGTCCCTAGTTAGCAGTGCCCCTGTACAGATTCTAAGAGAGAGATGGGAGATGATTGTCTGCACCCATCTTGAATTTCATATTCCATAAATGATTCTTACTTTTAACATATCTAAGGGACAGGTAAAATTGTAATGTGCATATCTGTGGAAGTAAATCTTCACATCTGTTGTCTGTTACGTGGTACTGGGGGAACTTATAACTTATTTGAAGTGAGTATCTTAATTATAGCCACAGATTTGAAACTGTCTTATCTTCGTGCCATTTGGAGGACAGGCTTGTTTTGTAGCTGAGATGGGTTCACATGAGTGTCTAAAGAAAAATTTCATTAATATTTCAGACTGATTGCTGTTTGAATAGACAGCAAAGCTCTAATTTGCTTCTAGAGAGGAAGAATAAAAGAAGGATCACATGACCAAACTTACGTATTTCCACTTCTTCTCGTAGACAGAGCAGCATCATATTTTTATGCAACTGCTGTTCAAGAAAAGGCCTTTTTCTTGCTGACAGGTTAGCTGAAAGTTCAAAACATCGTGATAGCTACAGTTCATTTATAATCTTCTATTTCTGGGATATATACACGTAGCTATATTTACGATACTTCATCCAACTTCCATGGCTATTTGTGTCAGATGTGTTCACTTTCTGCTCCAGATGAGTAAATCCTTTGTGTTACGCACATTATTCAAAATAAGTAATTTTAATTTCCACAAACTGAGTCACTCAGGTTTATTACATCTTAAGACAATTTACTCGTCAGGAGTCTCCAGATGCACAAGGTAGGGCTTCTGTAAGTCTAATTTAGCAGAAGTGAGTACTGTGTGTCACATCACCCTGCTGGAGTGGAGATGTTTACACATGCACAGAGGCAACATTTTCTATTAAGTCATCCTCACTTTTGTACTTCAATAAGAAATCCAGCTTTCCAGAATCATACTGCAAGCTGTGACACGTTAAATGATCAGCTAATCCTGACACCCTAGGTAGTTTTCCATTCTATTAGTAACTGTCTTCAGCTGTTACCGCTTTCATCATGCCTTGTTGTTTTTACAGGCATATAGTTGTTCATTCTCCATCTTTTCTTTTCCCTTAGGTTGTGCAGTGTCCTTATTACTTAATTTCTGCTTTTCTGTGATGACTCAGCCTTCCACATTGCCATCATCTCTATGTAACGGACTTTCCAGGTCACTGTGCTTATTGGAAACCTGTGACCTGCTAGATTAGATCTTAGTGTGTCTGCAATTGTAATTGTTGATTTGTTTCAAATGCTTTTGTAAGTAGAACACTTCGAAATTAGAAATCTGATTTCAATTTTAAACATAACGAGAAAAAAATCCCCACATTACTCTTGAAATATCTGAACATGAAGCTTGGACTAGTTGTTCATCTTAAAGCCTTTCAGTCCTTTTTAGGAATAGCTTGTTCAGCCAGATTTTGAAGTGCTGTGTGGCAAAGATAGTATCCCTAAAAGCACACTTCTACATCAGCTTCTCAGCTTGGTGACTGAACAAAGGAGCTATCACTCTCCCTAGGCTAAGGAAGGGTAAGTTTAATCTGAGTCGGTGTCCCAAATACTATGATTACAGAGTTTTTTGTAATTTTAGCAAATCATAAAGCTTCCTTTGGAAAGAAATGATTTTTTTTCTTGTCATATAGTTGTAAGTGAATGGTTTAGATGTTTGAAAAATAGAAAGAACATCGTGCAATGCAATACTGCAGAGCAGAACCTCTGCTGGAATGGTAGGCTTGAACACTGAGCTGTTGTGGTATCGCTGTGAAGTAAGAGGGATATAAGGAGGGCTGCTAAACTAGATGGATTCTTCGTTGTGTTTCGGAAATAATTCCTACCACTTGGGATGAAATAGCATTTAGAAGATGAAAGATAATTATTTAAAGAGAAATTTTTGTTCATAACAGGTTGTATTGGCTGATCAGTCATAGCTCACAAGTGGACCCCATTGCCAGTACATTCTAAATCAACTCCAGAAGTACCTTCTTATGAATCTGTAAACTTCTAAAATCATTGTCTTTACATAGAAAACTCTCATGTATTCCTTCATGTTCCAAAATCCATAGGACTTAGCAGCACTTTCATAGCTTTTCATCTGGGACAGCAAGAATTACAGAACTTAGCTCTTAAGCCTTTATTCTTTTGAAAATGGAGGGGAGAAGCGAGCACTCCAATAAGTCATACAGGAAAAAACCCCACAAGAGAAATATAACGCTCTGTGAGTTTTATTGTTCAGTAAGCCTGGTTACTGCCCATTTGTGTCCCTTAGTTGATAGACTGTTTAAGTGAATTTTACTTACTGCTCTGCATGGACTAATCATACTGCTCTGCATTAAATCCTTGGGCTTTTTTTGTGTTACGCTTGACTACTGAATTCAGCAGATGTGATTAAATGGCACAAAGGTTGAATTGTATTTATATCTAGCAGCATTTTTTTTGAAAAATTTTATGATCCAACTTAACAACAGTGTCTCACTCTGAAGCTGGTTTTGAACCAGATGACCTCAAGAGATGTCTCCTTAAACCTAAATTATTGTATTACCTGTGAGAACTGTGATTCTCTATTAAATCTTGCAGAGTTAAATACATAAGCAAATTTTAAAGTTACTAGACATGCAAATGCCTTGAATAGAAAGGATTTCTTTCTATCAGAAGCCATGTAAAAGTTATCGTCATTATTTTTTATCAATATTTTGATATTTTAATATTAAAGATAATCATCTAGTTTCCACTCCAATTGTTTCGTATATATTCTGCCCAAACTGACCTCTGTGATCAACTACTTTTGGCAACCCAAATGAGAGTTAAAATGTGTTCCTATGCATTTCATTGTATTTTACTATATGACATACATCATTAGGAACAATCCACCCTATAAACCATAGCCTTTTGATCAACAGAGGTTCTCCTTCCCCTTTGCTCTGTCCTGTTGAGACAACATCTGGAATATTGTGTCCAGTTCTGGGCCCCTCAGTTCTAGAAGGACACAGAGCTGCATGAGAGAGTCCAGCACAGAGCCAGAAAGATGATGGAGCAGCAACCTGATAAGGAAAGGCTAAGGAAGTTGGGTCTCCTGAGCTTGGAAAGAAGGAGACTGAGGGGTGACCTCATTAATGTTGATCAATATGGAAAGACTTGGTGTCAAGAGGAAGGAGCCAAGCTCTACTCAGTGGCACCCAATGATAGGACAAGAGGCAATGAGTGTCAGCTGGAACAGAGGAGGTTCCACATAAATACAAGAAGCAGCTTCGTCATGGTGAGGGTAACAGAGCACTGGAAGGGGCTGTACAGGGAGGTTGTGGACTGTCTTTCTCTGGAGACATTTAAAACCCGCCTGGATATGTTCCCGTGCAACTGGATCTAGTGGATCCTGCTCTGGCAGAGGGTTGGACTAGATGATCTTTTGGGATCCCTTCCAATCCCTAAAATTCTTTATTTCTGAGATTATCATAGATGATTAGCACCTCTTTGTTTAACATATAAATAGATGTTTTCTTGTATTCCTCAGGTTAAGGTTTTAACAAGGCACTGGACATTTCAGTGATGTAAGTCCCTGATTTTTTTTAGGGTATCTATTATGCGGTACCAAATCTATAGTACCTCTGTTGGGTATCAGCAACACCCTTGGTCTTTCTTTACAGCTTCTTTTTCAGAGAAATCTGACCCTTAAAAGGCATTATAGGTTTTTTTTTCCTATTGGCATCCT
The DNA here is from genome assembly GCA_013397515.1 of Upupa epops. Lineage (NCBI taxonomy): Eukaryota > Metazoa > Chordata > Aves > Bucerotiformes > Upupidae > Upupa > Upupa epops. The sequence continues at coordinate 68,244 of VZRI01010825.1, read as the reverse complement.
CTTTAGAGTGGTAACCTCAAGTATATTCTTTGAACTTTTCTATGACTCATTTAATTGGTCATGTAACTAAGAAACTAGCCCTACACATCTCCCTATAATCCCACTGTAAAGTTATTTATTGGCAAACGGTCTAACCCAGAGTTGCATTTTGCCACATTTAAGCACAGTCTGCTAACCTTCATGGCAAGCTGCTAGTTGTGATACTGTGTTCTGGAGATTCACTTACTTAACTTCATCACCTCACAAGTGCTTTGGCCACCAAGGTATTCTCTCAGATGTATGTATTGTGATAGCTACCAATTTTACCTATAATTTTTTCTATTAATAATTGACATCTCAATTAATAAAGATGGAAAATTGCTTTGCATTGATAGAATTAAGCTTCTCATAAATGGAATAACCTACCTTGTCACATTCAAATTGGGAAACCAAAAAAGAATGCTGTCGAAAATTCAATTTAGCATTACAGAGATTACTGCAGTATAACAGCCCTTTATCTGTAGTAGTGTATAAAAACACTTCTAACAGTGCATCAATTTTCACAGCCATTTAGTAGATTAGAAAGCAATTGTAAACAGAGTAAAACCCACATTAACTCCTGTCAACAGCCTGCCTTTTTCTCGGTTATGGATTTGTTTGAAATAACGGTGAAGTCTAAAGTGATTGCATCAACATCACAGATTGTATTATAAATATGAATGAACCCATTGTAACGGACTGCATAGTAATATATGGCAGGCATTTGTCCTCCCCATCACAGTAAAGGCTTTTGTAAAGGAAGAATAGATGTGACACAAAGAAACATGTCACTCTACAAGGAAGTATTCACAGAATCACAGAGTAATCCTGGTTGGAAAGGACCTCCCAGATCACTGAGTCCGACCATCCCCACACCAACAAAAAACCTCAGTACCTGAAAGACTGACAAACACAACCTGACCCCCTCCCTGCTGCCACTCGAGCAGGGCGGTCATGAAGCACCATGGCTACATGGTTCTTAAACACCTCCAGAGATCGGGACTCCACTACCTCCCTGGGAAGGCCCTTCCAGTGCCTCCCCACTCTTTCTGGAAAGAATTTTTTCCTAAGATCCAGTCTAAACCTCCCCTGCCTCAACTTCAGACCATTGTCCCTGCTTCTGTCAGCAGTCACCAAGGAGAAGAGGCCAACACTCACCTCTCTACAACCTCCCTTCAGGGAGTTGTAGAGGGCAATGATTTCCCCCCACCCCAGCCTTCTCTCCAGACTAAACCTGCCCAGCTCTCTCAGCCTCTCCTTATTCAGCTGGTTCTCTAAACCCCTCATGTGCTTGGTTGCTCTCCTCTGGACCTGTTCCAGCACCTCCATGTCTTTTCCTGTAGTGAGGGGCCCAGAACTGAACCCAGTACTCAAGATGAGGCCTCACAAGGGCTGAGTACAAGGGCACAAGAACTAACTTCCCTTCTCCTGCTGACCACACTATTCCTGATACAGGTCGGGATCCTGTTGCCCTTCTTGGCCTCCTGGTGTGAAATGGTAGCTTTATCAAGGAGAGGTTTTTAAGTTACCCCTACATTTATTGTAAAGCTCCACTAATGTGTCAGGTATTCCTTTTAACTGAAATCAGCTAAAAACTATATATAAATAAAATCAAGACTTTTCAAGTGAGCAGTTGCTAAACAGCATTACTGTTGTTCTGAGGAGAAAGAAGGAAAGCTGTTGGCTTTATTTACTGTGGAAAATTCTCTCTTACTAGCAAATGTAGTGAAACTGAAAAGAATACGACTTCTGAACAGGAATTCATCAGATAGCACAGTGATCATTCTAATCAAACAATTCATGGTCATTGATTACCGTTGATTTTCAAAGGATTGAAAATTACTCATAGGCAGGATCAGCTGGAGCAGGAGGTGTCTCCAGAGAGTTGTGTTCTACAGCATGGTTTCTAATGTCTTTGACCCTGGGCAACAGACGTTTCCAAAGGCCTGATTCCAAAAGGTGTACTAGTGCATATTTTTTTAATTGCTTCTATTAGAATATCTCTTCCAGTCTTAAATAGGGACATTTTCTTTCCTTTGCTTTTCTTTGCTCATGTTAGAAAACTTTGATCTGTCAGTGAACATCAGCTAGCCAGCTAGCACATTCTCATTTGCAGTGGTCTGCATCCTCCTGCAAGCCAGTGTTTTGCTGTAGTAAAAAGGATAAGACTCTATATGTATTTTTGAGTAAATGTATTTTTGAGAATAAAATACTTAACTGATACAGTTTGTGTTGTCAACTCAAAAAAATCTCATGGTTTAGTAATAGTAAAGGTCATTAGACTTAAAGAGAAGCATGATGAAGCATCAGTCAAAAATTGTACAGCATCAAAGAGGTTTCGTACTCATTTTGTAATTTCTTTTTCTTCTACAATGTCTTTTCAAACCTCGAAAATGAAGATGATTGAGTGTTGCCTTAAACTGGACCCAGCATACACAGAGCTTTCTATTTTAACTTCCTTTGGTTAAATTGCTTCTGTTTTCAGGATTTCATTTCTCCAAGTACAATAAGTCTGTGCAAAATGTAAGTAAGTGCTGTTCTGGGCCTTAGATTTATATAATCATAAATTTGGATATCTTGCCCTTCCCTTTCCTTTCTTTTCCTGTATGCTGTCAGTTGCAGCTGAAAATTATTTTCCAGAACTCTCTCATCCATCAGAAGTGTTAGCCTGGGGAAGAGGAGACTCAGGGGGTTCCTTATCACTCTCTGTAACTACCTGAAGGGAAGTTATAGACAGCTGGGGATTGGGCTCTTCTTCTACCTAACAAGTGATAGAACAAGAGGGCAGGGCCTGAAGCTGCCAGGGAAGGGTTAGGTTGGATGTTAGGAAGCCCTTCCTCGTGGAAGGCGTGATCAGACATTGGAATGGACTGCCCAGGGAGCTGGTGGAGTCCCCTTCCCTGGAGGTGTTTAAGAAAACACTGGACACAGCACTTAGTGCCCTGGTCTAGCTTTTTGTGGGGATTTTAGGTCATGGGCTGGGCTTGATGATCTCAGAGGTCTTTTCCAGCCTCAGTAATTCTACAACTCTGTATTTAAATCTTAGTGAGATGCTTTATCATCTAATTCAGGTTCATACATAGCCAGTGTTTTATATAAAAACACGTGTAATTATCAGTGTGCTTCTGTAAATATCATAGTGCTTTTGTAACTGTTGTCTACGTTGCTGATTTTTTTTAGAAAAATCTTAACCACCATTTAAAAACAAATGGAACTACAAATGAAAGCAGCGGGTTATAACTAGAACTGGTGGAGGTCTTGGGGTTAGAAGGCAAATTATCCTCCTCACAAAAGGAACTGCAGTTGAAAACTAGTCTGTTGTTACTGAGCTAGCACAAGAAGTGCAGTAGGTTTCTAATCACATCCACATTGCCCTTAAGGAGTCAAGAACCGCTGTTCTCTGAATAGCAGAAATGTCTTCCCATGGCAGTGAGGACCCCCAGCCCAAGATTTACCAATCATTCTGGCTGGGAGGTTACGTCTGGGCATTGTTTGCAGCCACCCAGCTGCTCAGAATCCACACTGTTACTCTCAACAGTGTCAGTCTGTCATACACTCCATTTAGCTACTTCAGCCCACTTCTCCATCCAACTTACACCACTTCTGATTAAAAAGACCTTTTCAAGGAGTATCCTTGAGAAAATGCTGTTCAAAGTTTTCTCAGGCAAGCTGAGGTGTATATGTAAAGCAGGTGAATAAAGTTTACCGTCTGTTTTAGATATATTGTTCTTAACTGCATGGCTTCTGATTTGCTTGCCCTCATTATCTAAAACCAATCTAAGTAAGGCTCTCCCTCTATTCAAAAGAAGGCAATAGGTACCTAAGGTATGTGCTTTAATTGTGCCCTGAAGATTGTCTTTTCCCCTTGACTACTCCTTTGGCAGTGCAATCCCTTTGCCATTATTGTCCTGCAGAGTCAGGTATCAGGTTCAGTACCAGGGCTATCGTACCCTGCAATGATTTTATTGTAGTGAAATAGAGGGTGAGTGGGTGTGTAGGATCTGTAGACAGCATCCCATACTTGGTGTTGCTCTCAAAACTCCTGCAGTTTATGTAAACTATACAGTGCAAATCACCCTCACCCCCTACATATGCTATACCTTCCTATAAAAAGGTGTCTTCTAAATTTGAAATGCGTTTCAGCTGGATCTTTGTCATTCCTACATGCTTAAAGCACAAGAAAGATGAAGACGTAGTGGAGCACATTCAGATGAGGCCACCAAAATGGTCAGGGGAATAGAGCATCTCTCCTATGAGTTTGGGCTGAGAGAGCTGGGGCTGTTCAGCCTGGAGAAGAGAAATCTTGGGGATGGTCACCCTCAGTACCTGAGGAGGGGGCCTCCATGAAGGCAGGGGAAGGTCTATGCCAAAGGGTTTGTATGGACAGGACAAGGAGCAATGGGTTCAAGCTGGGAAAGGAGAGATTTAGGCTGGAGATTAGGAAAAAGTTCTTCAGTGTGAGGGGAGTTGATGGCTGGAGTGGGCTGCTCGGGGAGGTGGTGAGGGCCCCATCCCTGGAGTCATTGAAGGTCAGGCTTGATGAGGCTTTAAGCAACCTGACTTACTTAGAGATGTCCCTACTTGTGTCGGGAGGTTGGACTAGATGACCTCTGGAGATCCTTTCCAGCCTGGAAGATTCTAGGATTCTACGAAAAATTATGGATATTCTGATGCCAGAAATTGCATTTCTGTCTTAATTTTTATGTGTTGGGTTTTTTTTATTATTCTCACCTTTGCTATGTTGAAGGATTCATGCTTTTCCTTACTAATTCTTAAGCTTTTTGTTTTATGGAATAATTCAAATTTAACATATTTAGTATGCCTAAAAGTGAGAGTCAAATAATCTTTAATATAGGCATAAAATATGAATTTAAGATCCAGTGAAACTATTTTGTTTATTGCTTATTTTGAACAGCAATAAGACTGCTTGTATTAACATTGAATAATGATGACTGCTATTATAGTTTTATAGTATTTTTTTTAACCTGCTGCATGCTATATAATAAACATAGTAATAAAATAATAAAATAGGATTCTTTTTTAGAGAGTTCATAAATATTTCCATGGGACTCCAATAACTTTCTCTTTGATTCTCTCACGTACTAAGCTCTTTTATTTCACTAAAATTCAGACAGAAAAGACTGAGTAATATCTAAAAATCAGAGTGGCCTTGCCATACAAAGCATCACAATTACATCTTCNCAATAACTTTCTCTTTGATTCTCTCACGTACTAAGCTCTTTTATTTCACTAAAATTCAGACAGAAAAGACTGAGTAATATCTAAAAATCAGAGTTGCCTTGCCATACGTCTTCATCTCTTAAACCTCAACACTTCCATGGATGGGAGATTCTCAAGTTTGAATGGCCAGGACTAAACCCAAGCCAGTTTCAATTTAAAGCAGTGGTGGTTTTCATGTGAAGGTTAAGATTCCATATACCAGTACAGAAGTAGGAATAACTTCTTCTATAGGCTGATTTGAAATCCATGTTTTAAGACGTTAGAAAGCTGCACAGAAGTGTGAGTATCACAAATCTGTAAGAGTTAAGAACCTCTAAGTTCTATGAATAATTGAAATAGAAGTTCTATTCCAACTTAAGGAAAAGTTTAGTGAACATGAAGGACTTTTAAAGGGGAAAAGGTTGTGATGGTTAATGGTTAAGCAGCATACTTACCAGCAACCTTCACATCTCCACTTCTTTCATGCGTGCTATATACAGAAGAGTTCCTCTGTTTATATTGAAGCCATTCAATGCAGCAACCAGAATATCATTTATTTCAATCCTATTCCACTTATTTCAATCCTGTTCTTTATGCAGCTAAACAGGCTCTTTGAAATGAAACATTTTATGTTCAACAGGTGGTGATACTGATACCCATAACATTCTGTCAGGTCATCACCAAATCTGCACCCTGACCACCTGTGATCACAGAATCACAGAGTCACTGAGGTTGGAAAAGACTTCTGAACTATTCCAGCCCAACCTATGGCCTAACATCATCACATCAGCTAGACCAGGGCACTAAGTGCCACGTCCAGGCTTTTCTTAAACACCTCCATTGGCGAGAACTCCACCACCTCCCTGGCAATCCATTGCAGTGTCCAGTCACCCTGCAATCTCTACAATGATCCCCGCATCTTCTGTGGCTATCCAGACAAGGAAGTCCACCTTTTTTGCAGACTGTGCTGCACTGAAAAGTCAAAAGCTTCCACATCCTGAAGATATTGGAGGTCTGGAGTGCAGGTGTTCACACCTGAGTTACTATAAGCTTTCTTTGCCTGTTTAAAGTATCTATGTCGGGGTGAAATGAAGTGCAGTTCAGAAGTGCTCGTTTCTCCTCATTAACTGTGAGGGGAGCCTAAGGCAACCAGCACAAATTCATTTGGTCCAGTGAATCTCATGTTGGGATCAACGGCCTTTGGTCAGGGACAAGGACACACAGGACTAAGCATGCTCTCATTTCAAGTAATTTTATACAACACTGAAGGGAAGAGCTGGTTTTCTTTCTGAAGCTGCGTACAGTCAAGGAATTATGTGTGTTTCGTAGTGGTAGTTACACTAAATCCAGTTTGTGGTTTAAAATTTGGGTATATTTCAAAGGCCTAAACAAGTGGTGTGTGGGCTGCTCTGATGCTGTGGTTGTTTAAAGCAAAGAAACGCTGCCCAAGCAGAGAGCTGAAGCCTTCATCCTCACTGAACCCCACCAGCACAGCGGCCAGCACGTCATGCTTGTGCACAATACGGTTGACATCCTGTTACCTTCTGCAGGGGACTGCCGAGACTTGGAAAGCTGTGGATGTAGCTCCCCCACAGCTCACGGACAGCAGAGATGAGATTTTTATCTAGAGTCTGTGAAACCCGAGTGATTTTCCTCAAACTCTGTATTGACAGAAGGTCCAGCCTAGCCAGTTTGACCCCTGGTGTTGTTGGTTCTCGAACAAGAAGCTTCTATGCTGTGGCTTCACTTAGGAGCTAATTATGGAGTGCTGTAATCCAGAATAGTGCCCTGGTTTGAGGTGATGCTGAAGAGAAACACCTCTGTCAGCTCTTTCTTTGTCACCCTCTGTTTTACTTTCTAGATGGAAACGGAATGTTCAGTGCTTGCTGGTTTTCCCAGTATGTCTCCTGGGTGATGATTTGGCTTAAAATCAGCCCACGAGGCTGGCTTCTCTGCTGCTTTAGAACTGTCTGGAGTCTCCATCAGAGTGCATCCATCCATCTGGATCTTGGAGATCTTTATTAATTTAAAAAAAGGGGAATGCACCTACACCAATTAATCAGGCTTGGTCTAAGCTGTGTACTCTTAGATTAAAAGAAGATGTGCATCTATACATCCAGTTCAGCTTACTGAACCTCTCCTGATTCATGGCAAAAAAAATATGTTAGTAAGCTCAGAAAAAGCAAACATTTTTAGCAGAAACTGCTGGGGAAATTCCGGATTGTATTCGCTGAGTTCTTGGAAGTAGAGAATGTTCTACCTGCTGCATAATTTTCCTCAGTTCTTTTGGGCATAAAAGTATGTAAAATTACAAACTGCTCCTTTTGCTCTAAATTCATTACAAACGTTTTCTGGGTCTGCTAAACTTCTGGCCAGCGTTGAGGATCCAGGTTTGTAAGAGGTATTGCTTTATCACACAGAATGGAAAGGTTTATTTCTTCTGTAGGGGGTTCCTTTGAAATGAATGCTAAGTGCACTTCAGTAGATTTTCCGAGCTGCTGAACTTTTTCAATAGCATTGGTTTTCCTTCTTATCATTTCAAGATACCTTGATATAGCCCTGCTCTTTTGAAATGAGAATTAATGAAGATGCTCAAAACGATTTGAAACTATCACTCTAGCATATGTAGTATCAGAGACTTAATTGGTGAGCTAGCAATGTGCTGACAGAACATATTCATTCTAGAAAGAAGTGTCATTATGAGAATTATTATATGTAATGTGTTTCCAAAAAGGTGTTACAGAACCACAGAACTAGTGAGGCTGGAAAAGACCTTTGAGATCATCCAGCCCAGCCCAAGACCTGACATCACCACAATCACCTAGACCAACCTAACCCTCCCCTCGCAGCTTCAGGTCCTGCCCTCTCATCCTATCACTAACTGTTTGGGAGAAAAGCTGGACCCCTACCTGTCTACAATTCTCTTCAGGTAGTTGTAGAGAGTGATAAGGTCTCCCCCTGAGTCTTCTCCAGGCTGAACAACTCCAGCTCCCTCAGACCTTCCCTCCAGTCTCTTCCCCAATGTCGTTGCTACTCTGGACCCACTCCAGTACCTCTCTTTCTTGAAGAGAGGGGCACAGAACTGCCCCCAGGAGGCCTCACCAGTGCTCAGTACAGGGGGGGGAATTACATCATTAGACCTGCTGGCTACACTATTCCTAATCCAAGCCAGGATGCCATTGGCCTTTCATGCCACCTGGGCACCCTGCTGATACTTAACATCTCTCTAGAATGTGGTGAGAGGAAAGGGATCTCATTTTTCAGAGTTTTACCATGATGATGCATCTCAGGTATTCTTGGTGGGTTTACTTTTTTAAAGAGTATCGACAGAACATCTTCTAATTGTCTGTCTTCCAGCACGTTTGGTTACATAGGGAATAGTAGAAAGAGGGGGAGGTAAGTGAGGAGATTTCTCAGTTTATTCTCCTTGTGACCTCTCAGCTGGTTTCCATCACAGGCTGAGTTGTTCTGGAATTAGGGTTTTTCCATGGTTTTTTTGTTTGCACTGAGTAGGCATCTATACTGAGTATATGATTAGATATACGTATGAGTCTGTTTATATGAAAGGAGCTGCTTGCTGAGCACTGTATGCTGGTATAAACGACTGCAGTAAACAACTGAACACAAACTTAAAGAGTTAAAAAATAGAATTGTGTAAAAGTCTGCCTTGATAATTTGTCACTGGTCGGCCTAAGTCCTGGGACAGAGTCTCCCTATGAAGCAAAAGGCTTGAGTGCCAAGACAACAGACAGGGAAGGCTCACTCACCACTTATTGTCATGGGCAAAAGACAGACTCCACTTGGGGAAAACAAAATCCAATTTAATTCGAACATCAAAAAGCCATCACCAAATACAGAGAGATAAACCGTTATAAATGGTAGCCTCCTGGGCCCACACTGCTTCCCTTTCACAGGGAAGACCACTTGCAGTTGTTCCCTGTGGCAGCAAGCCCGCATGCGCACTATACAACAACCTAACCACAACAGACAGTCTTCCAGGAACTATTCCAAGTGGTGTGGAGGTGTCCCATGGGCTAACAGCTCCAGCACGGTTCTCCTTTGAGGTCATAGCATTTCTAGGGATTAGTCCTCTGTTCCTGTGTGGGGTCCTCTCCAAAAGTTGCACACAGGACTCTTCTTCACCATCTACCACAAGCAAAGGAAAAAGGCTGTTCTGGTGCATTTCCCCTTCCTCCTTTGCACAAAACTGGGTGGCCTCATGGTTGTGTCTTTCCTCCTCCAAACAAAAAGGTTGCTCTTAGAAAACCAAGCCCAAAGCAAAAAACTCAGGAAGCCACAGAAAGAATTTTCCGTTCTTAAATAGGTTGGCTCAGCCTGAGCCAGAGGCAGGTCCAACCCAGAGCTAGTGGGAGCTTTCATGAGGCTTCTTACTACACCAGCAGACCCCCACCTCCACTACCGAAACCCCGCCAGTCTCAGAAACCACAGCAAAGTCACTGTCATGTGAACAACGTTCACAAGTTTAGAGACAGAGCGCCAGCTGAAGGAGCATGGAGTTGTTCTCTGCAGTTCACTGGGTGTGCCTGGAGTGGAGTTAGCATCCCTTACAGCAGCCTGTATGCTGCGGTGCTTTCTCTTCCCGACTAAACCAGTGGTGACATCACACTAGTGTTTTGGCTGTTGCTGAGCAACGCTTGCACAGCATTACAGCTTTCTCTCCATCCCTAAAGCACATACAGCAAAGCTGTGGGCAAGAGTTGGGAGACAGCATAACCAGCACACGTGAGCAAACATGATACTCCGTACCCCATGATCTCATGGTCAGTAGTAAGAAATAGGGGAAAGGGGGGAATGTTCTGTGTTATGATGTTTGTCTTCCCAAGCAGCTGAGAGGTGACTGAACATCTGCCTGTCAATAGTAAACAGCAAACGAGCTCCATTTTTTTCTGCTTTGCTAGCATGCAGAGCTTTTGTTATCTGAATTGTAATTATCTCTGACCATGAATCTGCTCACCTTCCTTGTATTTTCTCTTAACCCCATGGAAAGAAAGAGTGAGCAAGAGGCCAGATGGATGTTTGGCTGTTCATCAGCCAAACAACCCAGCACAGCAGCAATTCTTTTTTAATGTGTTAGGTTACAACCAGAAACACATTTTGAAAGGATTAAATTTTTCTTCAACTTCAGAAAGTGAGCTCACAGGTTTTACGCTTTAAGGTGTCAAAATACGAGTAACGTTTAGTTGAATGCCCAGAGTAACTCAAGAAAGGCATTACTGCTAATGCATAGAATCATGGAATCATAAAATCATTAGGGATTGGAAGGGCCCTTGAAAGATCATCCAGTCCAATTCCACTGCCACAGCAGGATCACCTAGACCGAGTTGCACAGGAACAGATCCAGGCAGCCCTGGAACGTCTCCAGAGAAGGAGACTCCACAACCCCCATGGGCAGCCTGTTCCAATGTTCCATTACTCTCACTGGGAAGACATTCCTTCTGGTATTTATATGGAATCTCCTATGTTCCAGCTTGCAAAGATGAACTTCAGTGGTCTTTGCTGTAATCTGTTGTCCTCTGAATTCTTACAATATTCAAGCCTGTGCGTTTAACAGGAGGCTCTTGTTTGACTGTGCATTCTACACAGTAATACATTAACCGCATATTCTTCTCTTTGTGACTGACTGGACTGGTGTATTATTATTTTAATTACCCCTCAGGCAATCTTCTGGTGTGTGATCATGTGTAGGTCAATGTTCTGTTAGTCCTTCAACATGACAGCTCACAGAATAATTATCCTGTCATCACACCTTGATTCATCGTTACGTCGTTTCTTGGGCTTTTGCTCTTATTCACATTTGCTTAGCAACCAGATCACATGTCTCTTATTATTCAAGTAATCACGCTCCGCCACACATCGATGCATCAATTAAAGCTTTACAATGAAGGATATTGTTCTATGTAGAATCCTCAGGTGTCAGGAATTAACGAGTCATTTTAAATGGTGCGGGCCTTCTTCAAATGGCTAATCTGTGTTTGTATTGAACAAACAAGCATGCTAACAGTTTTATACCAAAAAGGAGTGATAGGTCACCATCAGTAGGAAATAGATGCTAAAATTATATTCTGTTCTTAAAATGATTAGTCTTTTAAAGAGATTTACTGGTGCACTTGCAGCTCTGAAATGTCTGAGTGCCAAATATCTGTAGTAGAAATGTGTTTTCAGGCGCAAATCAATTGTGCATCTGCTGTATTTACTCTTACCTATATTCATTGTAAACATTTTCGGGCTAATTTTCTGATTTGGGTAAATTTCACAGCAAATAATTATTAGAGTGAAACTTGAGTACCCAGAAGCTGTCAAGATGGTTCAGTGATTTAATGTTGGCGTCCTGCAGCTTTGACTGTAATCAGCAGATGCTCTGGCATTACCATAAATGTTTTCTTAACTGTCTCTGTCAAGAAAAAAGAGAAGATTTTTCCTGTTTGGAGTCTGCTGTTTCTGATTAAATTCGGTTTGGCATTCTTATGCATAATTAATATACCGTGATGATCTCTAAGCGTTTGTTTTTAATATCACCTTTTGAGCTAAACGCATTTGCAGGGCTGCTTTGTAAGGCAGAGCAGACAAAGGAAAAGCAAGTCTATTTGTAGGAAGCCTTGTTTCAGTAGCTTAGGAAGTCTTGCTGCCTTGATTTCTCTGTGAGTGTAAGGGCTTGAGTTTTCGGCCTCTTATTTTTTTGTATTTTATGTAAAGCTTTCTCTCTCTAAGTTCCTCTCTGAGAGAGAGGTTTCGTCTGTAAGCACAAACAGGCGTCTTAGATTTCTTGAAACGAAAATATCCTCTTACATAGCAAGATTAACCTCTCTTAGCTGGTTATTTCTAAACAGTAATTGCATGCAATTGATGAGGAAAACGAGGAAACTGGGAAAGCTACAGTTGGCTTCTGATGGTTTTTACATACCAAAGTGGCTGCTAGGAGTCTAATTATTAGAATAAAGGGCAGGAAGTACGTTCGTCAAGTGAAAAATGCGTGCCATTAATGATGTTAAACACAGCATTTTGAATTCACAATGACTGGATTAATTACCCATGACGATGTGTCTTGGATTTCTCTCATGTGGTATTTCAGCGATATTTGGAGGAATCACTAAAAGCTATCTTTGAAAAAATAATTCCTCTTACTCTTGAAATCCCAGCCCTTCTTTAAAGCAATTTGTCACACTAGCAAAGCACAGTTGTCGGTGTCAAACACGTATGGCTGGATCATGTGCAGAGTGGAAACAGGTTTTTTATATCCCATCTCTCTCCACACATGAGCAAGGCCCAATTACAGTCTGTCCCAAAGAGAGGAAACACTTAAGTGAAAGCACAGCACATTAATTACAGCTTCATATAAAAAGAGACAGAGAACTTTCAAAGGAATGTATATGCAATCTTGCGGAGAGAGAGGAAAATTAATCACTTTTCTTCTGCCTTGATTTGCCAATGTTTTGTTTTGTGTGAAGATCTTGAAAATAGGCCATTACCTGCTACACAGGTTCAGTCTGCCTGATAGCACCCTGTCAACTGTTTTCTGCAAAGCTTTGCCAAGTTAAAAAAAGGGCCCATAATAATAGTGCTTCAACAGATGAAGTTACGTGAACTAAGATGGTTCTCCTGCACCCCATCCGCAGTGCATTCGTGAAGGCAGTCTTGGATGATGGTTTACATAGGCAAAACTTCACAAACAAGTCTCTTTCTGTTCCATTGAGAAACACCCTTCCTATAAAGAACCTGACATTTCATGTTGTTTAACTGCTTTTTCGATCTAGTTAGGATTTAGAATTCTGATAAGTACTTCTTGTGGTTAGGAAATCCCTGCATTCTCAGCCGTTGTCGCAATAGCAGCATTCAGCGCACTCTGTTGCCCTACTTCCCTCCAGAGTCTTGTTCTAAATACGTTTTTAAATGAGAAGACTCTGAGAGGCATATGCTGTTCTTTTGGATAATAGTGAGTGACAGCCCGCCGTGACCTTTGTGGGCAAGAACAGCCCCAAGACATTGGTCCAATACCTTTACAGCAATGTGAGAACAATATTTTCCTGCACAACTATTAAAACTAACACCCACCTAATTTACTTTTGGCTCTACCCTTTCATCTTCGTGCTTCTCCCAAAAACATTTGTAAGACTCTATAGATCCCCTTTCCCTTTGAAGCAGATTGATTCCCTGGGAGAGAAGTGCAACAGGTGTTGAAGGAAAGGCATTATTTCCCATCGGTTTGATCTGACATTACTAAGTATTTGTGCTCTACCTTGAGGCAATGCAACCTACTGCTGATACTCTGCTGATATAAACCTGAGAACAGAAGGTTGGGCTGCAGATGGGAAATACAAATTGTATGACTTTGTAGCAGTTATTAGAACAGTTAGGGAATGGCTTGTGGATAGGTGAATAAGAAAACGTGGATAAGAAATAATTTAGGCAATAACTCTTAGGGCAATAGCTAAGCATAGTTCTATAGGTGTAAAAAATGCTTATGCTAAATAAATACTAAACAGAAACAACAGCATTATTTACAGTCACAGTGAGTGGGATCTCATAAATATCAGGTTAGTCTTTAAGGCTTGCTTTGTTGTTTGGATTTGTTGGGTTTTTATTTTCCTGAGGTAGAAAACTTCCTACTGGGTTGGGGTTTTTTTTAACTCCTGGTAAAAGATGACACAAATTGTGTGTTTCATTTCCGTTTTGGTTATTTCCAACAGCACACTACTTATCATTACCCACTGCAGCTGCCAGTGGCTTTCCTTTGATGGCAGCAATCTTTACGCATATTCCTGAAATCCTTTATCAAAGCATACCTTGAAAGCAGTTTCATCTATTGGTAGGTGCTATGCAGACAGGTTTGGAAGCTAAATGTGTCTACTGCTCAAAGGCATCAGTGGCAGTTAGTTTATGGGATCTACAGAAATTATTATTGGCTGAACAGATAATGCAGATAACAGCTTTAGACTATGGACCTTTATGTGTCTTGTCACAGATAACTAACTTATCCAGTCATCATTTTTAACCCTCTTTTAACTCGCAACAGGATTTGGAATAGCAAGCTATAAACCACATTTCAGGAATTTAAAATAATCTAACCAAGGGGATTTAACTGCATTCAGCACCGCTCCTTGAATCCAGCCGTCTAGCTAGTGTTTAACCCAATTGAGCATATGCTTGATAAAGCCATACACAGCCAGTTTTGCCAAAATAATTCCATGGCAAACAGTGTCAAAGGCTTTCCTGAAGTACAGGAAGACAACAGAATCACAGAATTATTGAGGCTGGAAAAGGCCTCTGAGATCATCAAGCCCAGCCTATGACCTAACATCATTACATCAGCTAGACCAGGGCATTAACTGCCATGGCCAGTCTGTCCTTAAACACCTCCAGGGATGGGGAATCCACCACCTCCCAGGGCAGTCCATTCCAATGTCTGATCACCTTTTCCGTGAGGAAGGGCTAGGGCTTCCTAACATCCGACCTAACTGGTCCCTGGTGCAGCTTCAGGCACTGCTCTCTGTTCCTATCACTAGTTGCCTGTGAGAAGAGCCTGACCCCCACCTGAGCACAGCTTCCCTTCAGGTAGTTGTGGAGCATGATAAGGTCTCCCCTGAGTCTCCGTTTCTCCAGGCTAAACAACCCCAGCTCCCTCAGCCTCTCCTCATCAGACTCTCTTCAGTCCCTTCCCCAGCCTCGTTGCTGTCCTGTGAACCTGCCTCAGTACCTCAATGTCTTTCTTGAAGAGAGTGGCCCAGAACAGCCCCCAGTACTCGAGGGGAGGCCTTACCAGTGCCCAGGAGAGGGGGAGAATTACATCCCAAGAAGTGCTGGTCATGCTATTCCTGATCCAAGCCAGGATGCCATTGGCTTTTCGCGCCATCTGAGCACATTGCTGGCTCATATTTAACCAGTTGTGAACCAGTACTCCCAGGTCCCTCTCTGCCAGGCTACTCACCAGCCAGTCATCCTCAGTCATAGAAGGAGATCACGTTTCATCAAGGAGGGCCTACTTATCATGAACCGATGCTGACTGGGCTTGATCACCTGGTTATCCTGTAAATGGTGCAAAATTATTCTCAAGGGGATTTGCTCCATAGCCTTCCCTGGCACAGAGGTCACGGTAATTTTCTTACCCAAAAAACCCCTTAATGTTTATCTATTTTGTACCCTGGGTGAAAGCAAATGAACACCTAGGCTGCATAGCATTTCTGGCCACTGCTGTATCAGCATTTGCCTCTTTACCCTCTTCATTCCAACATAAATCAAACCATGAATGTATTGTTTCTTAATAACAAAGTTAGGCCAGATTGTCCCTTCTGAAATGAAGTTCACAATTTGTTTGAGAATGACTCAAATTATGTGCTCTAAAAATCAATAATGACCACAAGAAATGCTCCTCTCTTGGAAGGTTCTTAGAAAACTCCCAGAAGTGCCTTCATTCGGGGAAGGATGCATGAGAAGACACGGTAGATCCACTGTAATTCAGAGTGAAATAGGGAGGATTCCAGACTTGTGAGTCTGAATTAGCCATCAGGCATCTTCAGAGGTTTCTTCTCTCACAGATAAACCTTGGGTGGTTTCTGTCAGTAATCTGATCCGCACTTTTTGTTCTCTTTTAATCTTGACAGGCACCCCAGACTTTCATTTAAATCCCAGTAACTTAAAGTTGTGTTTCTTGTGGCAGAAGTCATTGTGAAATTAGAAGCAAGAATATATTAGTTCAAGCAGAGAAATTGGTCCCAACTCAATGCAAAGAACATTTGGAAAAGACAGGAAGAAGACGGAGTGGAGTGATCACAGGAACTTGAAGTAGTCTTTGAGAAAGTATGTGTAGGTGAGGGATTAAAAGAATTTTTAAAGGCTTTGCTTTAGGGCCAAGTAAAAAGAGAACCGATCCAGCACATTTCCTCTCATCACAAATTGGTTTGCTCACAGTTCGTAATAGATTTGCTTTGAAATTTACTTTCTATAAGTCATCTATGCTGGCCTCACTTAGTGCTGACACATTCTCTTCTTACCATTGAAATTAACAAAAAAACCCCTACATTCAGTCTTTCTGAGAACTCTGTTTCATCTCTATTTCATCTAAACTTACTGCTTAGTGTTTATTCCTTGTTTCACACACAACACTCAAGAGGAGCAGCAACTATTAAATGACGTTTGCATTGAAATTATTCATAGATTGATAGAAAGTGCATTAAAATTATGCTTTTTAAATCTTCTAAAAATCAGTAACACTTTTCCCTGCCTTGTTAATTATTGTCTTGTTTAGTGTATTCTAGTTGCAAGCATTTATCCTGAAATACTATGGTATAAGAATGTACTTATCAAGCAAACTGCTTTTGAGTATAGCTATGTTTAGGTGTTAAAGTTGAGCTGCAGGGTATAACTAAGTCATAACAACATACAGCACTCCTTTAACATTTGAGGGAAATTCTTCCATTCTACCCTTGTCAGTCACAGGAATTATTTAAGAGATATTAAACTACTAAAAAACAGCAATAAAAAGTATTTAAAGTATTTTCCATTACACTGTCTAGCAAGGAGCTATCCCAGTTTTATGAGTGATGTTACATACTAGGCATGGACCTTCCAGCTATAGCAGTCTTTCATATTAGGTCTAAATTCTGCTTCTTGGTGGTAAAACAGGCTTTTAAGAAAGATAATTCAGTCTAACTGTGTTCTAACATCAATACCAAGGTATGGGAATGGATTTCACAAGGCCAACCTTGGGCAGTAGAAATGGCATTAAGGAACAATGGGTGTCTGGAAAAACTCAGGGGTTGCAGCTGCCCAGTATCTTGGGCTTTAACAGGAACTGGGGGTTTGATGCAAGAGTTGAGACTCTCATTTCATACTTGAGAGGAACACGAGAATGAATGGTTTTATTGTTGACATTTCTGTCAGTCAAAAGCCAAGAGTCTGGAATTTGGAGGCTCACAATGACAAGTGTCAGAATTGGTTAGGATTTTTAATTAGAAAGATTTAAAACTGGGAAGGCTAAATGACAGGTGAAGTGATGTTAACTCTAAGCTGTTGTGGTGGGTTGATGTGAAGAGGCAGCCCAGACACCCATTCAATCACTGCTTTGGTAGGGTGGGACAGAGTGGAATAGGAAAATCAAGATCAAGAAAGCTGCTCAAGGGTCAAGATAAAGGTCAGGACTTAAGGATAGTGGTGGATGAAAGGCTAAAAATGAGCCAACAACGTGCTCTTGCAGCCCAGAAAACCAACACTGTCCTGGGCTGCATGGCTGGTGTGTTGAGGGAGGTGATTCTTCCCCTCTGCTCTTGTAAGGCCACACCTGGAGTACTGTGTTCAGCTCTTGAGTTCTCAGCACATGAAGGACATGAACCTGTTTGGAGAGACAACCCTTTATGAACTTCTCCAAACTAACTTCTCAAGGGCCTCTGTTTAGATGTAGGATGTGGGAGCATACACAGTAAGGCCCAGGCTACGTGACCATCATCTAAATACTTCTGGAAAGGTTGCACCGGGACATGTCTGATTCATAGAATGGTTCAGGTTGGAAGGGACCTGAAAGATCATCTAGTTTCAACCCTCCTGCCATGAGCAGGGACACCCCCCACTAGATCAGGGAGCTGGGGGGCAGCCACAGCCTCCCTGGGCAACCTGTTCCAGTGTCTCAGCACCCTCATTATGAAGAACTTCCTCCTGACTTCCAGTCTAAACCTTCCCTCTTCCAGCATGAAGCCATTACCCCTGCTCCTACCATTCTAAGCCCTTGGAAACAGCCCCTCCCCAGCTTTCCTGTAGCCCCCTTCAGGTACTGGAAAGCTGCTCTAAGATCTCCCCAGAGTCTCCTCTTCTCCAGGCTGAACAGCTTGTCCCCACAGGAGAGGTGCTCCAGCCCTCCACTCATCCTCCTCTGAACACGTTCCAACAGCTCAATCTCCTTCCTGTGTTGGGGGCTTCAGAACTGAATGCAGTACTGCAGATGGGGTCTCAAGAGAGCAGAATAGAGGGGGGGGACTCACCTCTCTCGACCTACTGCTCACGCTTCTCTTGATGCAGTCCAGGATACAGTTGGCTTTCTGGGCTGCAAGTGACCATTTGTGACTCATATTGAATTTTTCATCAACCAACACCCCAAGTCCTTCTCCTCAAGGCTGCTTTCAATCTGTTCCCCACCCAGCCTGTATTTGTGCCTGGGATTGCCTTGAACCCAGGTGCAGGACCTTGCACTTGGCCTTGTATGTAGTCAATGCAGTGTGTAGATGATGGACAGGACTTGCAGGTGGAGGCTGTGGTGTCACAAGCATTCCAGCTTGTGGGAATGCTCTAACTGTATCCAGAATGAACACACTGAGCTGCTGTCGAAAACACCTGCTGAGTTCCTCAGGGGTTTTGTTAGGAAAAGGCATAGGCATAGCACAACCTGAGTTACAGCTTTTCCTTGACTGTAAGCTCCATGTGTCAGAGACAAGGAACCAGAAACAAACCCCCACTCAGTTGTGATGATGATCATGGCCAGGGCTGTTAATGTTTCCCAGCCAAGGCTGTCTGGCTTGGGGGCATTCATTCAAAGATTCTCCTGCCACAGGCAAATCATGACTTGCAGTGTAAAACTCATTCACCTTGTTGGTAAGGTTGGTATGTGTGAGCTTTAGAAGATCTTACAGACTTAGTTGTGACTACAGGTACATGGAGTAGCACGTGGAGCTCAAACCAGAGCCATCACAAATATCCTACTGGGGTCGTGAGCATTTTTGCCTGGTAACTGAGAAAAAGATGTGATGAGGTTGTACTGCAATGTTTCTTTCATACACTATGATTTTCTCATGCCCTGCATCGAGATGTCTGACTGTAATGCAAGCATGTAGTGCAACGTAGCACAGTTCTCCTTACTGTGTTTGCAACTTCTACTTTGCAATCGGTGTGCAAGTACTTACGTAAAAGCTAAATAAGTCCTTAGTATCAAGGCTTCCGCTGAGAACTTATGCAACAAAAGAAAGCCTTTCAAAGCCTTTTTGTATTTTAGATATGCATTGGAAATTTAAAAACTAATCCGTATCTCCACTTGAGTGAGTCTCTTGTAATCATTTCTGTTCTCTATTAAAGGTAATGTACAACAGTATTATGCAGGATTAAAAAATCTCCAACTGATCCTATTTTCCTTCCCCAGGTTCACAGCAGGCGGATCTCATAGTACCGATTGTTTTTGTTCACGTGTTCGTCCTCTTTCTGAATATAAAGTGTGTAGCCTTTACTAGATGATAAGCGTGTCGGTGTAAGTCATTCTATGCTAGGACACCGTTTAAACTATGGAAAGCTATTAAGCACCATTTTCTGTCAACTGAATTTCCTGAGCATCACTGTTAATGAAAGTAATTTTGAAGAACTTGTATCTAGATGATGGTAGCTGTTTGAATCGGGGTGATGTGAATATGATTTTAAAGTGTTTTTGATTAACAGCGGTGCTCAGGAGATTTGTATCTGGAAAAACCAAATTTGAATCGATGTGAAGGAGTTAAGATATTGAACAAGGGAAAGATTTAAATGTCATGAAATCTGGACACTGAGCCCTCAGGAGTGTACGATGTGAGCTCTGCCTAACCTGTCCCTGGAGCCATTCAGTAGCAATAAAGTCAAAACAGCTATGAATCTAAATGTCTTCTCACCCCATTGTTTAGAAAACTTAAATGTGAATTCAAAGTTTTGGCTGTTTTTTAGTGTCTGCGCTGTGATTGTTACGATAGAGCTGGATGACAGCTTTTGGTTACTAGAAGTGACTGAACCGTAGATATTTGTCTCAGCTGCTTCCCATATCCTCTATATACAGCACATTAATATGCTCTGTCTTTACTCAGTGATTTTTAATATCTGATTTCTTCTTGCTTTGCGACTGCTGGAAGGTGCACCTTGCTACAGTAGGTGGACAAATAGTGCCTCTACAGAAGTGTAAGCTTTCCTTTTCACCAAACTTCTTGTAGAAGTGCCTTTCCAAGAGTAGTTTTCTTTTAGCCTCCTATAATTTTATTGTATTAAAGCCGTTAAGAGTGTATTTGAACCTAGATGTGTAAATGTTTTTACTGTTATTTATTTATTGCATCAATTATATTGCTTTATTGTATTGCATTATTTTCCACTACCTGAGGAGAGCCTATGTGAAAGCAGGGGAAGGTCTATTCAAGAGGGTTTCCATGGATAGGACAAGGAGCAGTGGGTTCAAGCTGGACAGGAGAGATTTAGGCTGGAGATTAGGAAAAAGTTCTTTAGTGTGAGGGGAGTTGATAGCTGGAATGGACCAGTTCCCTGCAGAGGGAAAGAGTTAAAATGCTGGTTCTTTTCCTCTGTCATCCCGGGGCTTCAGCAGTTAACATGTAGTGAGGGTCTGCAGGTTGAAACCTGTTACACTTCAAGTGTAATAAAAGGCCCTTNTCTCCTATGAGGACAGGCTGAGAGAGCTGGGGCTGTTCAGCCTGACAAGAGAAGGCTCTGTGGGGGACCTTCTTTTGACCTTCCAGTACCTGAGGAGGGGGCCTACATGAAGGACGGGGAAGGACTACTCCAAAGGGTTTATATGGATAGGACTAGGAGCAATGGGTTCAAGATGGGAAAGGAGAGTTCTAGGCTGGAGACAAGTTCTTCAATGTGAGGATGGTTGATGGCTGGGATGGGCTGCCCGGGGTGGTGGTGGGGGGCCCATCCCTGGAGTCACTGAAGGTCAGGCGTGATGAGACTTTGAGCAGCCTGACCTAGGTAGAGATGTCTCTGCTTGTGAAGGGAGGTTGGACCTGATGACCTCTGGACGTTCCTTCCAGTCTGAAACATTCAAGGATTCCATTCTGCAATTTGTTATTTTAATTGTAGTTTACTGTGAGAAGCACAACCCAAATCTGTGATGTCCATGGTGTAATGATTCAAACTAGTTTGGGAAAAGTCTGTTAGTATCTTTATTTTTTGTGGATTTTCTGTGCGTACTCTTGTTCTAGAAATGTAGGAGTAAAGTGGTAGCCAGTGTCAGTAATTATTGCCTTGCCATTGCAAGCAGACATTTCAAGTATTGTCTTCAGAAGCAGGTGACATTCTTGTGAATCACAGAACGATGTCTGAAAAGGACCTCCAGGATCACAAAGTCCAACCTCCATCCCAGAATCTCCCTAACCCCTAGACCGTAGCCTCAAGTGCTCTAGCTACTTGGTTTTTAAACGCCTCTGGGCATGGTGATTATAACTGATGATGGTTTTTTTCTCTCACTGCTGTAGATGTGCATTCCAATATGCCATTGCTCTTTGGTTTCAGAGGGTTTGAGTTTCTAACAGAAATACGTTAATGCATCTATTTTATTCTTGTGCTTACTCTGTCGGTCAATCGTGACTCGAGGCTCTTCTTGAAAGTAAATAACTATATGCATTACAGCCTTTATCACTCGCTTTTTAAAAGTCTAGCACTCATATTTAATCATTGCGTGACCGTATGTTTCCTCCTACTTTCAGAAAAGTCTCCATTTTCAGAACACCGTGTGTTTTTCCTGCTGCCCCTAGACTGAACGTAAACGTAAAGGACTATGGTCCAGCTAGTATTTTGAACGCTGATTTAGGCAGCCTGCTTTTATCAGCCTGCAAATATGTGTTGAGAATCCATAAACACGGACATCTAAGTCGTGTGGCATATTTGAGGGTGTTCATAGCAGCGATATTTTAATTCTATATGATGGGTTTATTATCTGGCATTATAAAGATGTGTTCTTACCCAGTCTTTGGCCTCCTGTGACTGAGGAAAACTGAAATGCCTGCCGCTGCATCTTCAGGGTCAAATTATTGTTCATAGTGTGAAATAGAAATTAGGTTTTTCAGCTAAGTGCAAATTTCAGCTGCTATCAAATTTTAATAAGGAATTGTTTATCTGATTCAGAAGACGATAGAGTGATGGTGTTTGTTTTCCTTCACTTGCCAAAAAGTGATCGCACTTACAAAATTTGCTGAGATTGTCCACAAAAGTGTGTAAAATCCTCATCCATCACCGAGAGAGCCCCTGGTCAGGGAATGACAGTGCAGTAAATATCTTCAGCAGCTGCCTTTTAATGGACAAGCTGTTTTCGGTAGGAATTTTCAGCGCTCACATAAAGCACGCTGTCATGAGTGACTGCCTGTGCTCCAAAGTCATTACTATTGGGATGATGGAACATCTTTCAGTGAATAACCAAAAAACTTTAAATGTCATGTCAAGTCTGTCGAAGCCGCTTTCAAGCCTTGCTCAAGGTTACATGAATATTGAGTGCTCCTCCTTTTAAAAAGTTTGAGATCTACAAGAGGGACTACTCTTGCGCTGGCTTTGAGAACAGTGACATGGGATGGGTAGAGAAGCAAAAAAATAAATCTATTATTAATTCATGTAAATCCAGGAAATCTTCTCAATGTTAACTGAGTTCAAATCCTTCTGACAGTCAATGCCAGTGATATTTAGCAAAAAATTGCAAGTTATGCAAATTGTGGAAATGACTTAGCTGCCTAAAGGATCACAAAGGCAAGAAAAAGTATTAAAATAGGTAACTAAATTGAAATTCACTTCTAAATATGGTTTAAAATGTGAACAGTTAACAAAACATGTTGGAAATGGAATTCACGAGCTATAGCTGCTGAGTACTCTAGTTTTGACTCCAGTAACAAAGGTGGAGCCTGTCAGTCCATTGTAGGAAATACTGATGCTAATCAATTGAAGTTCAGTAAGATCCGTATCCCCTCCAAAGGTCCAAGCCACTTCCTTTGAAGGTTTTTTCTTGTCTTACCTCCTTGGCAGTGATCATTCCTTCTAGTACCATCGTTTGTGCGTACTATTGTTTCTCTGATCAAGATGCCTTTTTGTATCAAGAGATTTTTTGTATTTTCATAGTGACACTAGATTTGTTTGGTTTTTCTTCCGCAGAGAACCAGAAAGGACAACCAGAGAAGTCATGTTCGCACCACAGCATCAGTTTAAACTTGACAAGAAGCCCAGTCACCAAAGAGGTTACTTATGATGTGGAACCAAGTTCTACAGTGTGGAACAAGGCCGCTGGGAGAAAGGAAACCTATCATGGAGAAGGCAGCAGAGAGAAGAAAATAGATCGTATTGGGTCTCCTTCTAAGGGAGAAGTCATTCCAGAAGTAGAAGCTCTCCTGGCAAGACTGCGAGCACTATAGAATAATCATATAAAGGGTTAAATCAAAGCTTAAAAACCATCTCTAACATCCTACATCTTAAAAGACAGACCGCTTTTTTGTTACTGACATCACATACCTCTGAGTTCCTAATTTCTCTGTGGATGAATGATCTACTTCTGAACTCTTCGTTTGGAAGAAGTGATACTGTAAAAGTCTTACATAACTGCACGATGATGTTTATTACATGTTTTTACCTCCTGAACATATGAAACATATCAGAAGGAAACAGCTAATTATTGCGAGGCACAATCCTGTTGGTGGACAAACTGCTGATTGCAGGTGCTGAATGCTGCTCAAAACAGGAGTATCTTTTGGAGTATCATTAAATCATCAGCTGTAGGAGTAACAGTCAGTAAATAACACATGAGGTATTTTTACACTTTCTACTGCCATTTCTTACTTAAGAGGTTTTAGCACCTAAGAAGTATTATCAGAGCATCCTTTGCAATTACAGGAGCAGGAACTGTGTGTCACATAAATCAGCCATATTTCAGTCGGAGCTCATCAGAGAACACCAAAGCTTGATGAATTATATCTGGATTTACAGCATGGAAATCCATGGGCAGTAAAGATCTATGCAAATCATACACGGTCTGTGTGATTAATGTAACGCTGCTGTTAAGCTTAGTTGTGATTATTTTATCAGAATAATATATACCGTTTCTGAGATTGCAAGGCTTTGCAATTGTGTCCGTGCTTGGGGGGAAGGGGAAAAGTCTCCACAGTTCTTTACCATTGTACTATTTTATCTTCCCATGTGTGAGTTAATGCTTCCATAAGAGGAACGCGTAATTGAAAAGGGTTTTTTTTTTACAATTGTTTTTTCACAAACTCATTTTCCAGTAGCCCGTAAAGTCTTATTTGCCGGCACAATCGGAATCTTGCCCATAATTGCATCTCTTTTATTGCACTGTCATCATGCATTGTTACATGCTCGCTCTCGTATTTATTAATTGCACAGCGTAAAGAATCGCTACCTTTGTTACCAAGTAGGGAGCTACCTCTAGTATCTTTAGCTCCATTATTTAAAGCTTCCTTATTGTACGAGTGTATTAGGGATCTAATATCTTTCTTTTAAATTACTCTACTCTTCTTTATAAAATGCTGAAAGATAGGTCTTTCGATAGGAGTCAGTTGAATGAAACCAGTGTTTCAGTTCCCCAGTGCTTTTTATAGCCTTGGTTAAGTTGCCTTCGTACTTCCTGCACTAAACATTAATAAAGTTAATTAGAACTCAGAAGCCAGGCCTGTTTATCCATCCTGCATGGAGAGTTCTTCAGCCATCGTGGGAATCAATCTCATGTTTCTGGGGCTGCTGTAGCTGTCATTATACACTCTAATTACATTCCCCACCCTAGCTGAGAAAAGGTAGAGGTACAAACATAAGTCAGGGAAAGAGCCAAAGCAAGCCTGTCAGGTAGTCATTTCTTCAGCTCTCCTTGCCAACAATGGGCAAAGCTGTCATGCAGGAGCACCTTTGGTAACTGTAAATTGCACCGAGTAACCAGAGAATTGGTGCTTAATGCCTCTTAATGGATGACTAGAAGTACAGCACTACTAGTCCATTCACTAAGGTCCTCTGCACCTCCACTTTCAAGGCTTACTGTGTCTGTATGTCATCCGTCGCAATAAAAATGACTGTCTGCAAAGTACAGTCCGCCTGACTAAATAACGGGGTTTCAAGCACAAAGAAGACTTATGTTGAAGGGAAAAAAACCTGCAGAGGTGTTCGCTGGATGCTATCAGTGCTTCAGTGAGGATGTGCTAAGCTAAAAGGGCAAGGAGGAGAGAACTGTCTCTGAAATATTAGCAGAGTGAACCTACCCAGTGAAGGTGGGAGTATAAATTGATTTTCCTGAACACAGTAAACTTGTTCATTTGAATTAGTGGGTAATAGTCCACAGCAGAAAACACAGTTCAGGGCACTCCTGCGTAGTTTATCAAGCAAAAAAATAAAAGGAACAGAACTTTCAACTGAAAATTTCCCGGAACAAAATGCTGCTGGCATCCTGGCGTGGGCTGATTTTAAAATAAATATTTGCATTGAAAATTATAGACCTTGAACTACCTTTTCTTACAGTTTGAGAAGCTTTTAGGAATGTTCCTGGGCTTTTAGACTTTCTAGAATATTGTCTTTCTGAATTAATCCTTTCAAGCAGCCATCAAGGAAATTCACAGTTTCTCTTGTATAGTTAGGAGAATAAAAAAAAGGCCCTTCAGCTTCTTGGAATCCCTGTAAATACAGTGTGTACCATCGTCGTTGGATGCGGTCGGAGTTAAAGTACACCGTCCAGTTGAATCACGCTGAAAGTTTTCTTTCTACAGTTCATGTTCAATTTCCCGTGAAAGCAAACAAGTACACAGAACGATTTCTAGAGGAAAAAAAATGCGTACATTGCCTAATGACTCAGGTAAAAAGAACTTTGAAAGCATGCTGTATGTCTTCTTTTTCTATGCTTTTATGGTTTTATTGAAATACAAATCTCAACTTCTGAATCACATGGAGTCGGTTGCTTTAATTACATTTTAAAATTAATGCACTTGTTCCATTTCAAATGTAAAGTTGATTCTGTCTGAAAATACTGAGGGTAGACCTTTTCTGGTGAGTGCCAGTTATTCTTAGTAAGCCATCTCTTTCCAAGTATCAAGTCTATGCCTTCATCTGGGGGATTGAGCTGTTCACTGCTGGTGCCAGCTATTGCGGAACGTTTCACATACCATGCAGACCCCTCTCATTCTGTAATTCACACCTGAAAATTAAACCTTTATAAGAAGAGCTTCCTGATTGCAGCAAACATGAGTGTTCAGAGAAAGGCATTTGAAGTAATCTTGCAAATTACATTGCACTGCTCCTTCTTTACCTGGCCAGCAGTCCGAAGGCACAAAAACCAGAAGCTCTTGTTAACAGTAAAAATATAAAGGTCTGTAACACAACTTTTGAGTTATTCACGTTCACGTTGGATACCTTTTCACTCTGGAAAATAATTCAGGTGACTCCATCAACTTTTACTTTGTGTTTACACTGCATTATTCATGGTGATGATGTCAGTCCGTATCACTGAATGTTAGGGAGTGGAAGGGACCTCAATCCCTAACAGTCAAATCCCGCTGCCACAGCAGGATCCCCTAGATCCAGTCACACAGGAACATGGCCAGGTGGGTTTTAAATATCCAGAGAAGGAGAATCCACAACCCCCCTGGGCATTCCCTTCCAGGGCTCTGTCACCCTCATTGTGATGTGGAACCTCCTCTTGATGTGGAACCTCCTCTGTTCCAGCTGACACCCAGTGCCCCTTGTCTTATCATTGGGTGCCACTGAGCAGAGCCTGGCTCCTTCCTCCTGACACCCACCCTTTCCATATTGATCAATATTAATGGAGTCACCCCCTCAGTCTCCTTTTTTCCAAGCTAAAGAGATCCAGCTTGCTCAGCCTTTCCTCATCAGGGAGATGCTCCACTCCATCATCTTCGTGGCTCTGCGCTGGACTCTCAAGCAGTTCTATGTCCTTCTGGAACTGAGGGTCATGTTTTGTCCCTATGAAAATGTGAGTGGGTGCAATCAGACTGCAGTCTGCATCCAGCTGAGCTTGGCATGTGGCTGGTGGACAGGATTGTAAGTGATACACTCCTCTGTATGAACACAGAAGTAAACATTACGGTGTACAAACAGCATCAGGAGGGGGTGGCTGCCCTGAGAAGTGAAACCTCTCTGAATCAAGCACTTTGTTAAAGAAGCATGGACCAACCAACTAGAAAAAGTGGTGGTCGCTTTTGGTTCTGCAGTGATTATGGCAGTAGGACTGCTTAGCAGAATGAGAAAGCATTAAAAAAGAGATGTCAGTTGTTATAAACAGCTCCTCTAACGCACAGCTTTCCTTGCCTAACTCGTGCCCTGTCCTCAGACTGGCCCATGTGAAGTCCCTCCTTTCAGAACTGAGCGAGTTAATGCCGAGCAGTTTGAGGTACTGCAGGTTTTTATAATAAGAGCTGAAAAAGAAGCCGTTTGCTTCTTGCACATCCAGTCCTAATGAACAGGAGCACATTATAATTTTTACACTAATCTTTCCGAGCCCTACAGCACTCGGTGACTATAAAACAAGCAGGCAACAAGCAGGGGTCGATAAATCCTAAGCTATGGCACCTAAACCATTACAATAAGCAGCCATGGTCAAGTGAAAGAGCTCAGAAAAAGAAACAACAAAGCAATTACATGACAGCATTGTTTTCTGCAGAAGAAAATAAAGCAGTCCTATAGCTCTTCCTTTTTTTAATGGGATGTGTGGGTTTTACACAACTGAACCGCAGGAGAAAAACGACTTCATTTAGAAGTTTGAGGATATGTTTGTCTAGCTTACAAAATCAAAGGTATGAGACAAGCTGCAGACTAAGTTTTCAGACTACTTTCATGCCAACATTCATTCTTCTACGTAAGAAACTCTAAAGTTACCATTGCTATTAAATTAACTGTGGCACCAACAAATCCTTTGGACGTAAAGGTTTGTGGCACTTGAAGCAAGCGCAGTTTCTGCCTCTCCAAACACTCTCTGCATTACAATTGTCTATGTTTTACCTGTTGCAGCATTAAGATCAGTTATTCATCTCTCTGTAAAGCCATGCTGATAAAGCATTCTGCTTACTCTGCCACCAGTGAAGAGTAAACAAGAGGTGGTCCAGGAACAATTCTTCTCTCCCTGCCAGTGACAGAGGTAGCCATGAGGTTCCATACATTACCTGAGTACACTGTAAACCCTCCTCTCCTTTTATTTCACTAATGTGGGTTTCTCTTTTCGTCATCCATGCAGCAGTTGCACTGAAGGATAATTAAGGGAAACACTTTCCAGCAACATACTAAAAATACACCGAGGAGATGACTTGCGTGTGACATCAGTCCTGTGTACTGGAGGAGGCGTAATAACACTCGGGTATAATCCACCCAGAGGCAGATAAGGTATTTCACTCCACTGAAAGAAAACTATTCCTTTCATCTCAATGTGCTTATTCCACTGCTGATACCAGACTCTGCATTTTGAGAGGGCAATACACTCTTACTTCTAAATCTGCGTTACATTAGCCAGAACAGTAAACTGAAAGAAACAGAACAACAGAAGTGCAAAGACAGGGACGCAGAGTTGATTAATGTGCTGTCTGATTTCACTTCTGGGACCTGAAATTGCATCTAGTGCAAAATGAAGCAACTGGGGGAAAAAGCTCAGTCTCAGCTGACATCTTTAAGGTCATGAAGAAAATGGTGGTGGGTGGCTCGTACTTGGTATGGCCACAGGTGTCTTGTGCATAGGAAGGCTTCTATCAGAATATTCTCAGAACTGCAGTGCTGTTAGTTCTCAAAGCCCTCAAATGAATAAAAGGAATGGAAAGTCTAACTGAGATATAAATATAGGTCCCCCAAAAAACTAAGAATACTTTTATCTTAAAGTCAACTGTCATTCCTGCTCCTATTCACTTTGATAGCTAAAGGAAGACTATAAGGGGAGAGAGGAGTCCAGATAGTGGTCATGCCTCTCTGTTGCCAAGCCAGACAACACTGCTCTTGGAAGCTAGAATGGCTGATAGGAGAGAAGGCAGTGCAGGCATCACACTGCCCTCCTAGCTTTTCAGACTGGAAATAACCCACAAGGGCTATAGAAAGGAAATTTAGGCTCAAATCATGGATCACAGTGTAGAACTGGTTTTATAGGCTGTCACCGTTTAGCACTAGGCCGGTGTTTTGCTTAACCGTACAGAAGTAGTCTTGTGCCCTTCTCAATCTCGGAGAGAATAAACACCATTGCAGAAAACTGGAACTGGAAGTAGAATCATAGAATCATAGAGTCATTGGGGATTGGAAGGGACCTCAAAAGATCATCCAGCCCAACCCCCCTGCCACAGCAGGATCACCTAGACCAAGTCACACAGGAATACAGCCAGGAGGATCTTGAACATCTCCAGAGAAAGAGACTCCACAATCCCCTAAGTATGAAGACTTGACTGAGAAATAAAGAATACAAGGAAAGGAAAGCTAGGAAACAACACCACAGTGCACTCTCTCAGAACCAGCCACCTCCTATTTCCTGCCTTCATTTCAGCCTTAACCTTAAAAAAAAATATGGCATCTGGGCCACTGCCCCTCCAATTTCCCAAAAGAATAAAAGAATCCCCGGAGCCAAGGCACTGTTGCTGGAGGGAAAAAAGAAACGAGATTGAAAAGAGAGAAAGAAGGAGCTGGAGCGCTTTGCTCAAGGCAGCAGCAGCTCCGGCCAAGAGAAAAGGGATTCAGCTTGTTACAGGGACAAGAGAGTTGGGGGGTGGAAGAGAAAGAAACTGAAGCAGCAGTTGCCACTATCACTGTTCTGCCTCTGGAGAAGCAGAAAGGGAAAAGAGTATCAAGGGGAAGGAAATGGTGAAACCCTCTCACCACACTCCAGGAAAGCCATGGTTACTCTGTTCTAGGTGTTCCTTCCTCCAGCTATTGCCAACAGCCACCCCCACCACGCTGCTTCCTCCTACCTGAAGGAATTCCAGCTGCTGGGGGAGATGTAACTCCTTGT
The DNA here is from genome assembly GCA_013397515.1 of Upupa epops. Classification (NCBI taxonomy): domain Eukaryota; kingdom Metazoa; phylum Chordata; class Aves; order Bucerotiformes; family Upupidae; genus Upupa; species Upupa epops. The sequence goes on along the minus strand of VZRI01010825.1, from coordinate 38,306 downwards.
ATTTGGAAGAGAATTTGATGCAGGAATAGTATAGACAAACGGGCTTTCGACTACCCCACGACACAGACACAGAATTAAGGACAACAAAAAAGTCTGTCTTCTAAAACCTTCAGGTGTCAAACTGGCAGCAGAGTGTGACTGGTGCTCCTGGTGACTCCATGCAGGCTACGTGTTCATAAGGATCTTTAAGTTATTTAGGCTATGTATACATCTACACAGCTCAACCACCAGTGGAATTTTCAGTCCCAAGCAAGCCGTATGAACTGCGCCGTCTGGAACTGTTAGTAGGGAAAAAAGGCTTTTGTGAAAGTTCTGCTTAATTCGTTGGATTTTAATGTGCAGGCTGTTGCACACAGTTGAAAACACGCAGTGCAACAAGACTCTTTCCATTAAATGAGACAGGATCGGCAATTATGCAGCCTGTTGATGGGTTTTTACTAATGAAGGGTACTTTCTGCTAATGGCTAGGAAAGCTAAGCAGTCCAGGCACACGAGTCACCTTGAGTATAACACAAGACCTATCAGTTTTACACACAACTTCTACAGTCATGAATCTTGGAGCACAAGCTATCAGCATCATTCCTGAAAGACAACCACTGAGGCAGAGGAACCACAAGAAGTGGACTGGAATGAAAAATGAGATGAGGGCTTTCCACCCCTTTAAAAGTGGGATTGATTATGATGAATTTATCTCCAAGGTGCCTGGGCACTCTATTAAAAATGCATAAGCAGGAAAAAATGTGATTCCACCCTGCAGTTGGTGGCACCTCACCAGTTTGTACTGCAGCATCACAGTGAGATAACTAGAGTCTTATCCTAGAGTGTTCCAGGCTGGAAGGGACCTGCAGATGTCATCTAGTCCAACCTCCCTACACAAGCAGGGACATCTCTACCTAGGTCAGGTTGCTCAGAGCCTCATCAAGCCTGACCTTCAATGACTCCAGGGATGGGGCCCCCACCACTTCTCCGGGCAGCCCACTCCAGCCATCAACCATCCTCACATTGAAGAACTTTATCNGAGATGCTCCATTCCCATGATCACACTCCGCTATGTCTAATCTTTCTTGTGCGGGGGGCTCCAGAAGTGGACACAATACTCCAGGTGAGGTCTCAGCAGGGCAGAGGGTAGGGGTAGAATCTCCTTTCTTGATCTCNCCCTGCCTTCATGGAGGCCCCCTCGTTAGGTATTGAAAATTGAGAAGAAGATCACCCCTGAGCCTGTCCAGGCTGAACAGCCCCAGCTCTCTCAGCCTGTCCTCGTGGGAGAGATGCTCCATTCCCATGATCACACTCCGCTATGTCTAATCTTTCTTGTGCGGGGGGCTCCAGAAGTGGACACAATACTCCAGGTGAGGTCTCAGCAGGGCAGAGTGTAGGGGCAGAATCTCCTCTCTTGATCTGCTGGCCACAGTTCTTTTGATGCAGCCCAGGATGTGATTGGCCTTCTGACATTGTGGAGAATCAGTGGGAATAGCACCTAGGAATAGTAAGGGCCTTTTATTACACTTGAAGTGTAACAGGTTTCAACCTGCAGACCCTCACTACATGTTAACTGCTGAAGCCCCGGGATGACAGAGGAAAAGAACCAGCATGTTTCCTCTTTCCCTCTGCAGTGAACTGATCCACAATGAAGAGAATGGGCTCTCATTAACTTCAAGTTCAAAATGCAATTTATTTCTATTCCTCAACTACCAAATCCCCAAAGAGGGATGAGAAGTTTTCTGTTTTTCTCAGGACTGCACTACAGTAAATCTTTCCAGTTAAACAGTTAAAACTCAACAGCACCTAGGTAGAGCATCAAAATCAGCAGGCAAGAGCAAATTAAGCTCTTGCTGAGAAAGGCAGTGTGGGATCATTCCTTTCCCTCTCCAATATCTGTAGGACTAAATACACAGATCTCTATTAATATAAAGTTAGTACTGCTTTTAATTAGAGAAAACCAAGAAGATTCAGTGGTTATCCTGCACCTTTTACTCGGATGCTTTGATTAGCACAGTTTCAGCACCTCGTCTCAAAGAATTAACCTGCCCCATTTTCCAGCTCAGAACAGAAAAGCAACGTGTGAACACAGATGGCCAAAACGGGCACTTAATCCTATGAGGTCCCCTGCGTGTCCTCACAAGTACTCATCATCCTCAGGCTGCACAAAATCATTCTGAGCTCAGGGTTCCTGCAGCCTTTGAGGATCACGCCCTAATGAATAAAATATGCAGAGGTGACTCCAGTAAAATCCCTCCCAATGTGCTGACAGACATGAAATAGAAGATTCCTTTTAGGATGTTTTCCTGGCAGAACAAGCTGACCCTTGTGCGACTGGCCTCCAGAAAGGACTTGGTAAAGCTCTAACTAACCAGTAGACCTTTGGGGAGGTTTTTGTACCAACTGGTTGGTGTGTTGCACAGGTTACCATCACAAACTGAGGACTGGCTGTTGTTTATCAGCAGAGAGGTCTCGTATCACTGTAAATTCTACGTCAGTGTATCATACCTTTTAGACTTCAAGCAACTAGTGAGCGAGATGCCCTGTTAGTGGTTATGTTCTTATTTCTCTGTGTTGTCCGTCTTCAAAGCCTGGGTTTGGTTTTTACATGTCTCCCCCATGCTGCGCATCACGCGTTACCTCAGAGCTTCCGTTTTGTCCTTCCTCGCTGAAGAAATAGCACTATTACGTAGCAATTGTAGTGCCCTGAACATTTATCCCCCCGCAGGTTTAATGTTCCTCCAAAGGCAATGGTTCTTCTTAAAGTGATATTATTTTATCCCTGCAATGCAGCTCACCAGACTTCCCTTTAGCCCCTTTGTTCTTAGACTTTAAAAAGACACTACAGCAGTCTGATCCAGCACCTAGCGAAAAGAAATCAAAGGCTCCTGTTGACTTCAGTGACTACTGGAGACAGCTCCTAAATGGGATGACTCAAAGTGCAGCACTAGCCTGAAGGCAGCTCTACAGCTGGTATTGTGGGGCTTTATAGTCTCATTGCTTCCAGCTCCAATCTGTGCACTTTTTAAGGCTAATTATTATTTTTCTAGTTGCCAGACCAATAAATACGATGCTGAATAGACGAGCGGAATTCCTGCTTGAAATTTTAACAGCAGAAATAATCTTTGCAGTAAGATTTCGCATAACATTTATGTGATGCTGGGTTTATCATGGAAAGAAAGAGAGGCAAGAGTAAGGATGAGTGTTGTGTACAATCCTTTTCTCCTCAAATGAGCCACAGGCATTAAATCTACTCAAGAGAAGACATATGGTCTAAAAGGCATCATTCGTTATTCATAGAATCATTAGGGATCAGAAGGGACTTCGAAAGATCATCCAGTCCAATCCCTCTGCCACAGCAGGATCACCTAGACCAAGTCACACAGGAACACATCCAAGCGGGTCTTGAATGTCTCCAGAGAAGGAGACTCCACAACCCCCCTGGGCAGCCTGTTCCACTGCTCCTTTACCCTCACTGGGAAGAAGTTCCTTCTTATATTTATAGGGAACCTCCTCTGTTCCAGCTGGCACCCACTGCTCCTTGTCCTGTCACCAGATGATCCTGAGAAGAGCTTGGCTCCATCCTCCTGACACCCTGTTGCTGAAGCAACTGCAATGGTCAAGCAGTTTTGAAGGCCACATCCTGGAACATGGATTCTGTTCTGTGTTGTCTGTGGTGTCACCCCACACTGCTCAAATTTGTTTCAGGACAGCTTTGCAATCACATAGAATGGGTGACTGGGGGCCAATGCCTCAGTGTCCTCCATGGCCCTGTGCAGAGCACTACAGTGACCTGGCTGAGGGGATCAAATGCACCCTCAGTAAATTCGCAGATGATATAAAGTTAAGCAGCAATGTGTACCTGCCTGAGGGATTTGGACAGGCAGGAGAGATGGGCTGAGGCCAACGGGATGAGGTTTAACAAAGCCAAGTGCTTTGTCATCCAGTTATAATTGTATAATTTTTATACAGTTATAATTTGTAATCCAGTTCTAATTGAGACAAAGATGCATGTCGTACAACTTGTTCTTGCTAATAACAACAGGGATGACTCCTTAGTTTTTGACTGGAACAATGCAGCATCTCTTGTGGAGGCTTCATGTCACCCAACTTCAGTTGTTGCTGATATAAAAATCCCCATCAGAGATTATCCTTCATCCCACTTTTTATGTATCTCTCATAGGCTTTCCTCCTACATAGAATAGGCCGATTTGAACTCCTTTTCATCAGGAAATGAGAAACCAGTCTGCAACCATGCCTATTCCCTTCTTCAACTAGAAAGAGAGCCTGAGGGGACCAGCTCTGATGCGGGCAGATGAATCTGAACATTTGTAAATGACCTGTTGGAGAGCAGTGTAAGAGAAAGGGACCTGGGGGTCCTAGTGGCCAGCAGGATGACTATGAGCCAGCAGTGTGCTCTTGTGGCCAAGAGG
>VZRI01010825.1:20106-30470 GCA_013397515.1 Upupa epops | reverse complement strand
TTTGGCCCACTGTCAGGAGCCGGGATGAGCTGGCTATGACCACAGTCCAAAAGGTCCATTCTCTGTGTGTTCGAGCTCCCAGGCAAAAGAGGGCTATAGTTGACCCCACATCAGAGCTGCAGCCATGCTTGGACTCGTCCTTTTGTTACACTCTTCAGTGTCAGGTAGTCCAAAAGCCATCACTCTCCCCCCAGCCTAGAGGTCTCTCTCTTGCAGAGGAGCTCTCTGGCTTACAAGATGTACAAGAAGAAGGGCAGAAGGCAGGAAGTACATTCCCTCTTACAGACTCTGCTCGCCACTCACCTGTAGGGTCAGGACACTGATGCAGGGGGTCTGCTAGGAAAGCTACCCCCAGTTTCAAAATAAAATGCTCTTTCAGCATAAAAGCACCAAAATTAACTCTTGAAAATTCGGTCTTTTTCAAACGGCAACAGCAGGCACAGAGCCAGCCTCACTGGCGGCACATTCCAAAGGCCAGGCAATTCATCATCATTTCTAGAAAGAAGCAAAAGAGCAGTGGTGGTGATTGCTGTCTCTTTCCTAAGGGCAATGGAGGAACGTATCTGTCAACCAGACATGCCATTCAGTGCGAGTTAGCACCAACTGCTACCCTATGCTGCTCAGCCATATGGTGTTATAATGCTGATAGGAATGACCATGACAGACCAAGAGTCTACTACAGGGAACTAGAGTGTGAGTGGAAAAGCATGCATGTTCCAATTGTCCTTAACAAGAATCCCCATTTCAAGTGAAAACCATAGGCTTTCGGAAGAGGTACTGCAGCACTGGTTTTCTCATCTGTGGGCTGTTGTTTAATAGCCAGGAAAAGGTTAAGTTAACTTTATGAGAGTATTTAATAGAGGACAGTGAAAGGGGGGAAACCCCACTTGGACAGCTGCATCCAGCTCTGGAGTTCTCAGTGCCGTCACCTGTTGGAGCAAGTCCAGAGGAGACCACAGAAATGATCAGACAGATGGAATATCTCTCCTATGAGGAAAGCTGAGAGAGTTGGGGTTCTTCAGCGTGGAGAAGAATTAGGGGAGATCAGGACACTTCCATGGGGTTATGGCAAGGGCAGCCACTGTGACAAGCACCTGACAGACATCTGATTTTGCCAAAGAACGGGTAAAGACTGACTTAACACCTCGTGACTATTAGTCGGTGTCTCACAGTGTGCGCTCTCAGCCTGCATTCATCCAACTAACTAGAATGAGCACAGTTCACACTCCACTAAGATATAAATGGAACCCTGCCAGAGACCTGAATCTGAGTCAGTTTTCCTCAAAGCAGGAGGTTTACAGTCAGGGCCTTTCCTGTTGGATCAGGATGCTGTCAAGAAAACTTCCAGGGATGGGCTCTCACCTCCCTTTTTGGTGAGCAAATTATTTCCTTGAGAGAATTCTCACCCTTTAGGGTGGGTGACCCCTTCCTTGGTTTTGAGTACCCTTGAGCAGGAGATTTTCCCTTCTGTGAATGAGTATGAGCATGTTTTGGTTCAACTTTTTTTATGGAGTAATCCTTCAGGCTTAGGAATTTGTGATGTGGTAGTATATTCCCTTGTAATTAATTTGATTGCCAGAATGCTGGGTAACTTTGGTTGCAAGAAAGATGGATTTCTGGATAGATAGTTCTGTCTGTTTTGCAACAAGGGTCCACAGCGAAGGATGCTAAATCCATCACCAGATTAATTCATAGAATCATAGAATCATTAGGGATTGGAAGGGACCTCGAAAGATCATCTAGTCCAATCCTCCTGCCACAGCAGGATCACCTAGACCAAGCCACACAGGAACACATCCAGGCTCCACAACCACTCTGGGCAGCCTGTTTCAATGCTCCATTACCCTCCCTGGGAAGAAGTTTCTTCTGATATTTATATGGAACCTCCTCTGTTCCAGCTTGCACCCATTGCCCCTTGTCCTGTCACCAGATGACCTTGAGAAGAGCCTGGCTCCATCCTCCTGACACCCACCCCTCACATATTTGTACAGATTAATGAGGTCACCCCTCAGCCTCTTCTTCTCCAAACTAAAGAGATCCCACTCCCTCAGCGTTTCCTCAATTCAGTTTACTGTATCCTAATTCGAGATGAAGTCTGTAACTGAATTGGCATAACACACTGATGTAGCGGCAGAAAAATAACGACAAAGCAAACTATCAGAGTTCTGAGAGACTTAAAGGAATTCAGAGATTTGCATGGTATAATAATCACAGAATCACAGAACCATAGAATCCTCATGGCTGGAAAGGCCCTCCAGGATCACCAAGTCCAGCCCTCATGCCACATCTCCCCTACCCTCAGACCATGGTCTCAAGTGCTTCTACCTACTCACCTTTTAAACACCTCCAGGGATGGCGACTCCATCAGGGCAGCCTGTTCCAGTGCCCAACCACTCTTTCAGTCTGTGCATCCCATCTGAAGGAAGTAAGAGTTAAAGATGGCACATATTAAACACATAAACCAAACCGAAATGAATCAAACACTGGGGACCGGTACTGTAGGCTTTCAAGGACAAAAACACTGAAGACTTAAAAAAACCAACCGATGCAGCACGAGGTTCAACTAACAAAGAGCATGGGAGACAGCAAAAAAGTGGTTGACAAGAATGCTGGTGTCACCACAAAGGTTAATAAAAGCGTTGGTCTGGTACTCAGTGGAGAAGAAAAGCTGTCAAGAGGCAGCTTCAGGAAAACTTTCTTGCGTGGCTTCACTGAAAAGAGAAACTGATCAAACGAATGTCAGCTGGCAGGTGTGAGCAAGGGACAAGACCTCAGTTTTGAATAATGAAACATAGACTGGGGACCTTTAAAGGCTTAGAGAAGGTAAGAACATTCACTTCTCGCAGGAGTTTTATTCCAGTTCATTCAGTCCAACCCCCTGAGAACTCCTAAGCGTTTGGGACATGCAAAAGGATAGGAAATAACAATCATGGTGCCTAACAGAAAACACAGTGCAGTACCTTAGAAAGGTGTACACCCTGATGTCTCCATGGCCACTCACACTGCACTCTGTACCTTTCTTGTGGGAAAATGTGTTGGTTGATGAAAACTCAACATCAGCTGACAATGTTTGCTTGCTGCCCAGAAAGCCAACCGCATCCTGGGCTGCATCAAGAGAAGTGTGACCAGTAGGTTGAGGGAGGTGATCCTCCCACTCTGTTCTGCTCTCATGAGATCCCATCTGCAATACTGAGTCAAGTTCTGGAGCCCACAACACAAGAAGGAGATTGAACTGTTGGAACATGCCCAGACGAGGGCCATGAGGGCGAGTGGAGGGCTGGAGCTCCTCTCCTGCAAGGACAGGCTGAGAGAGCAGGGCTGTTCAGCTTGGAGAAAAGGAATCTCTGGGGAGATCTTAGAGCAGCCTTCCAGGACCTGAAGGAGGCTAGAGGAAAGCTGAGGAGGGACATAGAACAACCTCATCTGGGGTGTGTGTGTGTGTGTGTGTGTGTGTCCCTGCTCCTGGCAGGGGGGTTGGAACTAGATGATCTTTAAGGTCCCTTCCAGCCTGAACCGTTCTAGGAATCTATGCAAACATGGACTGCACAAAAAACACTCATTAGTGGTTACAAGTCTGGTCAGCAGGATGTGTTCTGTTGTAGCAGAAATAATTTGTTGTGCAAATAGAATAAAAGAAATTACTGTAAGTAGCCTGGTTGAAGAAAGTGAGGGTATTTGTGGAACCAAAGCAAGCACAAGTGAAGAGCAGCACACTGACTCGAGAAGAAACAAAAGCTAGTTATACTACTGAGGCACTTGCACAGTGTGATGCTCCCTTAACTAAATCCTTCTGTTCAGCCCTGGTGACAACATCCTTGCAAAGCTCTGTCCAGTTTTCAAGCACTGCATTCCAATAAAGAATCCAGGCACAAATCCTGAGGAGAGCAAGGAGAATAACCAGAGATCTAGCAAACATGACCCAGAAGGAAAGACTGGCAGTTATGCTGTTGTTTACCCGAAGAAAAATGAGGAGGGATGTAAAATAAAGTAGGGTAAAGGATCACAAAGAGGAGAGGAATACTCTGTTCTCGATGCTTTTGATGGTCAGGATGAAAGTTGCAGACAAATTGCAGTGGCAGGGATTCAGACAGACAATAAAACTTCCAAGCCATATGGAGAAGGGTAGTGATTCCTCAGTATGCTGAGCTTCCACCACACACACCCCTTGTTGGCAGAGAATGTGCGGTCCCCACATCGCCTGTCGATTTAACTGCTTAGTCAAGGATCTATCAGGATTTCCATAATTAGAGCTGAACCCGCCTTATGGCAGGGTGATGGATTAAGTAAACAATCTCTTAAGATCCCTTCTTGCCCTCTAATATTTTGCCCATCTGAGAAAACAGGACTTTTCTATCCTTCTCCTTCATGATGAGTCAGATTAATTCTCTCCCACCCAAGTTGATGTGCCAGCACTAACACTGAGATGTGTGGTTGACATCCTGCTCTTTCCCTGGAACCAAACCATGCTATTTGCCCGCTCCATGCTGAGCAGACAGGACGCTAACGGAGAGCCCTGTCCGTGCCATGTGAATACAGGGGGGAAACTGGAGCAGGAAGATAGGTTTCTGTCAGAAGAGGTCCTGCAACCCGGCTACACCAAAGGCTTTTACTGAATGGAGTTAAAATACCTGAAGGTGAGGGTGGAGAGTTGAATTTCTGTCCCTAATTTTTGCCTGCTGCAATTCCCTTCCTTTTGTTTCCAAAGCTGAGTAAGAGCAGAAGGTTACAAGAAGCAGGGTTTGAGCGAAACAAAAGAGACAAGGGATAAGGCAGCAATAGAGCTCTGAACATCACCTAATCCTGCTCAAACAAATCTGTTATTTTGGGTATTTAAAGAAAAATCCCTGTCTACTCGACAAACCAGAGTGCTTCCAAAGAAGTGATTACAGCCCGTGGTACCAGGTCAGCCTGAAAAGAGTTTCCATACAGCCAGTGGTTCTATAAATGACATTTACAGTCACTTCATTTCCCAGCCTGAAGCAGCGCAGACCAGGGCAAAATGAGCAGTGGCAAAACTGCGCAGGTTTTACACATCGGGACTGTAAGGAGTAATATGGAGATGGGGACAGACTTGATCGAATTGCAATGAAAGATTAATTGTGTGATGTGTGAGTAATTGGTTAATGGGGCTGGGTCAGCACCTGGTGTCTGATGATTTGAGAGGAGGCTGAGAATGCAGCTTCAGCTGTTTGAAAAGGTTTTGCAGGCCAAAACGTTCCCAGCTCTGTAACTTGCAGAGTCTGAGAAACTAAATAAATCTAAATGTAAATTACAGTTGTCTGATAGGCAGAGATATTTTCTGCTTTGAGACTGATATTCATATTGTCAGTGTTTGAGGCGTAGAGAGGCCAGAACGGGCATCCAGAAGGGAAAATATGTGGCCTGGGCAAATGAACCTGTACGAAACGTGATGCATTAACCTGGAAGTAATTAAAAGAAAGGGCAGGGGGTAGCCTTGTTAGTGACTACTCAATGTATAACAGAGAGACATTATGATAATATGGGGCTGTAAAAAATGAGGCCTTGTCTGCTCTGCAAGGACATTAAAGAATGAGTGACACTTTCCTCATGAAAAGAAGGATCGCCCCATTGTCCTTCACCAGCGTTTTCTCTGCCTCGTCAACAGCCTGCCCTTCACTGCAGAGCTGGCTGCGCTTCACTCGTGCTCTACCCGTGTGCTTTGGAACTGGAATGGATAAACTCAGAGCAACTCTACGACAATTATAATGTAAAGATCATTCGGTTTGAGACTTAACAGCCACCTCTGCAAGGACACAATAAAGAAATGCTGCTGGAATGGTTGAGACTGACCCTTATCAGGATGCATTGAAGAAATGCCTCCTAAGGTACTGAAGAAGGCAGTCGGAACAGACTGAACTCTGTTATGGAGTTCTGGAGTCTCCATGGTCTTCAGAAATTTGTGGCTATGAGGAAGGTCCAATTTATGAGGAGAAAGGTAAATATACTCCTTGTCTAATTAAACAAAGAGAGCCTGGGGAACCAAGATTAATTAGTTTAGTTTTTGTACATGGTGACACACAAGAACAAATGGCTGCACTGCAATTTACAAGGACTGATGGTAGCACTCCTGGCCCTTGTTTCCTCCTCAGACATATTCATGCAGCAGATGGGTCTGAGGTGACATCTGGCTCTCTAGATGCAGGGGTAAAGGACAGGTGAATACACCCCCTTTAGAAGTAGATGCTAAGCACAGACCAGCTCCAAGCCAGTTACAACAGACTCCGGGATCATGGGCAGTTTGACAGACCCTGGCCTGAGGGTACAGGCTGGGATGGACAGTCAGCATATGAGGGTAACAGAGCACAGAACAGGCTGCCCAGGGGGGTTGTGGAGTCTCCTTCTCTGGAGATGTTCAAGACCCATCTGGATGTGTTCCTGTGTGACTTGGTCTAGGTGATACTGCTGTGGCAGGGGGATTGCACTGGATGATCTTTCCAGGTCCCTTCTGATCCCTAAGGACTCTATGATTCTATGAACTGTGGCAGACCTCTCTATTTCTCTGATGGGACCTGGTGGATTAGAAGGGATAGCCAGACCTTTGGAGATAAACTCTGACTTTGCTAGGGCTTCTGACAGTGAGCCAGTTTACTCCTGTTTTTACCAAACCCCATTTAATTTTATCTAAAAGAAATTGCCAGGGACTCACTACATCTCTGTTTAAAAAAGTCCTGATCCAGTGAGTAACAGATAGACTGCTAGACAGGAAATGTGTGAGGAGGATCTGGAAATACATGTCTGTGTGGATTCTAATTCACTGTTAAAGTGGGGAGAAGTTTTTGCACTAGGTCCTGAGAGATTGATCCTGGATCCAGTGCTATTGCCCATCACTCTATTACAGAAGAGATTACGTTTACAAAATGTACAGATGATACCTGGCCACGAGGCCTTGCAAGCATTATGCATAATAGGATTAAAGTCTTAAATTACTCTGTAAATTGGAGACCTAGTATGAAATGCATGATGCTATTCAATAAATAACAAAGGGTAATACTCGAAAGGATTAATACAACAATAAATAGGTGGAAAGCTTGATTAATCCGGTAGTGAGCTGCCTCGCAATCCTAATTTGAGACAACAAATCACCATTGCCCTTAAGAACGTAGTCACAGTAACCTTCATGTAAATGCACACAGGCTATTTTACCCTACGTGACTGCGCTCCTCCTAGCCTGCCATGTCCAGCTTCACGCAGCACACTTCAGCAGCACGCTGGATAGAATGCTGAATAGCCAGTGGCAACCGAAACAACAGACACAGTGCTTTTGGAAACAGAAGAAGGAATGGTGAAAGGGTTCTCAGCCCAAGAGTAAGAATTCAGGGGAAATAACGTGTGTAAATCTGTATGCATTCATATATACATTCACACACACGGTGTGTATGCCTTTTCCCTTCTTAAACACATCCTTGTGTCCCAGTTCCATCCAAGTGCCCGTCCTTGTCCCAGTTCACCAAAAGTAAAGGCAGGGTGCAGTCCTCTCCATTCACAGCACAGAGAAAGGGGATTTATCTCAGGCTGAGTACGCTGTGATAGAAATGATGGACCTCACACTGTGCCCTCACACCAGCGTAGGTGAGGGAGCAGTCTGCCTTTAGAGATGAGTTGAGAGAATATCTGTTCCTGTGGTACCTTTTTATTATTAAAAACCTGAGAATATGCTGCAGGGCACCGACACAACGGAACATATGCACAACAAACACTTTGGCGATGCAGAGAGTGCTGTAAATCGAAGAGATTTTGAAGACAGGTATGAAACTCCTGAGCAGAGAGGCAGCTAATTCTGAAGCAGTGGCCTTCAGCTAAAATAAGAAGCAGGAGGCACTCTGCAGCCAGGCCGATAGCGCAACAAGGGAATTACCCTGTTGTTAAGCTGAATTTTGCTTCACTTGTAATCTTTTCAGCCTTTGTGTCTACTCCTTCGACATATGAAGCCCGAATAATTACACTTGTAATTCATTTCATGAAAAAGACTAGTTTCATGGGATGAGCTGAGTGTAATGGAATGAACCGGGGTGGAGATGATAAACGGTGATGCACCGCTGCAGTGGAAATGACAGACCAGTAGTCTAATGAATACAGTTTGCAGAGATCTGAGTCCTGAAGAGGGTCAGGAGTGGGTGAACACATAGTGCAGGGAGCCAGCACAGGATGCTTGTGCTGCGAGTTGTCACCTTTGGAGATGAACAGTATCAGACACTGAGTGAACAACAGCTCTACCTTCACGCTAGGCATGACACACCGAGGATGTTCAAGGAAAAGTTTAGGCAAACAGTGCAAAAGCAGGCTAAGTATGGTGAACTTTTCTTCAGAGCAGGAGGATGAACACGCTGACTTGTATTTAATATCTCACTAATTTACCACGTGGCACTTCACAGCACTGACCAGAACACCTGCAGGACCTTGTACCAGTCCAATCCTTCCAACAGTCCCCAAGCTTCCTTCCTCTGTGGTTCTGCCTGGCTGTTTTATTACAGTTTGTACCCTGAGAGGCGTCCGATTAAATGAAGGAACTCACAGACAGTTAACAAAATACACCTTTTCACACCAACGTGCTGTTCATTCAGCCATGCTAGGGGAGTGATATCCTGTTTCTGAGCAGGTCTAGATTGCTCTTCAGGTTGGTTTTATTCTGAGGACCCAAATAGTGGCTAAATCTCCTCCTGGATACACACTCCAAGTTTACAACCAGTGAGATCCATAACTCTGCTTGAATGAACAGATGAGTCGGCACTGACTGTTTCCAGCAGGCTTATGCAAACAGGATCCCAGTTTGAGTCCCCTTCCAGCAACCAGTCTCTGCCTTTTCTCTTATACTGGCAAGACAGGTGTATTTTCCTTTTGCCTATTCTTATTACACAAGGGAAAGCATTGTATCACCCCTTCTTCTAACATACACAAACATACAGGACGCTGTTTGTGAAAGATTTCAACCCTGCTCTGCTCAGCACTGTTAATAGTGCATTTTCACACATCATAACAGCTCACGTTTGCTGTGTAGATTGTTTAACTCCACTGGTACAGGGTAATTCCTTGCTTCCATCTTCTCTGAGCGATGCAACGTGTGTGTTTTATTTCCCTCAGAGCATTCTGATTTATTCCTCTTTCAACCTGGCTCCAGAAAGTGATCAAAAGATATCATTGTGGGTTTTTTGCTCCTCTTCCCCAAGTGCCCACATTTTAGGCATCTTGGTTTCAAAGCCTGCAGTGGAGGATCTCCTCAGAAGTGTGAATTCCTGTCAGATGCTCTTCCCAGTTTGTCTATGTGCATCAGTTCATCATGTTTTGAACAGTCATTATCGAGACTTCCAGTGCCGTCTCCATCCCAGTGCTGGTACCAAAGCAGAACTGCAGAGACCACATCCCCCCCCTGCCCCAAGCAGCTACTGTGCAATATTCTTGTTTCTAAACAGCACGGATGAATTTAGTTTGCAGTGTTTCCTTTATGCCAATGATTTTCATACTGCTTTTCCCTATTGACAGCCACGTCTCCAGTGAGATCTGTTCAGCACAGCACAATGGAGCTCAAAGTGGAGCTGGTGCAGCTGTGGTGATAGCTTATGTGCTGGAGGAGGATTCTGCATTTCATTGCACAGAAGAAATGATCTCACCGATAGTCTCTGAATTCTGCAGCCAGCATGATGCAGAAACGACCACAATCTAGGTTATTACTGTGATTTTCTGGGTCGTGATGTGTATTTCTCTGTTGTCACCGCTAAAGCAGTCCCAGTTCTCCTTTCTGGTAGTGCTCACAGCCTCCTCCAGCCCATCACTCTGTTGCCTGTTGTGGATTGTGAGCCACAGAACGTAGAATCATAAAATCATTTAAGTTGGAAGAGACCCTTCAAATCAAGTCCAACCAAACCACTGAACTATGTCACTAGGCACCACATACTCATAGGATCATAGAACCATTAGGGATTGGAAGGTACCTAGAAAGATCATGTAGTACAATCCCCCTGCCACAGCAGGATCACCTAGACCAAGTTACACAGGAACACATCCAGGTGGGTATTGAATGTCTCCAGAGAAGGAGACTCCACAACCCCCCTGGGCAGCCTGTGAAGAAGTTCCTTCTAATATTGATATGGACCCTCCTATGCTCTAGCTTGCACCCGTTGCCTCTTGTCCTATCACCAGATGACCTTGAGAAGAGCTCCATCCTCCTGACACCCACCCATCACATATTTAGAGACATTCATGAGGTCACCCCTCAGCCTCCTCTTCTCCAAGCTCAAGAGACCCAGCTCCCTCAGCCTTTCCTCATAAGGGAGGTGCTCTGCTTCCTTCATCATCTTTGTTGCTCTACACTGGACACCCTCCAGCAGCTCTGTGTCCTTCTGGAACTG
>VZRI01010825.1:6804-20026 GCA_013397515.1 Upupa epops | reverse complement strand
GACACCACCCAGCTTTGTGTCATCAGCAAACTTGCTGACAGTGCACACTAATCCCTCATCCTCTGCCTCTCTTTTAAATACCTCCAGGAATTATGACTCCACCACTACCCTGGGCAGCCAGTTCCAGTGCTTGATAACCTTTTTGCCGAAGAAATCGTTCTTAATGTCCATTCTAAGCCTCCCTTGGTGCAACTAGAGGCCGTTTCCCTTCATTCTATTTCTATGAAGAGATCTACACCCATCTCATTACAACCTCCTTTTAAGTAATTGTAGAGAGTGATAATGTCTCCCCTAAGACTCCTTTTCCTCCTGTTGACAACCATCTCACCAGTGAGGTCCGTTCAGCACAGCACAATGTACCTCAGGGGGCTGACAGTGAAAAAGGAAAGGACAGGGATAGAAAAAGAGAGAAACAGAGTGCTGTTGCTAGCTGCTCAGTCAAGAGCAACTCCTGGAAAAAGCTGGGTAAAGGGATTAGAGAGAGAAAAGGAGATGGCAGGGAGAAATGAAATTTATCAGTCCAGTGCAAGACAGACCAAGTTCTCTTACACTGCTTGGTCAAGATTCAGTGTCAGCAGCCCTCTAGTAGAAGTCTGTGACAGGAGTACAAATCTTCTGCACAAATACCTCCCTTCCAAGGAGAAGGCAAGATCCTAAGACTCTAGCATCAACTCAAAGTGAAGAAGTCTAATTTCCTCCTGAGGTTTAGTTACTGGTGGGGTGTTCTCAGCACCTCTTGCACCTGGACATCAGGATTGCAAAAGGCACTTGATGTGCTCCTCGTTTTGTTTTATCTAGCCATGGTCTACCATTCATTTACCACATAAACCCCTGAGCTGAACTTTAACCCTATTGATAGATGCCCTAGACACATCCACATGTCCTTTATCTCCAGGAGATGGTGACTCCACCACTTTCCTGGACTGCCTGTTCCAATGCTGTACAACTATTTTCATGAAGAAGTTCTTCCTAATATCTAATTTAAACCTCCTCTGGTGCAACTCGAGGCTGTTCCATCCTTTCCCTTGTTACCTCCTGTGAAACAACTGGTCTGCATGATCATTCTTGGTCACTTTGTGGTTTCTAATACTGCTCTTAAATCTTTCTTTTCCTTGTTGTTTTTGCATGGAAATCCTCAATGCAGAAGACTGTTATTAGCAGCAACTTGCTTCCTTAAATGTGACCACCTCCAAACTGTGGTCTCTGCAGCCATGACTCACTACCCTTAAACCAGCTGCTCAACACACGTGCTGCGTGTTAACCCATGGCTGAATTTCTATCAATTGAGCTTTAACATCCTTTCAAACCACAGCTGAACCACTCACACCAATTGCCTGGAGCACCTGGGGTGTCTGGAAGCAGATAGAAGTCTTGGGAGTAAAACCAGACTTAGCACTTTAAGCAGGTCAGCAAAGCCTTGGGCAAACAGAGCCAGGTCTTTGTAAACAACTGTAGCTTCCTCACTCTCCTGAATTCTGAGCTGACATGAAAGTTACCTGATTTTCCAAAGTAATAATTATACGCAGTTGCTTGCCAGGACTCCTAATGTAATCCCAGCCTTGCTCTCCAAATCTACATTTGCCAGGTTTAAGGGAGACAATTTAATGTACAACAGGGTTTTTTTTTCTCCCATTCAAAATCTTGTTGGCTGTTAGAAAGCCAATCTTAGGACCATTCTGAGGATGAATTCTATTCAAAACTTCTGTAGTTTGGAAAGCTCAGATAAAAATTGAAATTCATTTTTGTCAAGAGTTTATCCTGAGACAAAATTAGCCAATGAATTGAGTTAATGTGCTAATGGGTAATGGCTTTAAACTGAATGAGGATAGATTTATATTAGATAAAGGAAACTATTCTTTCCTCTGAGGGTGGTGAGGCATTGGAACAGGTTGGACAGAGAAGTCGTGGGTGCCTTATCCCTACAAGGCCAGCTTGGACAGGGCTTTGAGCAGTCTGGTTTAGTGGGAGGCATCCATGCCCATGACAAAAGGGCTGGAACTAAACAATCTTTAAGGTTCCTTCTTGCCCAAACCATCCTATTATTCATCTGCATGAAATATGTCAAGGTCATAAGTCAGTAAGACTTCACTAAGTCTGGCATCTGGGCAAGAACAACCCCAAGGACCAGGGTAGGTTGAGGACTAACCTGTTGGGGAGCAGTGTAAGAGAAAGGGACCTGGGGATCCTAGTGGACAACAGGATGACTATGGACTAGCAATGTGCTCTTGTGGCCAAGAGGGCCAACAGTATCCTGCGGGGGGATTAGAAAAGGGTGGTTAGCAGACTGAGAGAGGTTCTTCTCCCCCTCTACTCTGCAGTAGTGAGACCACATCTGGACTATTGTGTCCAGTTCTGGGCCCCTCAGTTCCAGAAGGACACAGAGCTGCTGGAGGGTGTCCAGCTTAGAGCAACGGAGATGATAAAGGAAGTAGAACAGCTCCCTTACCTGTGATGAAGTAACTTGATATCATTACAAAATAGGAAATGCTGGCTAGGAGCATCTGTAGGGATATGCTCCTCTATCTGCTTTTAACACAACATGCAAAGAGATAGAGGACACTGCAATCGCACCTGCTGGCATTTTCTGTGGCACAGAAACGATTGGACAGAACCAGCACATGGAAGCTAAGCGCTGACAATTGAGGAAAGAAAATGAGTAAAACAATGACTACAGCCTACACTGGGGAAGCCAAATAACTGTCTGGACTGAGAGTAAATCAGAGGTTTCATACTCAGAGAGCCCAGCACACAGTGCCGTACTCTGCACAGTGAAGCACACAGACTACTGATCTGAATTTGGCAGTAAGGACTAGGCTACAAAAGATCTAATTTATCTCAATTCGTATCATCTTAGTGGATTCGGAAGAGGTTGTATGGAAATAGGTAACAAGGGAGTCACAAAAGCATGGATTTTAAAGTCTTTAAGCAATAATGACTTTTCATAATGTCTGATCCTTTTAATTGATGCCCCTGTGATAAACAGCAAGGAAATGGCAAAAAGCAAAGTGGGATTTTTTGCTTAGGAAAAGCAAGGAATTAAAAAAGCAGCCAAATATTTTTGGTATTCCTTTAACAACGGGAAAATTGCCCCCAGTTTCACTGTTAAGGTGAAACGCAGAGAGCGATACCTGTGTGCATATTTACAACGGAACGGTAATCAATCATAAGACATACGTAATTATAGACTTGGAATATGCATCAGGCATAAAGCTAAACCGCCATAAAAACGATTCTGCTGACATAATTTGCGAAAGCAATGCTCTTATGGCAGGAAGAATTATTCATACAGGGTAAAACTCTCAAAAAGATAATAGGGTTTTTCATGTAAAAAGCTTTTAAATCACATGGGATGCAAGAAATTAATAAAGACTGTAAATAATGAATGGGGTAAAGAAAGATAATTGCTATCTTCTTCCTTCTTTTCTCAGGATAAGACTAAAATTACAAGCAGATACCCTAAAAGACAGTAAATCCAAATTTGAATAAAGAACAGATTGACTGAATAGGCAAAATAGAAAAGTGTGAGCAGCCTGTGGAACGGATTATCAGAGGTTGTTCTTGAGATTAATAAACCAGCAAAATTAAAGGATGGCTACGTATAATCCTATTAATAAATTTGTCCAGCTATAAAACAAAGCAGCAAATCCAAACAAAAATAGAAAGGTGTAATTAAAAGTTTCAGTCAGAGTAAAACACGTTAGGAACCTTGCTGGAACCTACAGGCATTTGATGTCCTATAAACCATCGCTACCACAGGCTACCTCATAGCTAATGCAGATTAACCTGCAAACAAAGACACACAGGTGCCCCGAATTTATCAGTGTCAGTACCCTCAGAATGACAACTGCAAAATTCCTGCGCTCTGTTTACACTCCAGAGCAGTTCAGAAGCTACAGTTCCTGATGGTTGAGTAGCAAGTAAGTCCAGCAAGGGCCATGGATGTGATTAAAGGAGTGAAGCATCTGTCATACAAACTGGTTCTGAGATTGCTGAGCATGATCAATCTGGAGAAGAGAAGGCTCAGGACAAAACTTCAAGCAAAATAAATCTCCCCCAAATGATTGACGTAGACTATTGAAATATGGATGTCTTCTTATGAACTGGTGGTGGTTAGGATACACAATGGCCATAAAATATTAACACATACCAGTAGCTACAAACCATTGTCTGGGACACAAGAGGTATTTCAATAGCCTACATCAATAATTTACTGGAGATTTATTTTACTTATAGAATCATAGAATCATTAGGGATCAGAAGGGACCTCAAAAGATAATCTAGTCCAATCCCCCTGCCACAGCAGGATCACCCAGACCAAGTTGCACAGGAACAGATCCAGGACGGTCTTGAACAAGTTTTCATTGGGTTTAGATTTCCTGCTGTATGATGTAATTTTAAGTTTGCTTCGCCGTTGCTTGAGTTCTAAGGGAGGCTGCATGGAATTTCATTCATCTTCTAGGCAAAACAGCATTCAGAAATTACAAACTGCACAGATTGATGCCCACCGAAACCCATGTGTTCCAGTTATTCCCCAAGCAGAGCTTCCCACAGACCTCATTCATTAAGTGATTCCTCCCATTTCACCACCCGTTCTGCTGCAGCCTCATTATTTCCAAGGGGTCCATGAAGATTCCAGAATTAGAATCGGGTCCAGAACACAGGTTATGCTGGTATTTATGTGCTCAGCAGTAAACCAGTTGAGGCTGTACCAGAAAGGGGAGACACAGGCATACAGGACATGTTACCCTAAGCCTAAAACAAAGATCAGAACATTGTTCTTTTTTATTGTTTTCCCCTGCTGGGGCTTTTTTCTTGTATAGAGGGTGAGACATGGTCTGTGGCCTTGGACTGTCAGTCACTGCTTTTTATTAGCTTGGATTTATTGCTTGTTTTGCACTTAGACACCACTCTCATTTTTCTGTCTGACTACGTTTGTAACAGAGCTAAAGTGGTATGAGGAAATTCTCATCTTGTCCTGTTTTCTGAACAGTTTCTCTCTAAATAGCAGCTCATATCCTGCCTTTCACCATTCATTACCGTTAGATAGTAGATAACTGGCCTATGTGAACTGAGTTACTGATCTTGGTCCCATCCTTGCAAAGTGCAGAAATACTGTCACAACTGTCATGGGTTGGCACCTTATTTATAGACTCAATAGCATATTAATCAGGATCTCACGGAAAACCGCACCGTAACACTGCCCTGACAAATGTCAGTAGCTTTTCAGTAACGCAGTGGCACCAAGCAATACGTTGTCAGAGTCATCTGGTATTGCTTCAGTGGTTCTACATTGCATTTCATATAATATAAAAGGTACATCACAGGTCATTCTTTTACCCATGGATAAGAATGAGATTTTAATTACTTCCAAGCTAATCAGCTCTCTTATTCTGAGCTTTTCTGTAAATGAATGGTGATTTGTGGAAGGCAAGCAAAAAAACCTCAGGGGTACTATCTGCTTACAGGGAAAAAGGCTGCTTCTTTCTCTTGACAAGTAGAGGTTATGTCCACATGCATCCTATGCTCATGTAACCGTGTTTTCCTAAATCTATGACAAGCCATCAAGCAATATATGCTGTAACTTAGAAACGCGGGCAGTAGTTCACACTGCGTGGTCAGCCCAAGTGCACGCTTAACAACGTGATTGTCCCAGGGTGCATAAACCACACTGGATGAGTGGGTTCAAAGGGTGCTCACCCTGTTGGTGCCTATAACTGTTCCCTCAGAGCTTAACCCCACAGTCTGTTTCCCTCTTTGCTCTGCCAAAGTGTGTCTGAGTAGCCATGCTGCCACCGTGGCCAGGCACCCACCAGTTGAGATTTAAACAAGTTCCCAGTACATATTGATATTGGTTTCTTTTCAGCCTGAAAGTTTTGCTGCTCCAGGCTCCAGTGTTGTCCCAGTCAAAGTAATGTTTGCAAAACTGATGGGCTTGTAAGCCGTAGAACAAGTGCCTGGGGACAGAGATTTCTTCAGCCGTCTTTGTTACCATTTAAAAATGATCACAAAACACCACCGCACATCACCGCGTGTGGGAGATCTTCCCTTTGGACTCTTTCTATCTCTCTTCCATGTCATCAGTGACCAGGCCACTCTCTGCAAAGATCAAACATGAAATGGATCACTGGCCAGACATTCCCATCTCTGCACTCTGGGAGCATGACAAGTGCCTCTGCCATCTGTGAACCCTTCTTCCTTCAGGGAGTTGTGGCTATTGAGGAGACTGAGAATTTTTCAGGGCAAAGAGCTGCCTTTTTCAAAGGTGCAGACATGCAGAGCAGAGAGTTAAAAATAAAATAACTTTCTGTGGATATTCTCTTCCAAAGTAAATTTTCCTTGAAGCTTTATATATTCCAGTCAGCCCAGTACAAGCAATCTGCTCCCTTCACTTTAGGCATCCCTTTCTTTGTCAGAGACTCCTATCCCGCTGCTGGCAACCACTTATTATTCATCTTCATGCTGCCATCTTTAAGGCTTCATTATCTCCTCTGAAACTAGGTCTGGCCTGGCAGACTAAAATTTCCCAGCCCAACTAAACCATTCCTCAGTAGCTGCTTTCTCCAGAAATTCCATAGCATAAAACCATGCCTTTTCCTCTCCTTGCATCTTTCCCTGCTCTCCTAGCTTAACATTTTAAAGCCTTTGCAGGCAGGATAATTTCTACCTGTAAATGGAGGTTTACAGGATATTGATAAGCAATCAGATCAGAAGAATTCCATTATCTGCCAAGTGACATTAATCCAAAATGCCTTTCAGATACAGTTTTTAAGTAAATGGGAACAGAGTTCCCATTTACGATCAGGGCTCCAATTACTACTGATTTAGCATCTGTGCTGTGTGAAAAGAAATCATAAGGAAGCATCCCAAAGAACACAATTTCCTATGTTCTCAAGAGAGCTAAATGGCAGTAAGTATGTGCATATAATCCCCCTCTCCTCATATCTCAGTGGGACAGTGCAATTATTTAGGATGTGGTTAGGCTCAGGTTAAATTCCTTCCTTTCTCTGAAGAAGTTTGAAGTCAGTGGTACCCTAAAAAAAAAAAATCCCCACTGAGAAAGAGCACAAGATTATGATCACAGAGAGCAGGACATCTCAGCATGCGAGTACTTGCATGGAGGCTTTGTTCCAGTTCATGCTCAATTAGCAAAGAAAAGCAAAATGGTCCTTTTTGGGAAATGAGAGGTCAGGTCCCTCCAAGCAAAGGAAGAGACTGAGCCAGGTTTTCTGCAGTTTGAGATTGTTCTTTAACAGGGGAAAAGGTTACTTTCAGCTTTATGAATACCATAGAATCATAGAATCATTAGGGATTAGAAGGGACCTTGAAAGATCATCCAGTCCAATCCCCCTGCCACAGCAGGATCACCCAGACCAAGTCGCACAAGAACAGATCCAGGCGGGTCTGGAACCTCTTCAGAGAAGGAGACTCCACAACTCCCCTGGGCAGCTGTTTCAGTGCTCCATTACCCTCCCTGGGAAGAAGTTCCTGCTGATATTGAGATGGAACTTCCTCTGTTTCAGCTTGCACCCATTGCCCCTTGTCCTATCACCAGATGATCAGTCACTGGCATGGACCTCATTGTGATACAGAAACCATGCTGGGCTACAGTTCTGAACTCCGGGTTTTACTTTGCTGCAGTTCCCATGCGTAAGGAAGATCTTTCTCCAAAGCAGGAATGCCAAGTTCAATCTTTCATAAATAAAGCTGGATATATCCCAGGACAGGACTCTGGGATTTGGCTTTTAAAATAACAATGACTTTTGTCTCATGATGCTGATAGTGATGAATGTGTAACTGATGGTAATTCACCAATTTCATGTGAGTTCTATTTTTAAAAATGAATCTAAAACTAAATGAGAATATTTACCAATCTCACTGATCAATTTTTACTCCGAATCCTCACGTGAGTCAAGCTCTGTAAACAGTGGCCTTTGGATAGGTGCTGTATTAATACGTGGGAATTACATTTAGGAAGTGCCTATCTTTTAACGTGATCAAACACAGAACTTAGTCACATTAATATAAATGAAAACCTGATTGTATTACTGTTTGCACTGTGCTGATAGCAGACACGCTAGTGCACACACTCACTATAGGTTATGCAGGACAAAGAAGGCTTTTACTCGGTGAGTCTTTGCTGCTGGATTTGTTACGAAAACCAGGGACTTGGGTTTGGAGTGCAGTTGTTTTTGCAGTGAAAAGTCGCATAAAACTGTGAAAAACATTCAGAAGGAAAACACAGGGACTTATCCCTCACCCACAGTTATCCAGACTCTTTCAGCTGAAAGAAGAGAATAAGATGAAACCGTCTTTGCTTCCTCTAAAGAAGGCCTCTCTGAAGCAGGTGGCATAGACGCTGGGTAGGCATCCTTTCAATAACTGTAGCCAAGAGACACAGCAGAAAAAGTGCTGAGAACTGATTACTTGTAAATATTTTCAGTTAGAGAATTTTTTCCTATTTTCCTATTTAAGGTTCCTAAGCATCAGTTATTCTTTACTTAATGAACTCTTTGTGTTCTTGTTAAACAACTGAAAGGATCTCCAGACCCAGCTGTAGAAGAATTACAGAGTTTAGGAATATTTACCATACATATTTATCCATGCTTTTATCTTGGAGTCTTTAAAAACCATTCTTTCTCCAACCATGTCCTATACTCTGTTCTGCCTAGTTTAGATTTCCAGAATGTACTGGACTTAGAAGCTAAATCTTCTTTAAATGGACAGACATTTTTAATCATAAGTCTCCTTGACAGTTAATGTCATTTTGTTCTCAAATTACTTCTGAGAACGGGATTTCAAAGTGCAAATCAATGGGAGTTTTATAAGGATTTTTCTTCTATGGTCTGCAGGAGCAATCTGAAAAGCTTGAAAATAAATGTACGCACTAACTAACCTGCTCTGCTGGCCTAGGTTTTATCAGTCAGCATGTCTGGCTCAAGACTTCTCAGGTCTTCATGCACAGCTGAATTTTTCCACCTTGGGGTTCCTCAAAAACCCAGAGGTGTTTCTGGGGAAAGTCACTACCTAAAATGTTACAGACTACACCCTTTCTTTCTTCTTCCCAGGAGTGAATGGTAGAGTTCCAGCTAATGGACTCAAATAAGAATAGAGGAATAGAAGAGGTCCAAGGAGCAAGGCACAGTGATGTGCCCTCATCATCCCTCTCTCAGTTCATGCTGTGCTTCTGCCTTACATTTCTTCAGATAGGTCTCACCAAGACAGCTCTGTGATGGAAAGGGCTACAGACCACATCAAAGATACTTAATAAGGGTCACTGCTAGGTCCTGTACTGAAACGGAGACCAGGAGGCTGAGAGCCATCCTCTCCTCATCTGAACTTGTTTTGCCATCCTGCCTTAGCCGAGCTCACACTCCGGGATAGCTGGAGACAGTGGGGCATGTGGGCTGAGGATGTGGCTTGGTAGAAGAAAACTCATGCTATCCCATGATGAGGCAGGCAGGCAAGATGATGAGAGAGGGATGTGGTGACTTCCAGCTCCATCAGAGTATTCCACATAATCTCCTTGGGCTGCCAGGCTGGCTGACCACCTCTGTAGCTATGGCCTGGCACTTTATAGGTGATGCAGACCTGGAGAACAAGTGCAGAGCTCACAAGTTTATGGAGGAGTCTGAATGTCCTACTCAAATTAAACCAGTGAGTTCTGTCCTCAAGCAGAAAATTAAACATTATTGCCTGAAAAAACCCTAATTACTCTTGTTTGCTAAGGCATGTTGAAATCTACTCCCAAGCCAGAATGCAGCCAGCTTTGCTAGCCGATGAAAGCAGAATCTTCTCTTAATTTGTATGCCCAGATGCATTCAAATTTGCATCTTTCAATCCAGCAATACCCTAAACAGTAAAGCAATGCCCTGAACATGATGGAGCCTGGCAAACCAGGCTGAAAGGAGGTTGTTTTGAGGGGGATATCACTCTCATCTCTCAAGAAACAAATGATAGGATGAGAGGAAACGGCCTCAAGTTGTGCCAGGGAAGGTTTAGGTTGAATATTAGGGAAAATGTCTTCATTTAGAGAGTTGTCAAGCCCTGGAAAAGTCTGCCCAGGGAAGTGGTGGAATCAATATTCCTGGAGATGTATAAAAGATACGTGGCTGTGGTGCTTGGTGGCATGGTGCAGTGGTGGACTTGGCAGTCCTGGGTTAATCATAGAATCATCAGGGATCAGAAGGGACCTCAAAAGATCATCTAGTCCAATCCCCCTGCCACAGCAGGATCACCTAGACCAAGTCACACAGGAACACATCCAGGCAGGTCTTGAACATCTCCAGAGAAGGAANTGGACTTGATGATCTGAAAGGCCTTTTCCCACCTAAATGATTCCATGAGTATGAAACTTCTCACTCTTTAAAGCACGTAAGCTGGCCATTTCATAGCAGTTATTTTTACTTGTCAAGGCAGATATCTGTATGAATTTATTGTTTTAAAAAGAAATTCTCTGGGTATTACAGTAAATTAAAACCTCTGCTTCAAAATGGAATCAGCTAAGAAAAAACCACTCAAAATATTTCACTTGTTGTATTCCCATATTGATGAGAATATGGTATGAGCTATGCTGCTCAGCAGTCATCAATAAATGAGAAGTTATGACTATCCCTGCCATTCTTCCCAAGGACTGGACTTGGATGTTTAATCAACAGAGGAATCTATTCTAATTTTACTTGCAGTCAGAATGCTTGAAGTAGTGTGGAGGATATGCAGTGGGTTTTGGCACCAGTCACAGAGATTCTGTTCTGCCCCCGAGTTTTGGACTGGCAGAAACAGCCTTGTTCTCAACTCACTGCAGAGACATACTGGACTGTGAATGGCATCGCTGTATTCACCTGTAAGGACATACAGAGTTATCAGGCTAAATGTGGAAAAGGTACCCTACTAAAATGTTATTAATGCAAACTTTGCCTCTGGTGACGTTGTGTTTGTGTTCAGAAGCAAGTGACATTTTTACCAGAGGATATAAGAGCAAAATCTACCTGTTCCTTACAAACTGAGCTACGTTTTGGGTTTACATGTATGAATTTTAACATTCTGCAATCCCTGGTACATTTAGCTTAGTCATAGAAGGGCTCAGGTTGGAAAGGACCTTAAAGATCGTCTAGTTCCAACCCTCCTGCCATCAGCAGGGACACCATCCTCTAGACCAGGTTGCCCAAGGCAATCTCGCCTTGATCCAGGGAGGGGGCAGCCACAACCTCCCCTGGCAATCTGTTCCACTGTCTCAGCACCCTCATGGTGAAGAGGAAGGAAATATGGTTGTGTAACATCTTGGCAAAGAATGAGAAAAGAATCAGGTAGAGTGTTTTCTTAACACTTTCAGGGGCCAGTAAGAAAGCACTGAAGGACTGTGTTTTTCTTGTGAAGATAGAAGCCCTCAAGGAAATGCTTGTGACTGAACAGTAGAACTAAATAGAAAATCCTGTAAATCCCTGAAAGATAGCAGAATATACCAGAGATAAACATCTCGCTGACTAAAACCCCAACCACTCACTCGTGTTGCAATGCTGGGAAAGCAGAACATTAACGAATGTACAACTGCATGGGTTGCAACTAGATGATTTTTAAGGTCCTTTCCAACCTGAACCGCTCTATGAATCTATGAAAATCATACGTGATTTACATTATCCATCTGTAAACAACTTATTTACCAGGAAAGAAGAAACATAGAATCATTAGGAAGAGACCTTGAAAGGTGTTTTAGTAGTCCTGAGACAGCTGGAGGTATTTCTTAAGGCTGGACTGAAGATTTCAATTCTTTTTGATTAATCATTACTATTTGCTCTGCTTTATCACATAGAAGATGGGATTGTTTATTTAATTCCAAAGATAAACACTAAGGTGCTTTGCAGACAAATGCATAACGACAGGAACCCTGCTCTACAGAACTCCTCTGGTTTCTTTATATTTAGTTAGAATCACAAAAGCCCAAGAGATGGTTTCACTGCAGTTAAGTTATTCACAGGGTGGGGGGCAGGGGATGAAAATACATTTCTTCTGTTAAGCCCAAGAGAACTGTCAACTGTTAAGACTCTGAGGTAGCATTTGCTTTGAAGGTGCGACAAATAGAGAAAGGAATCCAGACAAGGGATTCTCTAAATAGCTAGAACAAATGAAACAACTGAAATAAACATCCCCTAGAGGAGTCAACAGTTTCCACAGCTACTCCAGGCACTCTGACACTTGTGATTATAATGAATTTCATAACAGTGCTGACTTGTCCTACTAGAGTTTGCAAAAGCAAAATCGAATAACAACAGGATCTTATGCTCTTTGCCTCTGAACGAGGCTGGTAAGATGGCAGTACTTGACCAGATCTTTTATCCTGTGGTCTCATAAGCTCTCAAGGCAAAGGAGGACAATGGAAAGAGGAAGCATTTTCTGTCTTCACACTAACTTAACACTTTTCAGCAGACATAGCAAGAAACACGTTAGATGTATTCACCTCAAAACTATTATTGCTTTAGAACAGTTTCTGTTAGTGATTTATGTTTAATTTTAGCCTGGAATCCTTGGGTTATGAGTGCGTTTAGGGTCAAAATGTGTACAGCTGCAGGTATCCACACACATTTTTCAATCCTCCCCCTTACAGTTGTTGAATATAAAGATGTATTTCAGGAAAACCTAAATTAACAGAAGTTAGTGACCAAGAAGGTTCTCCATTACTGAGCCCTCTCCTACAAGGGAAAAGCTGCAGACACTACTCAAGAACAAATTTCTGCAGTAAAAAGAGCATGTTAGGAATGATCCAACAGAGCAAAATCTTCAGCTCAAATAGATCTAGTCATAGAATCATAGAAATATTAGGGATCGGAAAGGACCTCAAAAGTTCAACTAGTCCAATCACCCTGCCACAGCAGGATCACCTAGACCAAGTTGCACAGGAACACATCCAGGTGGGTCTTGAACGTCTCCAGAGATGGAGACTCCACAATCCCCTGGGCAGCCTGTTCCAAAGCTCAGTTACCCTCAGGGGGAAGAAGTTCCTACTGATATTTATATGGAACCTCCTCTGTTCTAGCTTGCACCCATTGCCCCTTGTCCTATCACCAGATGATCTTGAGAAGAGCCTGGCTCCATCCTCCTGACACTCACCCCTCCCATATTTAGAGACATGAATGTGGTCACCCCTCAGCCTCCTCTTCTCCAAGCTCAACAGACCCAGCTCCCTCAGCCTTTTCTCATAAGGGAGGTGCTCTGCTTCCTTCATCATCTT
>VZRI01010823.1:10793-34911 GCA_013397515.1 Upupa epops | reverse complement strand
CCGGAGCAGCCCTGCGCGGGGCTCGGCGGCCCAACCATGGCTGAGACGGGGAACGGGCTGTCGGGGGCAGCTGCAGCGCCCCGCGTCTCTGGCAGCGTCTTAGCAATGAGCTGTCCTCGGCGATGCGGTGAAGGCAGTCCCTGCGGGCGGGCGAGCGGCCGCGCCCTCCCGCTGTCACTCACCGGGTTTTCCACCGCTTCCCCAGGTCGGTCAGTTGGGGTAGTCAGGGCTCACCAAATCGCGCCCCGCTGTACTTCCCCAAAGGTTGGTCGCCTCCCCAGCACTCCGGCGTTGCCCGTTACAGTGTCCGGTTTTGTACTGGTTACTATGATTCGGGTGTCTCCGGGCTGAGAACGCGCAGCTCGCTCAGACGCGACAGTTTCTTCAGAGGTGGCCAGCTAATTAGCTAATGCATCACTGACAGCCACTTCTTCTTGCCCTTCTTTAAAAGAAGCGACTCTCCTCTGCGGGTACCTGCAAGGAAATGCATTGCTTTCATCCTCTTTTAACCTGAGCAGACAGGCTGGCCACTGCTTTTATGCCTGCGGACATAAAAGAGCCAGCCGGGCTCTGAGCAGCTTTACAGACCTCTCAGCCTGCCCAGTATCCAGTGCAGGTCGGATCTGGGAGATTTTCTTTTCCGTGTACAGGTGTTCTGAGACATGATCTCCTAAGTTCTGAATTTCTCCGTGGGAAGACATGAACTTCACGAAGTTATTTCCTGCAGCTCCTAACTTGTTAATATCCAGTATTTTCTTAATGAACTTGGCTCCAAATTGGTAGCATCTCTGACTTTCTGATCTCAATTTCCTTGAATGGATGCATATGTCATGTTTGAGTAAGAGCTTTTACACTGGAGAAATCTATCCTCTGAAAAATAGAGTAAGCTATTTGATGTCACACAGACAATGCACCCTTGTCAAGGATTTACTCAACTGGAAAATTAGCTTCTCTGTGTGGAGATAACTCCAGAGAAAAGAATTGGACTTGTGTCCAGGAATAAAACCATAGTCACATCTGTCCCCAGAGCCAGACACCAAGACTTCTAGAGTAAAATGTCAATGCATGACACCGTGAATGATCCTCTGACATTGTAGCAGGCCAGAAGAGATGGTGTCCAGCTAAATGATTTCATGGCAAGAAATCCAGCAATAAAGGTTACAGAGCTTTTAAAGCTCAATGAGGCAGAAAATAAAAACTGACCACTAGTTATAGCCAGGCTTTTCTTCTGGCTCCTCAGGAGCTGGAGACAAGTCCTGGTGATGATCAGGAAGTAAGAAATAGCCTGGTGGAAGCAGCTTCTCAACCAGGCAACCTAGTATCTTTGGTACAGGTAAACTCCAAGTTAACTATTTCTGAGGCTTGGGGGTCTGACTTAGTGTGTGAGAAGATGGCTCCAACTCTCAGCTTAGATTGGACTTCCAGCCAGAGCTACGTGCCAGGCTTATCTCTAGGAAACTGGATTCTTGTCCTTGTTTCCTGACCTATTTGTGCATTTAATATTAACTTCTAACAGGGTAAAATCTGAAATACTCCTTGGGCCAGGGCCAGGAACTGGACTACAGGATTTCCAGCACGTCTTGCTCTTTCTGGGTATGTGGATGAAGGCACAGCAGCTCTATTTTCCGGATTTAAGTCTACACAAGAGTAAACTGAATATAGACACCACTTTCAGTGGACAAGTGTTTTCTGCCAGACTAGCAGATAAAAAGGCAGGTGACAGTGCCACCTTTTGCTGCTAGCTTTGCAAATAAAGCAACTGTTGTCCTCTTCCTTTTATAAAGCACTGTGTGCTGTGATTAATAGGGGCATTGACTGTTCAAGTTGACTTCACAAAGTTTGCATTTCCCACTGTCTTAGAAAGGATTTGGAGGCCAGATGCTATGTCATGATGATTCTGTGTACAGAATATATGTCTATATACTGTAGGACTTGGATCTAGATATATTAAGGGGTAGAAAACAGAAGAATTCAAGCTCCTTGGTTAGAACACTACCTTTGAACTTTGATGTTTAAACTGGCTTATCGTGTGTGTTGGCGGTAATCTTTTCCTCAATAATAAAAACATAAAATGGATTTTTGTTTGGATTTGCATAGATGACAAATGAATGTTGAAAACACTCCCTGATAACCGTGTCAAAACGCAGATGTGATGTCACTGAGCGTATGCAAGGCCCTGCATGCAAGACATTGGTCTTTGCTGTGAAATGCCAGGAGAGGTTTCAAAGTGAGGTTCCAGTGAATTGGTTTCTGGAAATATCACAACACAGGCAAATATCCACAGTGTATCTTTGTGTTTCAAGACGCTAACGAACTGGTGACAAGCAAAGCAGAGGTGTCAAGAAAGAAGCAGAAAGATAGTTGGCACTTGCCCCTCAACAAGACCTGTGGGGACTCAGAGACACAATCAGTTAATTTCTAATATCCTCAATGGGCTCATCTTTAAACAATGTCAGAATGTCAAGATTAGCTGTAAGAAAGACACAACCAAAGAGTACAATTCTACCACCATAATGCCCACAAAAGAAATATGCTGATGTCACAACAGTTAGACGGGAGGTGAATTCCCTGGAGGGCAGCTTATCCATTTAGGATATAGGATTGCAAAGAAAACCCAGAAAATGTTGTGACACCAGGACCTGGAACTAACAGAGCTTATTCATGTTGAAGTTCTGCTCATCCTTGCTGTATGTATGCACAGTGACTGTGAAATTGCCGACCACTGAGTGCTGGTGGGATGACTGGCTTCTGCTCTTCTGCTTGCCTGGTTTTTGCTGTGAACAGCATTATGAATGAGGAGGCAATGTCCACACAGAGGAAGCTGTATTCTGCAAAAAGCTGTAACCGCCTTATGTGACGCCTCCAAACTGTCAATAGATGTTAGGTGTGTTCTGAGGTCCTCTTGGTATGAGCCTCCTCAGGAATTTCTACATTAAACTGAATTCTTTAATTTTACTATTGATATGCTGTTTCTATTGTACACTCTAGTAATGGACAGAATTTCAGCCCATTAGTACAGGATACCAGCAAGGCAAGATGAGCTGCCAGAGTTTATACTTTAGCTTCAGGAATATTTATTTTCAAGCTAACATAAAGAAAAATTCCTGTCCTCACTGGGATTTAAGAATCATGAAGTTGTCTATGGAGAGCTATATGTACAATGGCTGGAAGAACCTCATCAACTTCTATTAGTCTACTTCCTTTAAGAAAGCTCATAGCATTTCACTTAACACATATAAATGATTCCACAACTCCGGTGTAAGAAATGTCAGTGTAAAATGTAAAAAGCTTGCATTTGTAGTTGTATTCATAAGATTATGCTATCTTTGCAGGCTGCTTTTTTCTTTCGCACACGTTTACAAGCTCTCTCATAAAATCGTCAGTCACATCTTGAAGATCATCAGGCACTGCAAGTGCACATTACTTATGGAGAAAACAGCAGAGTAAAACTACAACGCCCCTCTCTTGCTTTGATTGACCAATGTCTATTTGGGTTTTGTTTGTAGATTTTCTTTTTAAATGCTAACTTATTGTTTTGAGTATTTATATGTCAGAGAATACTGATCTGATTTGATTTGGCAGAGCTCAGATACACAGGAAAGATATTGAAGGCAATAAAACGAGTGTTTATTTTGCTATGTGTTTAAGGGATGACCTTTCATGACTCTCCCCATTTCATTTACAAGAAGGTAATTTTCATACTTCCTTGGAAGTTCCTGTCAACCATACAGTCAATATAAGTGTTGCTCTTCTGTGCCAGTGTTTCTGTGCCAACAGGATGTTAGGGTAACTGTCTCCTTCTCAGGTCAGTCCAGGCTCTCCTGGCACTTATCTTTATTTATTATGGGTGTGAAGAGATTACTAATAATGTGTCTAGCTGGTGCACATATGAAAGTCTGCTCATGTGGCTCGGTCTATGCCTATAAATTTTTATCATCACATGAATTTAAACTTCTTTTGTGAGTCAGAATGTTCATGGAAATATCATACAAGGCCATGTTGAGACAAGACAGAGAGACCTTTTTTCGGACACTCAGACTTGGGTTAAGGAAGATCCCTAGGCAGTACTGGACTTCAACCCAAAGTCTTTGTGGGTCTCTTGTACCCACTGAGTCTTTTTAGTCTTAACTAATACACAGACAACTAAATAAAAGCTGAACAGATAATTTGTATGCCTCAGGCATAAGTCCAAGAAGCAGCAAGGCCAGGTACTTCACCCAAGCCCCTGTAGTTTGAAACCTTAGCTCTTGTGTAGAGTGAAGTGTAGTGAAAGAGAGAACCATGAGGAAAGAGTCTGTTCAACAGAAACTTGATTTTCAATCAGCTTAATTAATGAGCACTTATTCCAGTTCTCATACTGAAGTTTTCTGGGCTTGGCCATGCCACTTTAATTGCCCATCCTGAGAAAGAAGCTGTTGCCTCTGGAGAGGCATTAGAATCATAGAATCATTAGGGATCGGAAGGGACCTCGAAAGATCGTGGTTTTGCCTTAGGTAGAGTCAGATGGCATGAATCGTTTCACGGAGTAAACTGCTGTGCAGTCATTGTAATACATCATAAACAGCATACCACCTTAAGTTCTTAAAGAATGAGACCCTGGAACTGAGTAGACGGTCCTGATTATCCCGACTCTGCAAGAATTCATTCACAATAGACGTGTATGAAAATCCTCCTTTCTGTTTTCTCAAAGACTTTTCACTTTCCTTACGGCTTTCCGTCGGATCCTGTGCATTTTGGAATAATCTTCCGCTAGACTAAATGCTGTGAAATGCCACTGCACTTGACATGTTCGATTTACAAAAGCAACAACAAGTTTTTCCTATACTTTTTTTTGCTGTTATCAGAAATATTCAATCACCTCCCTGAGGAGTTACTTTGGTTTATGGTTTTAAATGTTGTGCTATCGAATCCATCCAGATAGGTCCATAGACTGTTCCACAGCAGAGCAGCTCCACTGCTGAGGGGCAATGCACCATAGAATCATTAGGGATGGAATGTGACCTCAAAAGATCTTCCAGTCCAATCCCCCTGCCACAGCAGGATCACCCAGACCAAGTTGCACAGGAACACATCTTGAACATGGATGAAAGCAGTTCAGTAGAAGTTTTTATCAGTAGATCTTACGGAGAACAAATGCCTGTTGGTTGCAAATGGATGTCTCATCAGTCAGGCACACACTGTTTCTTCATTTCAAAGCACTGTGCACAAAGTCCCATCAGCTAGACTGCATTTGCTCTCCCTACTCTGCTCTCTCTTCAGCTAGGAAATGGTTCAGCCCTGGAGCCACCATGACATATGAGCCAGGACCTTGTCTGTGTTTTTGAGCATCCCTAGCCTGTGCCTGAGGGAGCGCTGGGCTGGCTTCTCCTTCTTTGTCCTTGCTTCTTTCAGGGTACAAATGCCCCAGTGTTGGTCAGTTGGCTCTGCTGTGGAAAAGAGAAGATTCTGGCACCAGGATTTGAGGGTTCACCTCACGTTGGAATGCAGAAATGGCCAATGACACTGGCAGGACCTTCAATACATACAATGAAATCGCAGCTTTGAATTCATTATGTTTCTTCCTTCTTTCACTCTGAACAATGGGCTTCTGTGCTAGAATGTTATACTTCCTCATGATGAGTATTTCTACTAACCACACAACCAGTGTAGTCATTAGCACTCTGTGCTTGTATTCCTGTGCCAACGGAGTATTAAGAGAAGCAGCTTCCTTTTCATCATGTCAGTCAAACTCCTCTGGAATATTTCTCTGTTAAGTGTGTGTGCCCTGTCTATCAGTGGTGTGTTGTTTTATGACTGATTCACACAAGAATGCATGAAGTCTGCTTGCCGGGATCTATCTGCATGCCTATGTTTTTATTTACAGAAATACTAGTATCCAGGTTACACGCTTTACATACAACATACTAGAAACCTGTAGAGCATTTCAGCTTCTTGACTTTCTGTTGGCTTGGGAACACACTCCCTGCAATGCAAACATGTCAGACAGAGGCTGCATGTCCTTGGGAAAAGACCTCTTTGGCTCCTGATTAGTGACAGCTACGTTAGAGGTCACGTCTCATAAATGAACCACAGTGCATCCTTCATGAATAGGGAGGTCTTCTTGGCGTGGAACAGAACCTTAACAGACAGGCAGGCAGATCAACCCTCTGGAGAAGGAGCACACAGCAGTACCTTGCTGTTCTTCTCCAGAAGTCTCTTTTGAATGTCTGCAGTTACCTCTCTTCCTTTATCAGCTTTGTGCTTGCCCTTCTCACAATGTTTTTGTCACAGGAGGCAGTGTAACAGTAATAAAGACTGCCCTGCTGGTGGACAAACAAGGTAACCCTCCCTTGGGGTCATACTTGGTCAAGTGTTTCTCATCTTTATACCATTATTTGGAATACAGTTATCTGTCTCTGAAAGGGATCTTTATTTCCTCTGTTATTTATTGGTGGCCTTTTAGGTCATGCAGGAAAATACGCAGGTGACAAAGATTAGATTACAGTACCTGTAATCACAGACACGATTCCCTCTACATTTCACTTGACACTCAGAACCTTTTCTATTGCTTGTAGAAGTAATCATAAGTTGTTTGAACTTTGCACAGTATTTCAGTGTAATGAAGGCTTTATCTTTTGAGGAAACTGTTTCATGTTAACTTCAGGATAGAGTATGATCATAAGTCTATAAAATTTTGCACTTTAAAACTATCTGCGGAGATATTTGATTTATTAATGCTTTGGAAGGGCACGCCCCATAGAATTAATGAAACAAACGATGCCATAACATCGTTATCTTCCAAGAGAAACGTTTTAATATAGGGCAGTCCAAGTCTCCAGTGCCTAATGTGATTTCTTAGTGTTTTACGAGCGTAGCAGGAAGAGTCTCAGTCCAGAAAGTGTTACAGGACATGTTGAATGGGGTTTTGATCAACCGGGTGTAGTGGAAGGTGTTATCAACACGGAGTTGATAACTAGATGATCTTTAAGGTCCTTTAAAACAAACATCATTTTATGATTCTATGATTTTATTTATAACCCAATTTACTGCTTAACTACTGCTTAACAGTTTATTGGGAAGTAGTTTTAACTTTAATCAGGAACACTGACTGAGAAAGCGAACTTGCATGCTGTACTGTGCTCTGTGTGTGTTCCTCTCCCCAGGGGACCCAGCATGAAGCCACAGACAGCTTCCTTCTCTCAGAAGGTGTGTAATGGCACTGTGACGGAGTTTCTGGTTTTGTTTGTGTCACCTGCTTGGGCTTTTTGTGCTTAGAGACATTCAATAAACCCTTTTGTTTCCCCAAGCTGTCTTCTCTTGTCTGATAGATTCTATCTGAGACCCCCCACCCCGGCTGCCTTTCTGGTTTGGGAATGTCCTTAGCCCACCACAACCTTCTACAGTCACGTTAATCTGAAAGGAAAAACTTGGAAGTGAAAATTTCACAAGGATTTCAGGAAGCTCAGCTTCTTGCTGCTGAGGAGATACACAGAGTCACTGAAGTGCTGGAGCTCATCCTGACACGTGGGCCAAAGGAGCATCTGCCTTTGAGGACATAGTACAATAGAGCTTCACTTCGGCTTCAAGACAACTTGAACTCAAAAGGGTCTGCTTGGCCTCACAGTTGGGGCTTGCCAGACTGCTCAACACTGATGTGCAGTGATGCAGCAGCAGGGGATGAGCAGCTGTGGCTCTGGGCTGTTGCTCAGACCTGGGAGTTCTCATGGGTGTAGGATGGGGTGTGAGGGAAAACACATGGCATGAATGGAACAGCCAATGTTTAGTTCCATGACATAAGGAGGCGAGTGGGAGAAGCCCAGCAGAGCTTCAGGACTTAGGGACCCATGAGTGGATGACATTGGATATGGAAATGGATCAGTGAGAGCTGGGTTTTCCTGTCTGCTGGATTTTGGGAAGGCAGAACTTGGGCTGCAGCACAGAAATGTCTCTGGTGAAGGGAGCAGCTGAAGGCTGACGGCTGTGTTACCTAAGAAAGAACATTATTAGGTAATTTACAAAATATATTCAAGCCAGTTAATTGTTATTCCCAACTTGGAAATATTTTGTGTAGATTAAAGGCAAAGTTTTATCTTGTAAGGCCACTAGATGTGTTTGATGAAGGAAGGAGAGCAGCTCCCTGATGAGGAAAGGCTGAGGAGCTGGGTCTCTTGAGCTTTGGGAAGAGAAGGCTGAGGGGGGACCTCATAAATGTCTCTAAATCCGTGAGGGGTGGGTGTCAGGAGGATGGAGCCAGGCTCTGCTCAAGGGCATCTGGTGACAGGACAAGGGGCACTGGGTGCCAGCTGGAACAGAGGAGGTTTCATATGAATATCAGCAGGATCTTCTTCCCAGGGAGGGTCCCGGAGCACTGGAATAGGCTGCCCAGGGGCGTTGTGGAGTCTCCTTCTCTACAGACGTTCCAGCCCCACCTGGCTGTGTTCCTGTGCAACTTGGTCTGGGTGATCCTGCTGTGGCAGGGGGATTGGACTGGATGATCCTTGAGGTCCCTTCCGATCCCTAGTGACTCTATGATTCCCTAACGTGCTTTTACTTGCCTGGTAGGCTTCACAGTTGCGACTGTTGTACAGTGCCAAGATACTGCATTTGATAATCTAGGAATTAAACCATAACCACACAAAGCACATTAAACACTGTCAGTTGATATAATATCGCTTTAAGGTGCTGAACGTGACATTGTTTGATGATGCCCTACAAAAGCAGCAATCTCTTTTCCCACTGCGTTTCGAAAGCCACTATTGCATTATGCTGGTGGAACCAGAAATGAGGATGATTTTGTGAAACTAGAGGAGAAATAGGGAAGAAAGAAGGAAGGGAACTAGAGCTTGACAAAGTCACGCAAGACAGGATGCCTCCAGAGTTTGCATCCCCAGCTTCTGGGGCTGGTGCACATGCTGATGACTGCAGGTAGCCAAATTGTGTTGTTAAGTAGACGTGAGAATCTCTCATACATCTCCATGTTACGAAGTTGTCACTGAAGCTATTGAATTTTGTTCTTGATAAAGACAGGTCTGATTCTATGAAACAGAAGCATCAACTCTGGCTAGCTGCAGAGTTTGGCTTCCAGATGGCACATGTATAGTGATGCATTGCTGAAGAAGCTCGTGTATTTGTGTGATTGGGTTTGGATTGCTTCAGGAGGTCTGCCAGAAACGTCACAGAGGCCAGAATATTGGAGTAAAAATAGGAGGCAAAGCCAGCCCCCCAAAGCATGGTGAGAAACCTAACCTTGAAAAATGCTGTGGCAAAGTGAGTTTCAGCTGCTGCTGGGGCAATTTGAGTCGACTGTTCTAACAGCAGCTCTTTGTGATGCAAGGTGAGAGTGCAACTCTTTCATTTGAGTCTGACAAACCATAGAATCATTAGAGATCAAAAGGGACCTGGAAAGATCATCCAGTCCAATCCCCCTGCCACAGCAGCATCACCCAGACCAAGTCACAGAACAGAACATTACAGATGGGAAGGGACCTGGAAAGATCATCCAGTCCAATCCCCTTGCCCCCCAGCAGGATCACCCAGACCAAGTCCAGGCAGGTTTCAAACATCTCCAGAGAAGGAGACTCTACAACCCCCCAGGCAGCCCCCCCCAGTGCCCTCACTGGGCAGAATACACAGGAAACACAGCCTGGAAAATCCACATAGACAACACATTACCTAAGAGTTGTGTTTGATGTCCTGAAAGCATCAGTCGGCTGGAGGAGAAGGAACAGTTAGTTACTCACTAGCACAGGATGAACTGTAAAAACAGAGCAGCAAGCCCGCAGTGCTGCAGGAGGAGTGGCCAGCTCTGAGTGCTGCTCTGTGGTCCCAAACATAACAACTGGGGGACATAAAGAGGACCCTGTAGTTCTGGCCTGTGCCTCTGAATTAGTTTAGAAAGGTGTTGGGTTTTTTTGTTTCTCAGCTGCTGACAAATGTGATTATTTGAAGAAAGCTGAGGCTGTCATTTCATCCTGAAAAATGATGTTCTGCTCAAAATCTGAACTGTAATTAAATTACTTGTGAAAAGAAGCCCGTGTCTGTTTAACAGAAAGCTTTTAGTGGCACTGTTGTTTGGTCTTTGCAATTAATCTCAGATAGAGTTAACTGCGTGGGTTGTATTTTTAAAGATCCTGTGCTCTCAGTCTCCCGCCTCTCCATCCTGTTATCAGAGGAAGGATCCCATTAGCAGGATGCATAGTCAGTAATTAGATAATAATGATTCTGGCACCGTACATGGAAAATGATTAATTCTTACAGTCGGAGCCTGAGGTCACCCAATATTTAGCCAAGCGGCTAAAACATCTGTCTCCCCTTCTCAGAGTACCTCCATAAATTCAATTAGTCAGCTGTGTTCTAAACAGCAGTGACACAGACGCAGAAATAATGGCAAAGGACCGCAATGTTTCTTCGGAAAGGAGTGCTCATGGATGCCCGTTTGCTCTATGCCCCAGGCAATTAATCACAACATCTCCCTGTTGTGTACAAGGAGCTTGTGTGGATCAGCTCCAGCATCCCAATCTCTTTCTTGAAGCGAGGGGCCCAGAACTGCACACAGGACTCAAAGCAAGGCCTCGTCAGAGCCCAGCGCAGGGGCAGAACTGCATCCCTCGTACAGATGAGCGTACGTTCTGGTGTGGCCTGGAGGAGTTTTCAGGGGCAACTTATGGATCTGGCACACACTGGACAAGAACAGCAGAGCCGCAAGACACAGCTCGGGGTGGATTGTGATTAGATGAAAAAGAGAACTACAATACAGGGACCCTATTCTCACACGGAGAGACTCAATCACACTTCCATCAGTGTCTGTGGGAAAGGTCTGTACTTGCAGTAAAATAAGGGAGGGTGATGTGATCGGGAAAAACTGAACTAGGACCGTAGATCAGGGACAAAAATGACTTCTCCAAATAAGATGAAGACATACTTAGGGTTTCTTTTTTCAGCTCTTTTACTAGTCTTGATTATTTGTGCTTTCATTTAGAAGCGGTTAATTCACAAAGAAAACGATTAGCTCTACCAAATCCATCGTAACTCTCCTCGCAGATGTAAGGAGAACAACACAGTTAATCTTTTGAGAGGAAGCTCTTTCAATTCACAACGTCTAGAAGTCTTCCAAAAAGACGCCTGTCTCTGTACACGTTTGATAATGTTCAAAGAAGGATTAATACACTCAGACTACACTGTGATCGCCAAACTATGCAGCTTTGCGTGTACGGTCATGATTCAGGTGTGCGTTCGCACCGTGTCCGCCAGCGCTTGAACATGGATTAAAAGACGCAATGTGCATCAAGGAGAGGAACTTACCAAGTGCAACGGGCAGGGGTCAACCTACCTGCTTCCAGGTAACAACATGGAAAAATACGACAAGGAGCAAGTCCAGCAACTGACTGGCATGGCTACAGCTGGCACAATGGCAGAAGGACCTCGCATGGGTTCTTCTGAGAGGACCCTCAGCATCACCAAGTGCTCTGTTCTACCCTGTCTGCAGTCACATCTCTTTTCTGAGGTGCTGCAATCCTCAAAGTCCCACAGTTGCTGAATAAGAAGACTCCTACAGCCAGACCCCATTTTCCACAGCTTCAACGGCAGGTTTTCTGTTCTCAGCTTTTTCACTGGCATCATTTGCTTCTTCCAAAACGACTACCAAACTTGACAGAGTCGTGTGAGGATCGAGCAGTTTCAGGAGAGGTATGTCCACCTTCCTCTCTTGAAAGACACGGTTCTGTATCGTCATAGCTAACATCGAGTCTATACCCAACGAGGAGAGCGGTGTGTTCATGGTTAGTTCATCTGGGTTCAGCCCGGTGAGGTCGCACATCAGCGAGGTGATGTAGTCTTCAGATTTGATGAAGGCAGTGTCCTGGGCTTGAGTTCCTTCCGAGGTTTCCAGCTTGTTACCAAACTCCTCTGACACAAGGGACACGAAGCGACTTTTGATGGAAATGACCTTAGAAAAAACGTGACGCGCTAGAATCTGAAAGTTCAACTTGACAACGGCTTGCTGCGCGTTATTCGTGAGCAAGCTCTTCCTGAGGTACTCGTGAATCTCATGCACTTGCAGAATGTCTATGCCCTTGGATCCCAGAATGTTCTGGATATGGTTTTGGTTGAGCAGAATGCCAAGGTTCAAAGCACCCCAGTTAATGGATTGGCCCGAAAGCCCACAGTTCCTCCTGTAGAAGCAGAAGACATCCAGGAAGGAGTTTGCAGCTGCATAGTTAGCCTGGGTGGAATTTCCCAGGAAGGAAGTAACCGAGGAGTAGCACACAAAGTAGTCAAGCTGCTGGCCTCTGGTAGCCCAATGAAGATTTAGAGTCCCTGCCACTTTGGGGCTCAGCACTTTCTGAAAGTCAGACAAGTTCAGAACTTCCAGACGGCCATCGTGTAGAACAACAGCACTCTGAAACACCCCTTTGACTGGACTCCCTGCGAAGATGTTTGCGATGGACTGGAACGCTCTCTCAACGTCACTGGTCGAGGTGACATCGCATTGCACAAACACTATGTTGCTCCCCTTATACTGCTGCCGCAAAGCTTTCAGCTCCTCTTGCTTCTCATTGCTTGGCATTCTCCGGGAGAGGATTGCGATGCACCCTCCTCCGTTCTCAGCTATGAACTTCACCGTCTCAAAGCCAAGACCAGTGAGCCCCCCCGCTACCACGTAAACAGCACTCTGCTTAAACATCTTCTTCTGGGATTCGTACAGGGGAATGTCTGACAAGGCGGTCACCTCCTTCTGCCTTCTCAGCACAGCCAGGGGGACCGATTCGCAGGTAAAATAGGAAGTGGCAGAGTCCATCCTTTCCAAGTTCTCGCTCTGCTGAAACACAGAACCTGCTAAATGCCTAAAGCGTTTCACGTCCATGGAACCGACCCACGCGTGCACGGTCCTCTGCACTTCCTTCAGAGGTGCTTTCTGGAAAATGCTGGCGAGCGTGACGATATGAAAGCTGATGTTTTCGTTATCGATTCCACTGATGTTCTGGATACAGTCAGACTGCCGACTGCCGCACACTATCACCACATCTTTCAGGAAGTACAAGTGAGCCAGGTCCTCCTGAGGCAGTCTGTTTACCGGAGGAAGAACAACAAGGGCGTTGCATAAGTTTATATACTGGAAGTTATCAGAGCCGGGCTTCGCAAGTACTGTTCTCCAACCCATCTCTTCTGCCGCAGCACAAAGAACACGACACAAAGCTGAGGAGGGTTCTGTAGAGAGAATACCCAGCGTTCTGACGTGTTTGCCCTTGGGTAACCTCTGACTGAGGATTTCCCAGGCAATGATGAAGTACGACATACAAGGGGCGTTCTGAAAGCATGGGAACTTCCTCACATTGAAACACACCGTTCCTGGAATCCGAACTCGGGACGCCGCGGCAACTGGATAGCACGAAACCACGTGATCTCCCACTTTAACCTTCTTCACATCGCTGCCTGTTGCCACTACCGTGCCACTCAAGTCAAGGGCCAGAAGTCCGTGCTTGTCTACCGCTTGGGAACTCCAATAGAGCGTATTGCCGAAGTTACGACTGGAAACGCTGACGGGAAAATAGTCGTCGGAGTGGAGACATATTTTATCCACTAGAATTTCAACGCAGTGGTTGTCAAGCTGAGCGGGCGAGCCAGTGGATAACTCGGCAGACAAGTCTTTTGCTGCGTAGGGATCAGAAGTGTACAAAGCGAATGTTTCTGACTTCTGGACAGATCTGACGGGTTTGCTGTAGTCCACATCCACGAAAGGCGTGCGTCTGATTTCGGCCACGTAGATTCTCCCTTGGCTGATGCAAACTTCGGGGTAGTTCACACCTTTGTATTTGACAAGAACATCCGCCAGCACCGAGATGTCCAAGGAACTGGAGGAACTGAGGTCAATCATCTGAAATGTGATTTCCGGAACCTCAACGACACAAGTCCTGGTCATGCCATACAAAGCAAACCCACAGTTCACGTGGTCCACGTACCTCTCGGTTGTCCTGTAGGTGATCACCCTGATGGAACAGCGCGATGTTTTCTCCCTTAACGCCACAATAACTTGGCGATAAGCTTCGCAGCACTTTGCCAACCTGTCCACTGCTTTGCTTGGGAAATCTTCATCTAGCTTTTGAATGCCCCACAGGAACAGCACTTCATCGTAATGCTCCACCTCCGCTCTCATTTTGTTCTGCGCGTGGTCTCCCGGGAGCGCTTCCCAGTCTCTGTACAGAACAAACCTCGAATCAGGGTGCAAGTATTTTTTGAGATGGTCGGCTATCCCAAATCTGTCGGCAAACACTAGGACTCTGGGTGAAGTCCCCAGGTGTCCAACTGCCTGTGAAATGGAGACTTCTTTCCACTTGTTTTCAAACATGAACTCGTTGTCTCTGGAAGACGTTTCCTTCATGAAAGTGATGGCAACACGCTTGAGTTCAGCCAAAACAGAGCCGCGTTTGTCCGTAAAACATCCACAGACTTCTAGGCAGTTCCCAATGGATTTGCTGGCTCTCATATATATCATCATTTCTTCCTCCAGCGGTCGGAGCACCACCAGGCTGCCTATCCCAGAAGGGAAGCCTGCTCTGGACGGGAAGGTTCTTGATGTCATGACAGCAGTCATCTGCAGAAAACAGTCAAGCAGCACTGGATGGATGGAGTAGTTGCACATCTCCCCAGCAGTGTCCTTGTTCACCCTCAAGGTTGTTATAGCTTCCTTCAGCTCCTGGCAGTAATGCACATCGCTGAGCTGCCTGAATGTGGAGCCATACTGAAAGCCAACCTGAGACAGCGCTTCATAAACCTCGTCTCTGCTAATCACTGACCGGCACCTCTGATAGATGTCTTGGAAGGAGATGGCGCTTTCTTCCACCACACTTTCAGGCACCGTTGTAACTTGGCCTGCCGCATAGACCGCGCTGGAGG
Organism: Upupa epops; assembly: GCA_013397515.1. Taxonomy (NCBI): domain Eukaryota; kingdom Metazoa; phylum Chordata; class Aves; order Bucerotiformes; family Upupidae; genus Upupa; species Upupa epops. The sequence continues at coordinate 20,040 of VZRI01010823.1, read as the reverse complement.
AGGAGCTTATCTCAAAGGCTGTCACTGCCTTCTGCGGACTCAGCTTGATCGCCAAGACTTGGGAACCCTGAGTGAGAACACACGGTGCGGAAAAACTGATACTCAGCTGGCAAGCGCTCAGAGGCACTCGGGGTCTTGAGCTGCTCCTCACAGAGGCCAGACCAAGCTCCACGTAAAAGGCACCAGGGACTAAAGCCACGCCGTTGTTCTTGTGCTCGTATAAGTACGACGTCGTGTCCTGAGACAGCAGGCAGCCAAACTCCGTGTTGTCATTGCTTATGCCGTAAACCAAAGGATGACTGGAGCTCACTGCTCGATGGCTTGCTTGCTGATGAATGTCCAGACAAGCCATGAGTTTCTTGCGATCAAACTGATACCGCGGAATAGCCGCTGGAGCGCTTTGATACCCGTTATAGAAGTGCTGCCAGTTGGGGTTAGAGCCCAGTTCAAAGAGATTTCCTACCAGGGAGAAGAGCGTCTGATACTCTGCATCAGTTTGCAAAGAAGAGAAGACCTTTGTGTCCTTTCCCAGAGTTTCCTTTATGCTTCGCTGCAACGCTCGATGAGGACTGATTTCCACGAACACCACATTTTCCCTGTCTCTGGCTGCACTTTTGATGGCTTGAGAGAAAGCTACAGGCTCACGACTATGCTTGGCCCAGAATTTGCCCCGAGCAAAGTCATTCTCGGAAGCAGCCAGCCCAGTCAGCGTTGAAATCACTTCAATCTCCCCCTTCTGTTTCTCTAAAGGCTCTATGTTCTCTTCCAGCTCCCCAAGGATCGTATCCATGCTGGGGCTGTGGTACGCAGCCGGAACGCTTAAGGCATGAAGAAAGATGTTTTGCTGGCCGAAAGCTTGAGCTAAATCTCTCTGGACAGCTGCCACAGAGTCTGGATCCCCGGACAGGGTGCAGGAAACAGGGCTGTTGAAAGCTGCGATGCACACCTTGCCCGCGTAGCGATGCAGACGGGCAGAGATCTTGTCAACGGGAACGTTTCCAACCACCAGCATTCTGCCACTGGCAGTCTTTGCCTGCAGCCGGCTCCGGTGATAAATCACTTTGACTGCATCTGCCAGGGAAAGGTACCCGGCAAAATGCGCAGCAGCCACTTCCCCCACTGAGTGGCCCACAGCAGCGACCGGCTTCACACCCCAGTATTTCAGAAGGGAAGCTAAGGCAACCTGCAGGGTAAAAAGCAAGGGCTGGGACAGCTCTGGGTTCAGCAGATCCTCTGCACTACGACCTCTCGCTGACAGCAGGCTGATGGGAGCGTGCTTCTGAAAAAGGGCTTCTATCTCCTGGCACTTGTCTCTGAACACTGGCTCTGTGCTCAGCAGCACCTCGCTGAACTCCTTCAGCGTGACGCCGTTGCCGCAGAACACAAACACCAGCTGGGGCTCCACCTTAGACACGGCGAGTTCAGTGCTTGCTGACGATCTAACCTCTTGCTGCAGGTGTTGGAGAGAATTTGTGACAAATGCCTTGCGGTACCTGTAGTTGGCGTGGCTCCTCCTGCAGGCCGATGTATAGGCCAGGCTGGGCAGAGTGACCGAGTTTCTTGCGCTCAGCTGGTCAGCTGTGTCAGTCATGGTCATCTGAAGGGACTTACTTGAGGCTGCCGACAGCAGAACTAATTCTAGGGGCCTCTTAAAGGCAGGAAGAGGCTCCAGCTGCTTAACCTGCCTGACTACAACATGAGCATTGGTTCCTCCAAATCCAAAGCAGTTGACGCCAGCTACTCTTCCATACTCACTGGACTCTTCCCAGGGCTCTACCGCGGTGGGAATCGCAAGGTTTAATTTCTCTGTATCGATGCTGCTCATCTCCTTGGAGTAGTGCAAGGACGGGACAATCTTTCCGTGATGCATCATCAGAAGCACTTTGATTAGCCCTGCTGCTCCGGCGGCCGATTCGGTGTGCCCGATATTGCCCTTCACCGAGCCGATTTTCAGAACGGGCAGCTGGGAAGACCTGTTCTTACAGATGACACTGCCCAGGCTCTCCGCTTCCGTGGGGTCTCCAGCAGCTGTTCCCGTCCCGTGTGCTTCAATGTACTGCACAACCGAGGGGTCGACGTGAGTTTCATAAATGCTGCGCAGTAGCTTCTCCTGCTCTACTTGAGATGGTCTTGTGATGGGAGTCATGGACCTGCCGTTCTGATTTACTGCACTGATGCTGATCACGCCCCAGATTTTGCTGTAGTCTTTCTGTGCCTGTAAAGGTGAAAAGGTAACGGATAAGCTCACGCTTTCTCCGCACACAGGACAACAAAGCAGCAAAGTCAAGGCACGCGGAGAGCGAAACTAACTCCTTAGGGAACGATCCCTTCTCCAGGGAGGGCAAGGGCATGACTGCTAAACAAGTGCTTCGCTCATCTCCAGTGTGAACTGGAAAATCTTCTCCGGGAAGGTGATTCTTACAGCTGAGGACACAAAACTCAGGGAAGGCAGCAGTCTGGTGGCTACAGGCTGCCCCACACCAACCTTACCTTTCTCAGGGGCTTGAGGAAGACAACACCACAGCCTTCTCCCCTTCCGTAGCCGTCTGCCTTTTTGGAGAAGGGTTTGCTCAGTCCCTCCGGAGAGATCATTTTCGCTTTACTGAGCGACACAAAGGTGCGGGGATCTATTATGCAGTTCACTCCACCACAGATGGCTGCCTCACAGTCTCCTGGAGTGAAAGACAAACAGACTCGCATTGAGACGCTGAGGATGACAGACAGAAGCACTTGTCTCTCGCTGCCTGGCATCGACTCGATCATCCCGTTACCTGATTTAATTGCTCGCAAAGCATAGTGCAGAGCAAAGAGGAAGGAGGAACACGCGGTGTCGATCGTCAGTGACGGTCCAGTCAGATTAAACGTGAATGAGATCCTGTTAGCAGCAATGCTCATTGCTGTCCCCGTGCCATCGTAGTGGTTTATTTCGCTCACTGCTCTGCTGGTGATGATTTCGTAGTCTCGATTCATAAGACCTGGAAAAACATCAAATAGATGTCAGGAGAACCCAAGAACAAGAGAGCGACCTGCAGCTCCAAATCGGGCTCGGGGGTTCTCTTTTAGTCCCAGACTACTGTGACATGTCTGCTGCCGCGAGGAAACGACGCCTCAGCGCAGGCCAAAGGCTAAACTCTGCTTCTAGTCAAAAGAGCAGAGGATCGAGGGGCAGTTCCCTCTGTAAAAGGAGAGAACATCTCATACTAAAAGGCAAACTAAGCACTCTGCCCCTACAGTTACATCAGCCTAACTATCCCAAAGAACCCCTCCAAAGCCATCCCAGCACCAGAGTCCTGCAACAAACATCCCATCTAACTGCCTGAGCAGTTCAGGGCTCAGCAAACGCTAAAGCCTTTTGTGGAAGGGCATTGTCCAAAGGCCTTTTACACGCTGGCAGGCTTGGAGCATCGATGTCCTGTCTAGAGAGCCTGTTCCAGGGTTTGGCCACTCTCTCTGTAAAGAAATGCTTCCCAGTGTCAAGTCTGAACCTCCTCACACGCAGCTCTGAACCATGCAGACAGACCCTGTCACTGGGTACCACGGAGAAGAGCTCAGCATCACCCTCTCCATTCCCCCTCCTCAGGAAGTTGCAGACAGTAGAGCTTGCCCCTCAGGTTCCTCTAGTTCTCCAAACCAGACAGACCCAGAGTCCTTAGCCACTCCTCACAGGACATGCCTCCCAGCCCTTCCACCAGCTTTGCTGCCTTCCTTAGAACACCTCCTTTTAACATTGCGGGGCCCACACCTGCACCCGATACAGAGGGTGAGGCTGCAGCAGTGCCAAGTAGAGCAGGATAATCACCTCTCTGACCCTTGGTTATACTGCACTCAACACAGTCATCAGAACATGTTCTCCAGAGTTGCTCCCCAGCCCCTCCTCTCCCGATCTACCCCAGTGTCCACTGTTACTCCACCCCAGGCGCAGACTCCATTTGCTCTTGCTCAGTTTCAGATCACTGAAGACTGCACAGTGCTCCAGTCTTCTGAGATCCTCTGCAAGGCCTCTCGCCCCTTCACCAGGTCAGTAGCACCTCCCTACTCACTATCACCAGCAAGTTTACTAATGGTTCATTCAACTACTCTCTCAATCGTTGTTAAACATATGGAACAGTGCGAGCAGGGCAGGAACACGGCTGGAGCCACCCCCTTTCCTTCACCAAGCAGGCAGGGGGCCTGAGGGTGGAAGGATGTCGTATTCAAAAGAACTTAGAATCACAGAGTCATCAGGGATGGGAAGGGACCTCAAAAGATCATCCAGTCCAATCCCCCTGCCACAGCAGGGCACCCCCACCAGGTCCAGGTGGGGTCTCCAGAGAGGAGACTCCACAACCCCCTGCCCAGGCAGCCCCCTGCAGCGCCCCATCTCCCTCCCTGGGAAGAAGTTATAGAACCAGCCAGGGTTGGAAGGGAGCACAGGATCACCCATGAAGCCGTGCTGACTGTGCCTGCTGAGTTCATTGTCCTTAAGAGTCTTTCAGCTGCATCCCTAACTTTTGAACTAACCGAACTGATGTTCTCCAGGAAAACAGTGCATTAGACAAACACAGCGCCTGGGCTTGGGCTTGAGATTGCATAACCAGCTGAAATTGTCCCTGTGCCAGCTTCACTGCCAGGAAACACCAAGAGAAGCACTCAAAATAGATCTGAGTATCACGTCATGAACTTCCTAAAGCAGCCGAGGAATCCTTGCTGCAACTACCCGGCAGCGTCACAGCACAGTAGCCTCACGCATCCATTCCCAAACACATCTGTAAAGTCTTTGCAAGGTTCTAAGGTGATTTCCTCACCCTGACGTTTGGATCTTACCAATAAACACTCCTGTTTTGGTGCCACTGACGGCTTCTACTGGGACTCCCGCATCCTCCAAGGCTTTGTATGTGCATTCGATCAGTAACTTCTGCTGCGGATCCATGCGCTCCGCTTCCATGTTATTAATCCCAAACAGGTGGTTGTCAAAGGAATTAAATCTAAAACAGGGTTAGCAGCCCGTGAGACGATGTGTACACCACGTGCATTTACGGCAAGACTCCAAGGACGCACTTGCTGCAGAATGAGGTGCCCCCTCCTGCAATGTGGTCCTAGCCAACAGGTTTCAAACAGAGATTGTCTCCCACAGGATTTTAGGGCAACAGAGACCAATGCTTTCCAAATTAAAACCAGCAAGCAGAGGAGCAAGTTTCCAAGAGATCCCCACACTTCTCTAATTACAAACTAGAAGGAATGTGGGTGCTTATCTTTCCAAAACTCTGCCAAGCAGGCCCACGCTGACAACCAGCCACAGGTGTCCCCAGCCAGGTACACGAGGGACTAGCGTGACCTGCAACTACGTCGGCTCATCGATGTCACACACCAGGAAATCCTGCCCTTTGACAACTGCACGGTCATCATGTGAGAGAAAGGAAAGTCAGTTCCTAAGTCCCATTTCCAAGCTCTCCCTGTGCCCTGCACCCTCCGGAAGGCTGGACTCGTTAGTCAAAGTACAAAGTAAGTGGAGAGCACAGTAGCAGACTCACTCATTGAGAAGAGCAGCTCGCGTTGTACATGCTTTTCCTGGCTTGTTGTCGTCTGGGTCATACCACTCCTTGGCATTGAACCGCTCGGAGGGGATTTCTACTGTGCAGTTTTTGCCTTCCTCCAGGACTTTCCAGAAATTGTCGAGTCCATCTCCTGTTGTACAAAGGGTTTGAAGTGGATTCAATTATACAGCCCTCCTCCTGCCCTCGGTGCACACTCAGAAATGCATGCCCAGTGACAAGGAACTCCCACACACAGTGGCAGGCTGCTCAAGCCAAATCACCAGAGAAAGAGATGATCGTTCTTTGGTGAGAGGAAAAAGAAAAGGCCTGACTGATCCCTTCACTGCTTGCCTGAAACCAAAGGGAAAGCAGAAAATCCTCTGCCCTCTGCTGTCCCCACTTCCCTAGCATCTCACTGCATCTCCCGCACACATGCAGTCCCGTACACATCCACGTCCCCAGTGACCACGTGAGTCTGGCAAAATCTCTGCCTGTCTGTACAGCACCCACTCCTCAGGCAGCTCCACTGGCAGCAGAAGGGGTGGGCATGGTGGCACTAGGTTGAATGTTGGACCTGATGAACTTGCAGCTCGTTTACAACCTCAGTGACTGTAGGATTAACAAGCGACTGTGCTTTTCAACGAGCACTCAGCAACCTGCTTTGCTTTCACTCAGAACTTACCTCCTGGGAAGTTGCATCCTATTCCCACAATAGCAATTTCATCTCCAGTCTCCATCTCCATGTCCTGGGCTGCACAATACAGATGTTAAGTGTCACTCAGCTCAAACAATTACGCAGTCGCCTTTTGATAAAGATCGCGTTAAAAGGTGACCTTCCTGCAAACACAAAGGCTTCCTCAAAGCCTGAGTCAACCCGAGTGATGCCTTTTTGGCTGCGATGACAAAGGCAGTCCCCACATGAGAACACCACTACCCCGTGCCAAGGTATTTTTCTTGTTGTTGCTTTCAGAGAAAAATCCCCAGCGAATTCCCCTGTGTCCTTCACTCAGACTTCTCTTATTTACTGACAGTCTCTGCCTCTCCTGGCACAGGCTGATCCGCTCACGGGCCTTTCCCTTGCTCGGTCCTGTTTCACTTCCTGAACTGTGCACTGACCAACGCTCACTATCTGCTGTGTCAGTTCCAAAGTTACTCCCAAAGAGGATTTACCAGTTAGCACTTAAAACCCGACCCCTTGAGCAAGCAACATACAACCAAGAGGCTGGAGGAATGAAAGCTGCATCCTTCACTCCACATCATGGAGCTGAAAGCTCGTTTTTTAATTGTAATGCTGAGAAGGGCACTTGTGAGATCAACATCAGGGGAACCTCATTCATTAGAACTCACTAGGATGCTCTCATCAGAATCCTTCACTCCTCCTCGGCTTGCTACCCCCTACAAGGGACTGAAAGGATTGGGGTTGGCTTCTGGCTGTGGTGACAGATTCTCATCTCAGTGACCCGCAGCAGGCGATAACCAAAGAGCCTTTCTCAGTGACTGACTGATGGCACTGGAGCAGAGCTGAGGCTGCTTTGCAGCCCCACACATCCAGCGCAGCTATCGGCTCAGGGAGGTTTGCTTTGCAGTGTGAAGGTAAAACTGACTGCTCAGATTCACACTTTGACAACCTGACTTCTCGGTTCCATTAACTAAGGCAGAAAAACTGAAAAGGCCACCTAGCAAAACCAAGGAGAGCAGGATCTGCCTTTCCAGGACTAAATTCTGTGCTACCGATAATACAAGCTCTGAAACGCTGTAAGAAAAGTTGTCTTTAATTCTTTCAGACTACTCTGCGATTCCTGTGTTTGCTCTATTTCAGATTTGCATTTCCTTGCTAATCAAAGCTGCAAAGCCCAGCACAGATATTCTCATCCCAAAGGTCCTCCCAAGCCTTGCTCCCACCTCAGTGTCATATAATAGGACACCGAGGACCCACTGATTACAATAGCAAACGGGTCTTTGGCATCTGCAGAGCTACCCAGGTCGCTGTGTGGGACTTACCTTTGATCATCCCAGCAGGGTGCAATAATAGGCTGAGTCTCTGCCAGTTGTTTATATAGGATTCTGTGAGGTGTCCTCTTCAAACACGCATGCGAAGCTGTGATGCAAGTGTTAACGCCTTCCGAAGGAAAAAGTAAATGAGTCACATTCTCAGTCAGCGTGCCTGAGTAAAGTTCAAAACTACTTCCCTCTAGTAGTAAATCCATGATGCTGGTTTTACACCAGCACAGGAGTAACACGACTATCTTATCCAACAAATTACAGTTACCAAAACAATCGCTTGGAGATAGCTTTACTATCAAATAACCTATAAAAATGATGACCTCAATATGATTTACAGGACTCTGTCGTTAAAGAAACAACTTCATTTGGCTTCATTATCAATAAAACTGGAGCAGCATCTGAAGTTCCATCTGCTTGTTGGAGACACTGCTTTTGAACAGGCAGCACAAGCTTCCTGTAAACTTAAACCCTCGGCTTCACGTTTGGTTCAACAGCTGCGTCTTTTTACAGAGCAGCAGCATTTAAAAGCTGAAAGAAACCGTGTCAAAAGGCACAGGGTCTCCAAACATTTCCGAAGCCAACAGGACATTAAAAGCAACACTGAGCTTCCCTGTGGTCTTCTTTGAACTAAAGAGTAAAAACTCCAGAAGTAACCTCTGAAGGGATCAAGTCCAGTAGGCTCTGCTAGATGGCTTCTAGCTCTCACTCATCTCATCTCCCCCCAGCCACTCAACCTCACCTTTCTCCTCTTCTGACTCTAATGAAAACAAAGCGTTGCACGAGGCAGGACAGTGGATATGGTTGAGGTTTTTCCCTGGTCCCAGGACCCAACTCTCTCTCAAATGACAGCAAAACACACTGTGCTGGGAAGAAGGAAACAGCTTATCCTACAACCGAACTGCGTTTCCACCTGCTCCGAAAGCTCAGAGTCTGCTCTCCTCCTCACAGCTGCAAATCTCCATCTCTTCCAGGAATCCTGGAATTATTTGGAGTTAGGTACTGATCTCTTTAACAAAATTAACGCCCTCATTTAACGCCGTGACTAGGCTGATGCACAGGATGGCTAGTCTGAAGCTGACTGCAGAGTCCCCGTGTATTACGCTCACCTAAGCGGCACTGCTGGTACCCGATGAAGAGGAAAGCAGGTTCATCGAGTGTGCTAGAAACTCACTGAGGAACCCTCCATTCCAGCTTCAGAACCTGCAAATAACACTGGCTGAGCCGTAGGTTGAAGCATTTTTTTAGGTAGTGGAAAGAAATAGTGAGATAAATCCTGCGCCACTGCAGTCATTGAATTCAGAGCAACCCGAACCGACCCCGACACCGGTGACCCCAGCACCCTACAAAGAGCCCCAACACCAGTGCGTTACCAAGCAAGTGTTGTTCCTGCCATTGGTTTAAAACGTCACACAGAGTTAGTGATCAGTGTGATGACTTGCCCTAGTCTCAGCAGAGCTGGGGTGCATCTGGAAACCCAACGTAGAGCAAGGATTGCTCAATCCTTCCGAGCAACGCCTGCAGCAGAAGTATGGACTAATTATGGGAGCCTGTGTAGCAATCGTGGAGCGAATCGAGTGGTACTGACACAGGAGCCTATTTATAACGGCCTCGTAAGAAATTGGTTTCTCATCAAGGTTATTACACATATCTTCCAAGTTCAGAGGGTCAAAATTGGCTGTGTCTGCCATGTCATTGCAGTTCCCACCTCTCAGCCAAAGGGACCTGGGGGT
>VZRI01010822.1:0-22638 GCA_013397515.1 Upupa epops | reverse complement strand
AAGGTTCAATTCCAAGGAGGTCTTGGCTTTCCTAGTTGTATCCCTACATTTTTTCATCAGAGCCTTGTAATCACCCCAGGTGACCACCCCATCCTTCCATGACGTATAGGCTTTATTCTTCCTCTTCAATTTATACAGTAGCTCCCTATTTAACCACACAGGTCTTCTAGCTCCCTTCCTTGACTTCTTTCCTGTCAGGATGCATTAGTGCTGTGCTTCAAAGAAGTGGTCTTTGAATGTTAACTAGTTCTCTTGAGCCCCTTTCCCTGCCAGTACCCTGTCCCATGGGATTTCCCCAGCAATTGCTTGAAACGGCCAAAGTTGGCCCTCCTGAAGTCCAGGGCTGTGATTCTGCTAGGTATTCTGTTCCTACCACACGAGACCCTGAATTCCACCATCTCATGGTCACTGCAACCAAGGCTGCCCTGAACCTTCACTGCTTCAACCAGCCCCTCCTTGTTGCTGAGTACAAGATCCAGCAGAGCTCCTCTCCTAGTGGTCTCCTCCACCATTTGCATCAGCAAATTGTCACCAATGCCCTGGAGGAACCTCCTGCACTGGGGATGGCTGGCTGAGTAGGCCTTCCAGCAAATACCAGGGTTAGTTCAAATCCACCACGAGAATCAGGGCCTGTAGCTGTGAGGCTGCTGTCAGCTGCCTGTAGAAGACCTCATCAACTTCCTCATTCTGATCTGGTGGCCTGTAAGAGACACCCACAACAGTGTCACCCATGCCAGCCTGGCCCTTGAACTGCAACCAGAAACTCTCAGCTCTCTCTTCATTCGTGCCCTCACAGAAAGTTAAAGGGTTCACTGTGAAAAAGGTCTTGTACTTCATCCCAGCACCTCAACTTAGGACCACCAAGAGGCACCATGCCACATGCCAAGACAAGCAGGAGTTAGAGGTTTGCTGTATGCTAATGACGCTTTGGAACTCTAATACATATGTATGGTTAAATGATGTTTATGTATGATGACTTGTAATATAATCCCAAAGAACTTGAACCCTGGTGCACATGCCTGTCTGAATCATCCCCTGCGCACCCAGTGCTGAATAAACCCACTTGCTTCTAACTCTTTGTGAGTTAGGGGTCTGTGTCTGCATGCTAGTATTGATAGCGTATATAGTAGTATCGTATATAGTATATCGTATATTGTAGTAGCGTATATGGTAGTAATATTGATGCATTGATGTATCACAGTTACATGTATCATGAAAAGTCACAAATTTAATGGAATGGATTCTCTTTACTAAGAGCCAACTGATTGATCTATTCTGACCCTCAGAAGTAATCACATGCATTTCAAAGTGACAATGAAACTCCAAAGGTTCCAGAACCTTAATTGGAGAAGCAAAAGTTCCTGTAAGGGCTTGCAAAGCAAAAGGTATTTTTTCTTGCTCTCACAAGGCTTGATAGTGTCGGAAGAATGGCTTCATCGCTGGAAGGCTTCATATCCAGGCATGGAAAGCTTCCTAAACTTCTCAAAACTAAACAGAACTAAAAACTTAAAAAACTGGAACTCTAATCACCTTTCAGAATCCCCCATGGCCATTCTCAGATATGCACGAGACTGAAAAGTATACAGTTGGGCTACATGATAGACTTAGTGAGGGTCTTTACTCAGAAGTGTGTATTTTAATTGTGGCAAACACCAGACTACATCTTCAGCTTCTGTGTCAAGAGGTTTTAAGCCAGGCTGCATGATCTGGAAGTCCCTGGAGTTAATGGAAATTGTTCCCTTCCATGTTCTGAAATTTTGATTTGTTAAAAAAAAAAGAAAAATCATGACATATCATGAATTTTGGTATCTTTCAAATAAATTATTGTCACATATCTTATCCTATTTGCTTGAAACTCATAAGATAGACTGCCTCATTGAAAAACAAAATATGTGAAAAATTCCAGATTGTTTGTAATAGAGTAAAAGGAAAACATAGTATCTATACTCTAAAAAGAGACTTTTTTACTTACAGAGAGGCTACATTTCACTTACTATTCTTAGAAAAATTGCCTGAGTAAATTACTCATTCACATTCTTAAAAATCTCTGCATTTAATTAAATGGCAGATTATGAAGTATTTACTAATTATTTTCCTTTGAATTTATGTCATTAAGACTAGTCTTCCATTTAAATATTCTCATTTTAGATGGTGACATGATACATACATTGAAAATCTTGAAGCCTCACTTACTTCAAAGACATTATATATTGTTGACAAACTGAAACTACATTCTGACCAATAAAACAATTGTGTCAACAAGAGTTTCAACAGAAATTTCACACTCTGTATCAACTGCAATTGAATTTTATTTTAAGGGGCATTAACTCTATCATATAATCATTTTTTCTAAACACTCCGTACCACACTGTACTAAATGTTAAGATATGCCTGACCATATTCATTATTAAGAAGAAAATTCTGGCTTTATTTGAATAAGCATCTACATTTTTTGTTTTTCTTTTTGCTTTTTGTGAGTTATTACACACATTTTTTTAAACTCATTGGCAATTTATTTCTGACCCACGGGTTTTAGTGCATTTCTCAGCCCAGCATTTTTTTTTCTCTGGGAAATAGTTTATTTATAGGAACTGCTTAATAAATGCCTATGAAAATATATCCCATTTCTTCTAGCTTGTCAGTATAAAAAAGGAGAAAATGGTTGACTTCCAGTATATTCTGGAAGTAAGTAACTACTGACAAATTCAACTAGTCGCTTGAAGGAGCTTCTGGACTATGAGCTTTAATACTCTTTGTTGACAGACATGACTCAAGGAGAAAAAATCTACTCAATATAAACAAAAAATTGCCACCAATTAGAATCATAGAATCATAGAATAGTTTAGATTGGAAAGGACCTTGGAGATATGTAGTTTCAACCCCAATGCCATGGTCAGGGACAACTCTCACTAGACTAATTTCTCAGAGCCCTATCCAACCTCCCCTTGAACACTTCCAGGAAGAGAACATCCACAACTTTCTTGGGCATCCTGATCCAGTGCCTCACCAGCCTCACAGTGGAGATGTTTTTTCTAAAACCTGTAGAATCACCAACTGAATCAGAGTAAAACAGTAATAAATGTAAGTAAATCACCTTCTAAATGCTTCTTTCTTCCTAGGCCCAGCTCTGCTACCTCACCTCCTCCACTGATGAGGAGGGGAACAGGGAAAGGAGGTTCCATTTTATTTCTGCCAATCCTTTCTTCTTAAGAAGAAAATGTCTCACCCTTCTCACCAATGGCAGCATAGCATCTCTTCCACAGGAGACAATTCTTCCCAAACTATCCCAACTACTGTGTGTTTCTTCTGTGGAGGGGGCAGTGACAAACCATTTCAGCATGGGCCCCCTCAGAGTCACAGCCTTTTTGGGATTGGCTCACTCCTCCACCAGGAAACCATCATGATCTGCAGGTGATATTCTACCCCACTGTTGATCTCTAAGGGCTCCAGGGGCTCAACCTGACTCTTTGTTATGGTCCAAAGGCTGCTCTGATGTACCTCTGTCTCCTTCCTCACTGACCTGATTGTCTGCATGGTTGTTTGTCCTGTCTCACTCCTCTCCAAAATGCTCAGCTGGTTCCCTGTCTTAAATATGTTCGTTGCAGAGGCACTGATTACCCTGACCTTGGCTACTGTGGAACCAACATGGAGCTGGGTAAGCTTCTCAAAGCTTGCAGAGGCCATACTAGTAGTCCCTGTCTCCACTACAAAAACCCTGCAGGCAGAAACCCTAAACAACCACAAACCATTGTTCTCAGCTTTAATAAGCTGAAGAACTAATATTTTAGTTGAATCCATTCACTGTGATCCAAACACTGAACATGTTGAAGAGCAAACTCAGTTCAATTACTGCTTTATTAAAAAAATAAAACTTAAAAACGTGGAGTAATTTGTTATGATTTGGAAACATACAAAAGCAGGGCTTAACTAAATTACTCATAGATGCTAGTAAGATTTAAAAGATTATACACTTTAGAAGTCAACAATAAACAATAAAAGAAGTACCCTTAGAATATTGTATTAATAAAAAATCTAGCAAACCACTTTTGAATGCAAAAATAGATCTGTGTCATACAGGACTTATTTACATGGGAAATTCGCCTCCGATGAAAATGACTGTAGTCCTGCAACAGCAATGAAATCATGGTTAGTAATTAACAGTGGAAATTTGTTCCTGCTGGCTGGGAACCCAAATCTCAACAGGAGAATGAAACAAGCAAATCCAATATTTGGGATTACACTGGAGCAGGTATCTATGTGAAAATTGTCTGGAGTTAGACCTCTAATTAACTCCCATTTTGAGAGTTTAAAAAGAAGATGGGACTTCTATGGGTGTGCAGTCTGCCACTTTATGCTATTCCTGTTAAGCAGCAAAAGAGGAAAATACCATACTAAAGCCAGCAAGAATATGCTACTGACTGATTCCCTTCTGCCTTTTTCTTAAAAATGAAACTTATCTGAGTGAAACAGCTTATGAAAATATCCCCCACACCCAGTTGATCTTGTATATAGCTTTTACTTGAGATCTCATCAAAGAGAAGAAAAGCCTACTTTATATTCAACTACCTCTTCATAACATATTTTCACATCAGTAAAGCAGAATACATTTGGAGATGGTCACATTTCACTTCTTTATGGACCTGATCTGGCATACCAAGGAGAGCATTTGGGACCGTTCCAGAATAAATTATTTAAGGCAATTTCATCAGGCATAATCCTTGAGTTCTTCAGGGATTACCAAAACATAACACAAAAAGTCCAAATAATAAATCCACCTCTTTTTGATATTAATTGAACACGTAAGATTTTTTTGTTGGGTTGGTTGGTTTGGTTTTGTTTGAATTTCATTTCGTGAAGTACCTCAGGAAATTTGGTAATTTTAAAATCCTCTTACGGTAAATTCTGTTTTTAATTGTGATTGTTCATGTTTTCTGCCTTTTAGGCTTTAGTCATGTTTTGGCAGACACGAATCTCACCTACATGACAGGTTAATTTCCAATGTATTTCTTCTTAGATTCTGGAGAATATAAGTAACTAACATTAGACATGCAAATTAGTTGAAAACTGTAGAAAATCTGTACTGGATGACAAGTGTAGCAAGGTTTCACTTTTTTTTTCCTGCCAAACGAACTATACAAGTGCAACTGTCTTCAACGGAATAACCTGAATTTGAGTAATGATATATTCTTCACATATAGGAAGTCTTAGACATCTACTGCAATTTATCACAATGTCCCTTTAACACTAAGGAGAGCTGAATATTTACACTAGTAATGTGTCACTATATGACTGCCAAGATAATATGTGCTGTGTATAACACCCAAGCACTGCAAATCCTGATTCACTTATTTCCTATTTGTCCTTGTCTCCTGAAAAATCATGCAGTTCCTCACTCCTCCATGTGACCTTCACAAGGGTCTTTAAGCTAGATGCATTTGAGGGTGTTTTATACCAAATGAGTTCCTAACATGCACGGCTGCTGAAATTACAGAGATGAGAAAATGATCCACTCTGTATATTGTAACAACCTAATATTCATGGGGAACTGAACACATTCAAATCCTCAAACAGCAAATTCTAAAATGAAAACATTTGCTCTGCAAATAACAGCATTTTTGGAGGGTATAGAAAGGACATTCCTGTTTGTAGCTCAGGTACATTTTGGATGGTTCATATTAACTGCCTCATTGAGAAGATGAAAGGGTATCACTGGTGTAAACAAAACCTGTGTGAAGCAAACACCCTATTCATATTAAGGGAACTATAAGTAATTGAATGTGCAATAGAACATGCTGTGAAAATGATAAGATTTGCATACTTTTCTAAGAGCTTTGGAATTTAACTACAATGGTTCCCCTGATTACACTATACCACTTCAGTAGCAAAGCTGGGAATATTATCTTTTATGGCAATAACTGTCAGGACTTGTGTGATACTAATTAAACTGAAAGGCAGCCCTTACAACAGTTGCATCTAAAAGACTGGGAGTACAAAACATCAACTGAGAAAAGCTGTATCAGCTGTTATCTGAGATGGCAGTACTGTCTCCAGTACAAGTTTGTGGATGTGTCTGCTACACATATATGAAGTCCCATGCTAAGTCTGTACTTTTGAATACTAAAATTTAAGGTATAAGAATTTGAAAGAATAAAAGCTGGGCTATAATATAGCTTCAATACAGAATAACATGAATGAAATACATTGCAATAGCTGAAATTACATAAACCAGGTGCCATTTAATGCACTATTTCTTACTATTTTTGGGGATTTTATTCTTTCTGTGCAAGATTAAGTACTGTGAGCTGTAGCACAATATTCTCAATAATGATAAAAGAGAAAACTACAAAGACTAACTGATGTGATGAATAATGCTTGACTGAAAAAGTAAGGGATCTAGTGAAAAATTATGCATCTGGAGCTGATGTCAGGTTTCCAAAAGACCGGCTGAATAATGAGCACCAGCTTGCATTTCCAAGACACTTTGGGACACCACAAGTGATAAATGCATGTAAGGAGATAAGGAATTAAAATAGGAACAAGTCCAACAACATCATAATATTGTTTATTTCTTGGCTTTGTCCCTCTAAGACTCAGAGGGACAGTTAGTGGTGGATTTTCTGCCTTTCTTGTCTTTATCTTTTAATCCAAAGGTTAGAATGCAGTAAGTTTGAGAAATGGTTAAGAAGAAAGGAGCTTTTGTCACACAGGCAGTTCCTGTACTCGTAGATTCGGCTCTAGCTCGAAACTGATTTCTTCCATTCTTAAATTCCATTCTAAGTTATTAAAATTACAGGTTTGTGGAATAATTTAGTTTGTGAAGGACCTCTGTTGATCATCTGGTTTAACCATGTCCCAAGGTAAAGGTTCATTTCTATGGATGAAAATTAGATCAGATTGCTCTGGGTCTCAGGTTGCCCAGTTCTGAATACCTTTAGGAATGGAGACTCCACACCATCTATAGGCAACACTTTTGAACATAGTCTTCATGAAGTAAAAATTTTAAATTGCAAATAGAATTTCTCTTATTCCTGCATGTGTTTATTGTCTCTTACGCTGTTTATATGCACTTCGGAGATGAGACTGACCGTCTGCTTTGTACCTCTTAGTGAGGCATTGTGGGCAAAAATGTATTCTGACCCTTCTGTTCTTCTAGGTTGAATGTCTGAGTTTCTCAGCCTTTCCTCATCTGAGACATGCCCTAAGCTTCTAATGGCATTTTTGACCTTTCACTGAACTCATTCCAGAATGTTCATATCTCTCCTGTATGGGAGAAGGACTACTTTCCTGCACCTGGTGCTCTGCCTAATGCAGCCTAGGAAACTGCCGATCTTCTTTGCTTGCAAAAATGCTTTGCTGGCTCATATTCAACTTTGTGTTCACTAGGACACTCCACTTCAGATCCTTTTATTCACAGAAGCATGAAATCTTGCCTAACACCCTTTCATGACATTTAAGAAAATGAGGTAATTTTATACATGTCAGATGCACCAAGAGAATACTCTAGGGCCATCAAAAGCATTCCATTGTGCAAACAGGAAAATCTAAGAAATATTCTAGTCTTACTTTTTTAATTCCAGCCTGCTGAGGAGCAAGCAATGCAGCTCTTTTAAATTTTTATTTACAGTTGCGAAATTAGTTTCAAATATCTAATTGTGAATTAGCAGGTTTAGCGTTGTCTTTCCCTGTTGGGCAATACAATACCAAACATAAAATTAATTAAGAGATATTTATATGTAGAAACTTCACAGAAATGGGAAAATTGCAGAATTTCTTAGATAATGAGCTAGGCACTGAGCTAGTGGAGTGGTCTTCCAAGGGAGTTAAAGGAAGCAATTTGCACTGATTAAGACTGCTAATAAATGACCAGCGTGCATTCCCCCCTCCCCACCATAATAATTAGCAAAATCAGAAGAACAGATGAATCAGTCTGCATGTAAGGACTTTATGTATAAAAAACAGATCTGGGTTACTTTCATATGTTAATGACTGTATGTGTAGTTCTAAAATGTCACAACATAACTACATCGAAAAGCTACATTCCTATAATATTCTTCTGGGGAATAGTTTTATAAATCCAAATAAAGCTTCCAAGTGTCTTATTATTATTTTCAGATTAGTCTATCTCTTTCAGTAATATGTTAAGAGACTAAATGTTTCATAAAATTATGCAAATTAATAACTAGACTTATTCCACCACATTCTATCAAATTTTATGTAGCCCCTGCAGTTACAACTAAGTGTAGAGTAGAAGGCCATTTCTGAAGAAGGGCAGGTGAACCTGTCATTGACTACATCAGAAACAAAATGCTTATGCTGGATACAGATGGAATGAGAGAATCATAAGCTATGAAAAAGTAATAAGAGTATATGGTCTACCAATTGTTAATAGAGATTTAGGAAATGTTGATGCTGTGGAGATCTGTACTGATAAAAAACTGGTAACTTTAATGAGAGTCATTCAAGCACCTACCATAAAGCCTGAAAATATTTGAAAGTAAAGAAGAAATCTAGGCTGTGCTTTCTCCAAAAGCATTGTTCTCAAATTACTTGTTTAGATGTGTTTCAGCATCCTCCAATGCAAACAATATATTTTTGGAACATGTACCTATGAAAACCATATCACTGACTTAATAATAAAGGAACAAAAAACATTTTGAGACGTAGTTAGGAATACCATGTTCTTTGCTCCATATATTTTGGCTCCCTTCCCAAAACAAAATCTTATTAATCTTGCTTGTTGTAACTACAAGAGAAAAACTGTGATCTCAGTCCCACAGGTATGTCTGTCATGAGCTCCCCTGAAATGTTTGACTTGGAGATTTGTCTCTTTATCCAGGACTCTGTGTTCTCTGCTGCAGAAACAAAAAGTACTGTAGGTCTTTATTGCATTCTGAGTCTTTCCCTTTCTTGCAGACACACAGACAAACAAATCTCCTTATTCACATTAAAGCATAGATCCTTTCAAAGGATTAGGACCTTTAAAAAGCTACTATATCATAGGCTCTGAAAGGCATGCAATACAGACTACATGGGAAGGTTTATTTTATTTAAATTTTCATAGAAGTCACACTAACTGGAAAAGTAATAATGAGAACTGAAATGCTAGACAATATACATTTAAATGTATACACTGATAAACATTTCTTTTAGACATTGCTCTTGTCTGGTAAGCTGTTAAAATGTGTAATAATGGCAATGGATTTTCTCAGTAATGCTAATGGCATGATGCATAAATTCCTTTACAACATTACATAACTCAGCTACTATAGTTCCTATGTCAATGTTGTTACTAACAGAATTGTGGCCAAGAATAAAAGTAGCTTAACAACTCAACTAAATGCTTGAAACTGAGATAATTATATTTTTCAAAAAAAATACACTGAGTTTGAGGATGACTCAGGTAGTCTTCCCTGTAAATGAACCATATTGTCAAATGAGACAGCTCCTGCTTTTCTTCAGACTTTTATTTCCCAAGCCACTTCAAGAAGTCAGTATGGCAACTCTGCCTCTTTACATGCAAAACACCTCCAACACTGTATGTCTTTTTAATATCTGCACATGCTCTCATAAGCCTAGCCTTCACACTTCAACTGGAGCAGGAAGAATACAAGTATGTCTCAGTTTGTGCACGTTCAGTGCTTCAGGGAAACAAGAAGTGTCACACAGTGTAGCTGCTGCTCACATTTGGTCCATTCAAGAGGAATAGGCATGAGTTCTCTGGCTTCCCACCACTGGAAAAGCCAAATATTAGGTCATAGTATCATTGTTTTCTTTACATATATTAAGCAATGCTATTTATCATCATTTATGTGGAATTCATAATAAAATTATTCTGAATAAATATTCCTCAATAGAGCCAAGTTTTTTATCACAGAAGGAATTGCATGGAAAACTTGAAAAATGCCTACACTGAGTGTTGCAAAACATAATACACAGTCATTAAGACCCAGAATTCTGATGAATAAACTCATGTATGCTGATATTACAGAAAAAAGGAATTATTAAATATAAAAAATACTTCCTGCACATCAGTCATTATGCTTCATGATTTCAAAATAAAGGTCCATTACAGCAAATGTATCCATACTACTGGTAGTTGGGTGGGAAAGCTTTGAACATCTAAGCACAGAAATAATGTACCTAAAACATATTTGTGTATTTGATGTGGTCATGCACACACAAGTGGCCAAATCTTTAGACCAGAGCCTAATAAAAGATTAATTTAACAAATCTCAACTGCACTGCATTCATTATCGTAATATTACTCAAGAAATACACCCTACTCTACATTACTTCAATAGGAGATGGGGTTTTTTGTCCTTTATTAAACAAAATCAACCAACCAAAACCGGAATCATTTTTAAATTCATGTCTAAATATTCAAAGGTGTTGGAATCCTAGACAGTACTTTTTTGATCACCTACTAATACCAGTAATGACACATTCCAACCTTATAGATGGGAAACTTTTAACTTTCATTTGTGTGCCTTAACTGAGTTGTGTAGGACACAGAAGTCTTCTCTACTTAATAATTCAGTCCATTGTCCTGCCTGTCCATGAATTTCTCAGATAGGCAATTTGTGTTGCTGATCACAAGTGACATTAATACACTAGCTGTCATGTAATGCATTTAAACTTGCCTTTTACTGTACAATGCAAATGCACTTTCTCTAAGAATCCTGAGTGCAGTTTAATAGCTAAGCAGGAAATAAGATAATTGGTTAAATTGATTCACAGAGCATTATTAGTATTTGTATTACTGCCGTAATTTTATAGTGTTTTTGATTCATGAGACAGAAACAATGAAAAGGCATTCTATATTTTTGCACTGTGCTAAACCGCTTTGCACCCAGAAATGAAGCTGACTAAGATGCTATAATGAACCCAAGGAATTATCATGATTATTTTCCAGATTTAGCATTTGCATTAGTTTCAGCATCTCTACCACACCATTGCTGCAGCAAAAGAAAGCAGTCACTAAATATCTGGAAAAATATTGCAAGAGTGTTTTTGCCAACACTTCTAGTTATATTAGGAGTTGACAACCTTTGTAAATGTTGCAGTCATTAAAGCATTATTAGAGTAAGGGAAAAGAAAATCTTATAGAACTAGAAAAGAATAGCAAGTGAAGAAACTTATCTTTGAATACAGGAAAGTCCTGTGGCATTTTGTGGAAACTGTAAGTTTGCATTCACATTTGATATTATTATTAGAGCATCTTTCCTCACCACTAGACAGGTAAAGAACTGGCTTGATGGCTGCACCCAGACAGTGGCTGTCAATGGGTCTGTGTCCAAGTGGAGGCCAGTGACAAGCGGAGTCCCCCAGGGATCAGTCCTGGGACCAGTCTTGTTCAACATCTTTGTTGGTGACATGGACAGAGGCTTTGAGTGCACCCTCAGCAAGTTTGTTGACGACACCAAGCTGTGCGGTGCAGCAGACCCACCAGAGGGTAGGGTTGCCANTGAGCCAGCAGTGTGCACTTGAGGGGGCTCTCTGGGGGGTCTTTGGAGTCTCCTTCTCTGGAGATGTGTGAAACCTGCCTGGACTTGGTCTGGGTGATCCTGCTGTGGCAGGGGTATTGGGCTGAATGGTGTTTCGAGGTTCCTTTTGATCCCTTCTGATCCTTGATGATTCTATGATTCTATGAATCTGTGCAGCATATTATGTGTTCTAAGAGATGCTAGATCAAAAGTTTTGTGCCCAGACAGAATGCCTACAGAAAACAAATTCTGCTGAAACAAATGAAAAATGGAGGATTAGGCATGCTGAGGAATGCAAGTCAACTGCAAGAAGTCTAACTTGCCTAACTAATTTGATGGTTTTTTTATTATTGTGTTACAGCACAAGTGGACAAGGGAAGAGTAGCCAACTTCATCTCCCTGGACTTTTATAAAGCATTTGACACTGTCCAGCACAACATCCTCATCACCAAACTAGAAAATCATGGACTTGATAAACGGACCACTCCCTGGGTAATGAATTGGCTAGATGGTTGCACTCAAAGAGCTGCGGTCAGTGTCTGAAAGTCCAAATGGAGAGCAGTGATGAGTGTTGTCCCTCAAGAGTCAGTACTGGGACCAGTGCTGTGTGACATCTTTGTCCACTTCTGGAGCCCCCAACACTGGAAAGATCTTTAACTGTTGGAACACTTTCAGAAGAGGGCCACGAGGATGACTGGAGTGCTGCAGGACCTCTTGAGTTGGGGCTGTTCAAGGTGGAGAAGACTCCAGGGAGATCTTATCACAGTCTTACAGTACCTGAAGTGGGCTACAGGAAAGCTGGGGAAGGGTTGTTTCCAAGGGCTTAGAGTGGTTTCAAGCTGGAAGAGGGGAGGTTGAGTTTGGAAGTCAGGAGGAAGTTCTTCACAATGAGTTGCCCAGGGAGGTTGTGGCTGTTCCCTCCCTGGAAGTGTTCAAGGCCAGAATAGATGGTTCCTTGAGCTATCTGGTCTAGTCGGAGGTGTCCCTTCTCATGGCAGGAGGGTTAGAACTAGGTGATCTTTAAGGTCCCTTCCAATCAGAACCATCCTATGATTCTATAATTCTATGATAAGTGTTAGAGTAAACATTGAGAAGATGCAAATTACTCATTTATTTTCCTCATGCATATTTGTATTTTGTTTTCTTCTGACTTTTTTTCAATCAAAACATCCACAAATGGAAAATGATTATACAATACAAGCTGTTTATATCTCCTTCCCATTGCTTTGACAAAGAGACCTAATTCCATATGCAGTTTAACTGGAGGAAATTGGAAATTACTACTATATTGAAACTCACTAATCAGATAAAGAAATAGACATAATCCATCTAACGTCACTAGAAAAATATTAAAAATGGTTGTTAGGTGAGTGGAAGTTTTTCTATGAGTCAACAATGATGTGAATCAGTCTTATATCCATATTTCTCCAGTTACAGGATGCCCAGTGTGAAAGGCAATGTCATTGCACTCTCAGTCAGATGCAGACTGAACAAATGTAGCCTAATAAATCTGAGGGTGGTGTCTGGAATTCAAAATGCACTCTTAGTGGCCAAGGGAAAGATGAAAAATAGCTCTAGTCAAATAACCAGCAGGTGATAGTCACACACAACTTTAAAGGACTAGCAAGAGTCAGTAGTGCTCACTTCCAAATCTAAAAAAGAGATGGAATGAAGAACTGTAAGAAATTTTAGAGGTAGTAAAATTTGGCCCAATATTTTCTACTGATATTTCATTTTTGTTGCCTTTTCTATTAAATTAATTTTCTTGTCATATTATTATATTATGAGAATATAATATTTTCATAAGTATACATTTTGGATATTTTTGATTGCCAGATATCTTTCGTCTCTGAGGTCCCCTAGAAGGATTATTGCTTCTAGTGGGGGAATAACTTGATGAAAAATCACTGATCATTTAGAAAATAGCAGAAGTGATCAAGGAAGTGGCAATTTAACTCCCTGCCTGTGTTACTTAATGCTGTGGTTTACCTCAGGTCCAATCGTAAACCACAGATCAAGCTTGAGTTTTTCACGCCAAGAAATAGCTCTCACTTTTCCCCTGTGTGCTCAGCAACAATAACGGTTAACCGTGAAGTAATTTTCATATTCTAGTTTCCTACTGTCAATCTGTCTTTCTAAAATACTTTCTACAGTGTTAATTCGATATCGTCTCCTTCTTCTCTTCCAGCCAAAAATGGTTATATGTTTTTGCTTTGTATTTTTTAGCAGCAGCGTTATGTCACTCTGGTGAACCAAATTACATATTATGTCTGTAAATGACTTGATAGTGAAAAGCTTATGTGCAAAACTATGTTATTGTTCTCAGTAAGAAAGACTAGGCATGTGCACAGCTGAATTATTGGTGACCTCAATACATTTTCTCTGTCTTAGCTCCAGTTTGTGTTTTTCTGGTTTATAAAAAGAGAACCCTTGTATATGGGCTGCCCACAGTAGTTAATTATCTTTCATAATTCTGTGTTAAAATGCTTTTACATATTCCTGTGGTATTAAATATTTTTTTCTGGATTGGAGGGCTGAGGATTCTGACACCGACATCCAGCTACTTATTTTGGTTACAAGTGTATAGCACCACCTTAGCTCCACTTAATTGAAAACAGATCTTGCTGTAAACTAACATGATTTAGAGCTGATTATATAAATATCCAACCTTCTGTTCTGTGCCTTCATAAAAAGTACTGCTTGTACATTCACATTTTCAAGCAGTGATAAAATGTGCCCCTTTCCCTCTCTACGTTTCCAGGCATCTGCAAAGCCCATATTTAAATGGTTGAGTGAAAAGATTATAAAACATATTTTGTAATTTAAAAGTTTCCAATAAAGTGCATTTGCCTGTCTTGTGAACTTTGAATTGAAGGCTATCTCTAAGTATATTGCGTTTGCGGCTTGCTTTTATTATCCTAAGCCAGTAGCAACTATTGCTTTCCCTTTCACTCTGTGCTTGTTTTTGTCATTCCTCTCAAGGGTATCATGCCCTGGGTAATAATAAAATAAGAGGTTCATTCCTCATGCAGTGTACTGCACACTGACTGAATTGTTCTAGACTCCAGAGTCTGAGAAAGGCAAAGCAATGTGAGCAATGATAGGTGAAAAGGTCATCATTTCAGTCTTGTATAAAATAATTTTTGGTGCCCATTTCACTTTTCTTTTTTTTTTTTCCTTTTCCTGGAGGCTTTTGTTTCAAGTCTATTTTTAACTCTCTTTAAATGATTTATGATCTGTTTCACACTTTGTTACCTTTCTCTGCATTGTAAATGTCAGTGTGCCACATCTGAGAGATGGGAAGTTAACATGCCGTGGGGTTTTATTGACGAGTCTGTGTCAGTGCAAAAAGAAAATGTTTTTCGTTGGTGAAGCACTGCATTTGTTATCCAAAATCTACTGGCAGTAGTAATGATAACACATGAATAAGATGAAATACTATCAGGACCTTTTCAGTGCACTGGAGCAGAGGATAAGAAAGACAGGGAGAAAAAACCTAGATTTCAGAAAGCAGTTTCTATAAGAAAAATTTACACTTCATATATTCACCTATGTGAGTACACATACGACCTAGCATACACACAGAGTCACGTTTGCATGTAGAGAAGATAGCGTTCTTTAATTCTCCCACCTGAGATTCATCATTTCCAGAAGCTTTTTGAAAGCAATTGGTATCTCAGACCTGCACTCTGTCTTTCCATCAGCCAATAGTTGCCCACTGACTTTGAAAAATTCACTTCAGCTCACCTTTTCCCAGTTTCTTCATATGCAAAATGAAAGTATTGATCCACCTCTCCTTTGCAAAATGCATTTAAGATGTGCTAGTAAGCTATGAAATAGGTAAAAAAGGCTGAGAAACATCACGCACCCGTATTTATAATCCCCAAAAATGAATTTTGGAAATGGAAACTGGCAAAACGTTCTAGATCGTATTTCACAAGTACATTCCCCGAGCTAGGAAACTTAATAATTCTGTGTACCTGAAAGTCAATGAAAGGACTTATTCTAAATTCACAGAAGGAGCTAAAGAAAATCTTTTTAAAATCTTCATACAATAGTGAAAGAAAAAAAGTGTAAATGAAGACATGAAAGATAGGTTTCCAGGAAAAGTTTTCAATCGTATATTCAAATTTGGCATTCATTACGATAACTTCAAAATTCAGTAATTGTATTAATTGCTCTGTGGTAGCTATGCAGTTAGTAAGGCATGCATGCAGCTTTGTAGAGACCCTGGAGTTCCTCCAAACACAAAGAAACATTAAGTATATCATTTCACCTTGCATTTTCATAAGATAATATGTCCTATTTTCACTGCTCTCCGAACTGCTGTTTTTGGTAAAAGTCAAGTTTTCTTTCCTAGATATATATAATTTCTCTTCTTTACAGAAACTTAAGTTTAATTTCCACTGTAGCCCCTGAGCGTCCATGGTAATATCCATTTTGCATCTCATAAACGATTAATTTTTAAAGAACCCAACAATTAGAACAGTTTTTCAGCTAGACACTATATATTTAGTTCCTGCACACATGCCCTCCTATCATTGTTTTTCTTTGGTACAAAATTCACCTTCCAAATATTTTGCAATAGAAAAATGGGGTTGTAGGTGAGCTTTCCTCTAGAAAGGAAGTTAGACCTTGTTTAGGTCAGTTAGCATGTGTTATGGGTGAGAAAACTGACTATGAATTGATCACGTCCTGCTGTAAGAGCATAGACGTATGCCTAGAAGAGACTGAAGCACACAAAAGAATGACAAAATTTAGTCCAATATAGTCTGAATGATTGATTTCTGTCTATGATTGCAGCTAGAATCAGGACAAGTAGTCTGTAAGACACTGGCTTTTACCTTCCTTGGTCTTAAGCTCATTCAAGTTGGTAACCTACATTTGCAGATGCAACTTCTATTTCCAAAAATAAAAATGTGATAGACTAAAGAGAAGTAATTAGAAGACCTAACTACCAAACAAAAACAGTCAGTTGTTATTTACTAGTAGATCAATGTGGTGATAAAATGAGTGTTCTAGAATACACAATGTAATAAAAATATAACTATCCAGGAAATAAAACATTCCACATTGAAATTTATGAGATGCAGAGGTTTAAACTTTTTGTGTTATGTTTCATCTCTAAAATAGGACCCATAATGTAACACACTGCAAGAAAAGACACATATCCCTTCTATTGCTAGGCAGATATCAGCATTTGACCCAACCTGATTATCTTTCTGCAGGACTGCAAAGAAGTCAGTCACTCTCATCAGACTTAGGTGCTGCCTCTTTTACAATTAAATCCACAAAAATCAAAAGTAGATGTAAAAGAGGCACTTGACACAGTGGAACGTTTGGGCTTTTATACCCTGACACTGGACTTTCTGCTTGATCTCAGCTTGTTTCTCAGTCTCCTTGTAGTGTTGTTCTGGCTTGAAAATTACCAAATTTTCAAATATTAGTTGTGTTGCCACCCCCCCCTTTCTCTTCTGGAAAATGAGGTGTGAGTGTGTCTGTGTGTTGGTGGCTGTTGGCTATGAGTGTTGGTGTACACTCTCTTACCCTGGACCTCTCATTTGAGGCCAAAACCCAATGCATTAACTGTCTCTCATTTCTCTCAGTGTGTGTGTAAAGGCACTGTGATACAGTTCCTCTTTTACCTTTTTGATTCTTTTACTTCTTTGGAGACTTTTTCCTTTTCTTATTGGTGATGGGTTCACTAAACTGTTGTCTTTCTAATAAAGTGGCTTCACTGCCTGTGGAACTCTTGATGAGGGCTGGTTTCTGTGCTAAAATTACAGGCACCAACCCAAACCGATTTAGACCCCCATTACAGGTGTGTAGAGACTTGCAGGTCTCTGGGTGGAGCCCAAATTTCAGTCAGGCAAGCAAAGTGTCACCTGTGTGTCATTTTAATTGTTCACTTTCCAGACTCACATTGCTTCTTCCAATGCCAATGGAAGTAACTCTTAAATACCTACCAATTAACTGTAAATATTAATGAATTTTACAATGCAAAGTCATTGGATAAAAAGGAATGGAAGAAAAGACAGAGGTGACTGGATAAGCAGGGTATAAATGTTCACATCAGTCTACAAAAGAAATTACAGGCACCGCTGTAGTGCACGATCAAGCAAATCACTTAATCTTTGTGCAAAGATATACAAGCACTAACAATGATACAGTAAGAGAGTGAAAACATATTTTGGGATATGTAAAAGACATAGTGTGCCATTTGGTGTATTATGGGATGTACAAAGCCACATGGTGTGACCAAGGGAGAACGGGTGCCAGGTTTCCTAATGAAAAAGCAGAAAAGTTGAGAAAGAAAGAGAACCTGGGAAGCCATGGAGCTTGATGAACTTGGTAGCTCTCCAAGATTTTAAAACAACAGCAAACACTGAGATCATGGAATACCAAGCTGGAAGGGACGTCAAAGATCATCTGGTCCAAATTTTCTTGGGAATAGCTTGTCTAGACATCATGGCCCAAAACCCTGTCTAGCTGAACCTTAATGTGTTGTGGAGACACCACTTCCCTGGGGAGATTATTCCTGACTGAATGTCAGAAATATATTCCTCTTGGAATCTCCCCAGGAGTAAACGGTATCCATTACCCCTTGTCTTTTGCATGAGATTCCTTGCAAAAATGGTTTCCATCTTCTTTGTAGGCTTGAGACAGCCTTGAATGCAGAAGGTAAGACAGAGTTATCTTATTAAATGTGAGAGGGAGAAGATTTACTAACACATTTCTGGAGTAAGTTAAGATATCAATGAAAGTAGGGCCAACGAAGAAGCAGACAGACCATGATTAGATCAACACAACTGCCCTGCTGTTAGTGATAAAATGGATCCTGAGAAAGTGTGCAAAACAGAAATCAGTATATTACCAAAGTTTTAGAAGCTTTAAATAGTCTCTACAAAGTTGAGAGTCTTCTCTCACCTGATTTTGTTTGCTTTTTGGTGTAAGGCAATGGAGATCTAAATGACAGACAGGGCTAAACATCAACTGTTAACTTTGCCATAAAATGTGAAGATCTCTTGCTTTCACTAGGAAACTGCACTAGATTTCTGGCTTGCATCTTTGATGTTTGAGTTCATTTCTGTCAGGTAAAGCTCATTTTAAAGATCAAGGACACTTATTTGCAACCTACTGTCATTACTCGCAGATGCAGTATTTAATGATAGCATCTGTGATATCCTATTATGATGTTGCTTATGAATTTTAGGAAATCTGTGCCTTTTGGAATACCCCTGGATGGCAGATAGGAGCATCTGAAATGTGACTAACCACCAGTATGTTGGCGACTGAATTAAGCCTTCAAGATATACTACATTTATTAGACATAATATAAAGATTGGAGAGAAAATTGAGCTTAAGTAACATCCTGGTGGCACTAAAAGGCATAAAGAAAATAATATTAAAAAACCTAATGGTTTAAATTGTTTTGTATAATAGTTTCCATCGCATTATTTGCCTTCTACAGTGTTGTTTTACTCTATCCAGTTTGGAACAGATTAAAAAATATACATATAATATGTAAAAAAATAATATATATATAATTTTTATGTATTATTCTTAAAAAAAACCCCAGTATTATGTCCTTTACAAAACATGTGCCCTTAGGTTGACAATGTTGCTTACACTTTAATGAAAACATGGCACTTGTTGACATTTGTAGAAATAGCAATTACCCACAGTCAAAACAAAGCACTCAAACAGAAAGCCATGACATATTTTAAATACACTCAAAACATGGTTAAAATTGTTTCAGCAAATACAGTTAGTGAAGTGAATATCTGTTAGAGAAATAGACCTGGCAAAAATATCCATCATCTGTGAACTGAACCAAAACATAAGCCCTGTGCTAAACCTGTGCTGAACCAGTACAGTAGCTATTAACTCCTTTTGACCAATTTTGGCTTCACTTGTCATTCTTGGCTCTATCCAGTACTTTGCCTGCTGAAGGCAAATTTTGCAGCAAGCAAACAGTAAAGTTCAGCTAACATGAAAAATTTTGCCATGTATTTTCACTGTTATTGTTATTACAGGAAAAAGAAAACCCAAATGCAATATGTCCGGGCTTAAATAAGAAACTTTTTCTTGCAGTTTCTTTGCAGGACATTTGTGAACAGAGTGGCTGGTAAATTGATGATAAAGAAACAAAGCCTTTAAGATTCTAGAACTGTCTTATGTAACAATAAATCAACTGGAATACTAAGGAGACATCACAGACTGTAACAGGATATTTTCCTTAATATTTTTCTAGGATTAAACAGTGAATAATGTTAAATTGTGAGAAATCACCTCTGTCACTCTGCATTTATAAATTCAGTAAGAACAATTAGCTTCCTATTCTTAAACTGTATCTTTACATCTGATTAATAATTATAAAAGTTAATCCATTTTCCATTCAATTCTATTAGAGTAAGCAGTGTCATTGCTAAAAACAAACTAAAATACTAAGTAACTTGATAAAAACGTGATTGCCAAAGACACAAAGCATACCTTTCAGCAACATTTGAACATTTAGATTGTTCCAAAAGTAATAAAACCCAAAAACATCAAGAACATTTTGTGGTATATATTTGTACATATTATTGAATCACAGAATCATAAAATCAGGGATCGGAAGGGACATCAAAAGGTCATCTAGTCCAATCCCCCTGCCACAGCAGGACATCTAGACCAAGTCACAAGTAACTCTTAGGTCTGTGCCACTGCAGAGCAGGGACACTGCATTAGTTTTTGGAATAACCTAAAAAGCAGCTATTATATCTGATTGCTTTATGAAGTAAATACTTTCAAATTGAAGGCTGCAATGTCAATGCACGATAGTGAGTTCTTCATGTTTGCAGAAAACAGTAACAACAAAAAATAAAATGTCCCCATGCAGTGTCTCCTAAGTCTTCATTCGCATTTGCTTTTGGTTGTTGTTAGCAAGTGTTTCTTTGAAATTTTTGTGCATTGGAGGCAGACAGTCACAAAGATTGCAGGCCTCCTTTTTATTTATGAACAAGCACTGTTTTTCATGGAACATCTTTGTCAGTTCAAAAGTGCAAGTATTGAAGAGTCAGACTTTGGAGACGAACAGTGGAAAAACATCTTATTTCCCATACTGGGAACAGACTAACAACAGGCTAAATGGAATTTCTGCTGAAAATAAAATTTATCTCCTTGTCACTGTTTTCTCCTCTCACATCACTTGGTATGGGAAAAAAAAATCTTTCACAAATTCTTGGTTTTGTGTTGTATATTTCTTCAAAATGCTGTTGTAACCCAACAATAAAAGCGTTGTCCTGTCTCAGTCAGGAATAAAGGAGGTGTAGCCCATCAACAATATGGTGTCACTTAAACAAAGGAATTATTACAGAGAAATGGATGTGCCAGTAAAAGCAATTAAATTTACTCATGACTGTACTTTAACACCCTCCAGCTATATGTTACTCCTCATGCACCTGGCCAATTGAGGTTTCAAGAGGAAATGCACCCTTGGTAAGACGTCTGTCTCATAAAGAGAGTTCAAAGTAGTTAATGATTGACAGTCTTTGGTCTATTTGTTTTTCCTGGTAATTTGGTCTATCTCATGTAGCCGGAAGTCTAATCAAAGCACAGCTTCCCCTTATACCAACTAGTTGCTTGGGTTTAGTTTGATGTTTTTGTTAAATTGTATGTAAATGAATTTTAACCAGATTTCCATGTATTTTTGGGATATATTTCAGGAATGTTTTTCTTTTGGCAAATTTATGTTGGGAGTCTATTCATCCAGATGCAAGTTTGTCTACCTAATCTGTGTTGGAAATTTGCTTTGCTTATTATATATCCCAGCTACTACAACATTCATGTAACTTATGAATGATATTTATCCTTGCTTTGTCCCCAGGAGGAGAGGAGGGAAGTACAAGAAGCCAGCTCAGCCCTTCCATGCCCATGTCAGATTTCAGAGATCATTTAAAACCATGCTATGCACTACACAGCTGGGTGGCAGCCAAAGAAAGCTATATTTAGCTCCATGATCACCACAGCAAAATACAACAGATGCCTGAAGAGTGAATATATTTATTGTACTTTTAATTACCTTTTAGAAAGGTGTCTCCATGGGGTAAAAAAAACAACCCCTTGCATTAATAAATAAATTGTAGGTGTCTGTTTTAATTGTCACTTTCTTGTTTTTTTATTGGGGACTGTCAGGTTTGATCTAACTTGATTTTACTAAACATGCAGAGGAAAAGCAGAAGGATGTTCAGCATGTAAGCGCTATGAGATCAAGGTGTTGAATTCCACTCTGCAGCTGTTAACTTGGAAGTGTGTTATGTATTAGTTCACTCACAATCATTTATGCTTGTCTAATATTTTATCTAAGTCCAGTTCTGCTTCCAAGGAAATTCTGAAAATATTAAACTTTGCCTAGCACTGTGTTTCCTGTGAATTTACAGGGAAGCAATGATAGCAAACTAAATTCATTTCAGTACAAGGAGTCAAATGGAGAATGTATTTGCTTTCATTACATAACGAACATGCAGGAGAGTCTTGTTCAAATCTATTCTCTTAAGTGGTGCTTATACACAGATACGCTTGTGTGTACACACAAACATGTATGTGTGCACAGGAGTATTTTGTCACTAGCAGCATGAATAAGTTTTGACAGCACCAGAACAAGGCACAGATAAACTGCAGATAAATATTGTATATATTTTCAGCAAGCTATAACATGTTGTTCGAACTAATTAATTATAAGACTTGTCCAGCTTATTTAAATTTCTATATGTACACATCTATGCATTGCTATATTCAAAGAATATGTATCCTTTCAGTTGGTGTTGAAATGAATCAATTTCAGTTTAATGTACAACTGGGACCTTTGAAGGTCTCTTTCAAGCCAAAGCATTCTGCAATCCTATGATTACTGAAAACAAATAAGTTATGTGAGGTTTATGGCTCCAGACACTCCACTGAGCTGATGACAGTAAACAATAATATGAAATAAAATAATCTAAACCTCTCTGTGGTTCTGCTGCTTACACAGTAACTGTGTAGGTGCAAATGGTACTGTGAGGTGGTTTTTACAACTACTCAGTATAGTATACAGGGATCAGATCCTTTGCTGCTCCCATTCCCTACCATCATTGTCTGAAATTTGCGTTGAATTCTTGTCTGAGGCATTGGGAGG
>VZRI01010820.1:169721-197239 GCA_013397515.1 Upupa epops | reverse complement strand
TCTCATGGTCATTGCAACCAAGAGAGCCTTCAACCTTCACTGCTTCAACCAAGTCTCTCTACAGTACTCAGCAGAGAAATCAAATCCATTGGTTTAAAGTCTTTGTGCTGGTCAAATACAAATGGAAACACTAGAACACTAGATCACTTAGATCTGATTACAGATTTTCCTGCCATTTACAGATTTTCCTGCCATGCTAGGAAAGTATTGCTCCTGAAAAATATTGCTCCTGAAAAGCTAGTCTAATTCAAAGATTTGTCTCAAAAACTTGCTATGACCCAGTGTGGCCACCTATATTTTCCATTAGTCTTTTAAAAAACTGTGGAGATTGTAGCACCATTTTTTTTCCACACAGAGTAAATGAAAAGTCCATGTTGATGGTGTCTGCACTTTTTAGACCCTGAACAAGGGCTGAATAAACAGGAAAGGAAGGTCAGGGGACAAGAACTGGCAGAGAATAAAAGGTAAGCAGACAGGATTTTCAAAGATGCTGGCAAACGGGCCAAAACAATTGTCCTTTTGCATTTCGGTATTTAAGTAACTGTGATCCAACAGAGAAAAAAGACAACAGCTCTGCTGTGGGGGAAGCCCTGAAAGGACAACCTGAGCATCAGTTACAAGTTTGCAAGGTAACTCCAAACCGGATGCTCAATGGCTTCCTATCAAGTATAAAATATTCTGTATTAATTCTGCAGCCTGTGATGAACAGGCACTGGGCCAACCATTTTGCATGGGGGCTGCTGAGCAGATGAGTGCTGAGCTGTATGGAAGATTTCATTTGTGTAAATGAGGAGGCTGTTATCACAGTACTAAAGGTCCTGTTTTTTAAAAATGCTCCCATGGCATTATGCACAAAACAACCTATTTATGCAGCATGAAAATATTTATGTGTTTCACTCCAGCTTAAAAGGGAATTTGCAATAGATGAGCGACATGAGAAAGGATTGGAGTGAGAGATAAGCAGAGATTAGAAAAGGCAGATCATGAAGTACATGACACTCTGCAGCAGTATGTGGCGTAAAGCCCCCTGTTTTTTTAAGACCTGAGCCTTGTGGAT
Organism: Upupa epops; assembly: GCA_013397515.1. Classification (NCBI taxonomy): domain Eukaryota; kingdom Metazoa; phylum Chordata; class Aves; order Bucerotiformes; family Upupidae; genus Upupa; species Upupa epops. The sequence goes on along the minus strand of VZRI01010820.1, from coordinate 196,182 downwards.
GAGGTCTGGATCATTCACATGCTTCCACGGGCAGGGTGCTGCATACAAAGATGCTGTTACTGGAACTGTGATGATGTGCTGTGCTGAAAGCATTCACAGTCTCTGTAATCTACTTTGTCCTTTTCAAGCTTAATCACATGCCCTCACTAAGGCCAACACCCAGGACTTGCCTTTGGGCTGTGGGATAATGCTGAGCTCTTCCACTGAAAGCAGAAAACAGGGAAGAATCACCCATGCAGGGGCACAGATGAACACGGTGCAAGGTGGCTTCATAGCAGGACAGAGCTAACTGTGCTCACTGTCACATGGTTTGGATCCCTATTCCCTGTCTGTACACGAAGGCAGTCTCCCGGGCATTTTCAACTACTAAAAGCTGGGTTGGCTGCAGTTCTTCCATGGGGCTGCCATGGCTGTGCCTTTGTTTCCATTAGAACTGCAGTTCAGCCAGAGCTCTAGGATGTGCCTCCATAACACCCTCTTCACCCTGCTTCCCTTGAAGTAGAAATGGCAGAAGAGATCTCAGGCATGGTTAGTCCTGCTACCAGAAGAACCACTGGGTCATTGTGAGCACACATCTGATAGGGACATCAGCCCATGCTCTCAGTCCCTCCATGGCAGATAGCCCACATATACAGTCCCACTGGAAAGCCAATGGCCAGCCCTTTTCTCGCACATGCACATTTTTGGGGCTGGGCAAAAACATCAGGACCAGGCTCTGTGGGCTTCAGTGCAGTAGAAGTACCATGGGCCCGTGTTGTGCTGTGGAAAGTCCCAGTCACCTGGCCTCTGCACATCCCTGCTTGGTTTTCCAGTATGCTTATCTGGACCACAATTACGTTTCTTTGGGCAGAAAGACAGCTTAGATGACTAACAGTGCTGCAGTAAATCTGCTTGCACTGAGACAGGCAGGTATTCTATAGTGGTTTCAGTGAAAAAGACTGTGAGTACAGCATAAGGACTTTTTTTAAATGACTTTCAGCAGTTCAGCATCATTCTTCCTCCAGATGCAGATGCACCAGCTGCTGGTCCTCTGTGGGACAGCTGTTGTCACCCCAGGTAGCTCAGAGGGGCTTGTGTTGACTGACTGATACTCTGGGGATGTGCCATATCAGCTCCTTGAAGTCTGTGTGGTATTTCAGAAATCCTGGCTGCCTCTAACCTCCCCCAGCACATATGCACCCCATGCCCCAGGTATCAGGTTCTCATCTGATGTGTGTTCAAATAACACCATGTTTTGGTTTTAATTAATATTGCAGAGAAGGAAAAATGATTATTTGTTCTCTGTGGGAACCTAACTTGGCTGAAGACTCAGGACCATGTATAAGACAGCAGTTCCTGGCTACTCTGGAGGCACTCAAGGTCAGCTTATGGCTTGTGAGAGCCCCCTGAAATCTGACCAGGGACTGAACACCCCTTGAAATAAAACTACCTGAAAATATATATATGTATGTGAGATCTGGGGGTGATCTCACACCCTGGCTGTAAAGCAATAAGAATCATAATCCTCCAGCACCCACAGAGCTAATGAAAAACTTTCAAGCCCAAATACACATGTAGTGACAGCCATGAAAGTAGCTAAATCATCTATAACTCAGCTTGGTGTGTCCTCCTAGCCACTCCTCATCTCTCGCTATCACTGCAGTCGATGGCTGCTGAAAAGCCTTGTCCGATTCCTGCATCTGGTTCCTAACACACTGGCCAGCAGCACTGTGAAGGAGAAAACGCTGCTGCTCATGAGGACTGTCCTATGTGCTGGCAGGGCTGTGAGTTTCTGAACAGAGTGATGTATTTCAGCTCTTGTGAAATTTCTGAATAATCAGCTCATCAAAAAATATCATGCAGAGTTCCCTTGTAGTCCTCTCCAACTTGCCACCTCTCCTGCCAATAGCTCTGTAGGGTGACCACAGCTTGGCACAGCCCATTAGCAGAGCTCTGCACAATCACTCATGAATAGAGCTGGCTGGAAAATACTATTTTCCTTCTTGAAGAAAGAAAAAGGAAGATTTGGTGAAGGGTGTTTGGCTTGACATTCTGAGATGATGATTTTCTCTACACACCCCATTCTGCTCCCCCCTGCATCCCAACCTTTTTTCTGCCAACTTCATTTTTTAGAAGGTGATTCTGAGGAAATAAAAATTCCCCTTACAGTGGCAAAGTCCATTTGATCTGATGATGACCTCCTCCAGCCACACAGAACTACATCTCACTGCAGGACAGACACCAACCCACTGGCACCTTCTTCAGGTGGGACTCCTGGGCAAGTTGTCCTTAGACCTTTTGCAGTTAGTGCTCAATTTCTTCTTTGGAGTTTCTTCAAGATAATCCTCTCTTTGAGCAGCTCAAAAAACCTGCTGTGCACAAAAACACTTGCTGTTTGGGCATCTGGGAGCTGGCAGCCATGTTCGTGTTCATGGGGATACAGTAGGTGCTGGAACGGCCTCAAGGTAAACCCACCAGCAGTAGGTACTGTGGACACAAGGGGCTGAACAACAGGAGTCACTGGCCTGCCTTCAGCTGCTCTTCTTCGTCCTGTGCTTTCCCCTTCAGTTTGGGCTTGTGTTTCTCAGTCACAGGTGATTGTTGCTTTAGCTGGAAAGAGCATCTGTCCTCACTGTGTCCTCTAATGCTGCTAAGAGCTGCAATGTGGGGAGGAGGCCAGGCTGGTCGCAACCCATCTCCTGAAGGCAGGTGGCAAATACTAAGTGCTGCGAAGGAAGGATGTGCAGAAAAATCAATAGTGCATTAGGATTAAAGCTATGGCATGAAAACCTTATACAGACAGAATTGTTCATGGTTTTTTAGGCGTGTGGTGGAAGCACTGACTGTAGCACTTGGTGTAATATGGGCCTAGAACTTGTCCCACTTTGTAAACCCTTGTGCCTAGACATGGGACACAACTGCGTCTGTCAGTGGAAGGCGGTCCCTGCTTAGCTTTTTAAGTGCTTCCTGTTCCCCTCTTCAGCTCTGCCATGACCCATCTGCAGCTGTCAAGCATTTGCTCTCACTCTTTACTTGTGTCGCCCTATCTCTTCTGCTCAGCCTTTTGTCATGTCTTTTGTCACCATAGTGACAGGAAAAGAATAATGATTGCTGGAGTAATTTCCCATATTAGCTAGCGCTGGCCTTTTAGCCGAAATCATCGTATTCCCCTGGACTCCAGCTGAGCCCCAGCCGAACAGCATTAACAAGGGGTGGCAGGGTGGGGGGGCCTCCATGCACCTCAGTGCTGCCAGAGCTCTTCTAGGACAGTCTGGGCAGGGACAGGGCCTTCAGGTCACCACATGTCCTACCTCCACACACCAGGGTTGCACAAATAAAAAGGAAATTGTAAAATACGCACTTTAGCTAAGCTTTCTCTTGAGTGTTTTTGTTACTAGTCTTGTGATCTGTAAAGCCAGAAGTTTGAGCTCTTCCATCTGTTTTGGAGTACTTGTACATCTGCAGTGTGCATAGGAGGGCTCCCCAGAGGTAACTGTTCACCCTGACCCAGGCAAAGACCCTCATATGTACCCTCAGCCTGAGCCCTCTGACTCTGCACAGTGTCTGGCAGCACTGGCCATTCCCAGAGACCCAAAGCAGGGCTGGGACCAAACCTGAGCTCACAGCTGGTCTCAGTACAAACTCTGCTCTCTCTCCTAGGACTTACTAGTCGTTTAGTGCAGCTGAGGCAGACACGCAGGATACACACAGACAAATGCAAGACATACAGAAATACATTTAAATAACAAACAGGCTGCTGAAAAGTGGGGAAAGGTCACAAAATGTGAACTGAGAGCTGTTCATCTTTCTGTGCTCTGGCAGCGCCTGTTCCTGCCACAGAGGAGGATATATTAAGAAGAGTCAACCTTCATTTCAAGCATGCTGCCTTTTGTCCTCGTATCACAACATTAACATTACCCCCACATAATTTTGTGTATTTAATTTTACAATAGACTGTGCCAGTGAGCGCTGCCTGTAAATATTTGATCACTGCCGTTCCTCTAGGATTATCTTATCAAGAGTAAAGATATTAAAATAGAAATCTTGTCATGTTACTGCCTTTATACTTCCAGCTTGAGACTTGATTGACAGAAAATGAACTGCCTGAACTAGCTCTAAAGTGTCTTTTCACTGAGAGCTTTAATGCCAGAGGCTATAGAAAAAAGGTAGCTAGTCATCGGAAACTAATGCCTTGCTGTAGTTACAGAGCTTTTGTAGCAAAGATTAAAAAATATGAATCTACTAGGGGTATTTTTACAAGTGTAAAATGGTGTTGGTCTTTTTGTATCTTTTTGCCATCTCTAATGAGCCTTAAAAGGAGCCTTCCCTTTTCTTCCTGCACTTGAATATTAGATGCAGCCTCACGGCAGCTCCCAGACACAGGCTGAAGTTTTTGCAAGAGTAAGCTCTTGACTTATCTAACCTACAAAAAATTCGTTTTTGGTGATGAAATGGATTGTGAGCCAGGACTGAATGTTCCTGCCTAGCTTGGAATATCAAACCACTATAGCCAAGTCAGGGTTCTATTGATGGCCAGTTAAAGACACACCAGTAATGCTGTTTTAATGTTACAAAATTGCCCTGAAATTGTCATGTGTCTGAAGAGCACCATGCTGCAAATATATAGCCGGTCCCCGAGGGCTTGCTCAGCCTGTGCTCTGGCACAAATCAATGAGAGTTTCTGCTGGAGTAAGGACCCAAGTGCCAATTCAGGAAAGTGCATAAGCACAAGCAAACTTTAATCATAAGCTTGTGCTCCTCAGAAATCAATAAAGCCAGAAGCTGGCTGGGGTAAGCGGATGATAAGAGGGGTGGGTCCCACATCCCTGCAGTGCCTGTGCCCAGCCAAGCAAAAGGCTGGTGGTTCCCACCATCCTGGAATTCCTAATAACTCTGGTTTTGCCCTGTCATGATCCTGGAGGGCAGGAGAGGGTGGGTAGTTCACAGATCTGTCCCATCACAATGACAAACTGTAGCCACAGGCGTTAAATCACACAAGGCCTTCAAGGCAGTAACAAAAGTGTTTCTTCAGGATGGCTGAAGCTGGAGTGGTCAGAGACACTGTAACTGGAGCACTCTGTCTTAGCCAGATCATTCCTCCTGCCTTTTTCCCCTCCAACATGAGCAACAACTGCATGAAACGAAAATAACTGGACATTAAGCAGCCTATTGTTGAACTGACATGAAAGGGATTTACATTGGTGGCTCCCACTGACTGCAGTGGGTCATCCCTTTATGCATTCCCTGGGCTCTGAATGTAGACAAGGTTGTCCTAACATTTCACTTAGGGGAAAGGTCAAGAGATATAGTTTCATTCAGTGTGCTGAATATACTGGCATGCTTGTCAGCTATTAACTGTCTTTGCAATAGCTGTAATTAAACTGTACTTACCTCCAAGAGGAAATCTTTCAAGAAAGAGTCTGTCATGGTCTGGTTGGAACTTGATAATCTCTAAGACCCCTTCCAACTAAGCCATTCTATGATTCAGTGGTGGTGGAAGAGCACAGGATTTTCCCAGATCTTCAGTGTGGATTCACTTTGTGTCTCTGCACCAACTCTCACTACTGAGAGTTTTCCTTCCCCTGCTGCTGGGGTGAGGATGGCTAAATGGGCAGCTGACAGCTGCTGATTTCCACATAGGTAGGGCATGTCTGTAGAAGGTGAGGGGCTGGCCAGATCCACCTCCTGCATGTCCCTTCCTTGGGCATGCTGGGATGAGCTGAGCATAAGTAGTGACAGGTGCTCAGCAGTCCTGGGGGAACAAAACCAGTCAGGCAATTTGCTCAACCAGGCAATTCTCTTGCAGAAATATCATTTACCAAGTTCCACTTACAGCCTCAGGGATAAGAAATGGAGAATGAGAGGGTATCAACTGCTCAGGTGATCAACTGCTCTGACTTTGGTCAGAGGTTTATATGTGTTTAGCAGCTGGTGGTCCCCAGTTCAATGGGTGGTAGAGTTAAAAGCCATGCACCCCACTTTGAAAACTTCCTCTAAAGAGCCTGAAATGAAGTAAAACCCCAACAATGCAGACTACTGCAAAGCAGAGGTAGGAACTGAAGGAAGTAAGATGTAATTACCTGAGCCAAGTGTTCTAATTATATACACACAGCAGACAAATGGTGATAGCGACTGTTGGTGCTCTTAAGACAGATAGTGGGGAAATGGAGATACAGTAGAAAATAACAAACATTAAGGAATTAGTATTCATTATGCTAAAGAAGGGGGCGGGTATTTACATTAGTCAGAAATCAGGCATGCAGTGAGATGGGTGACAGCAAGGAGCAATACAGCAAGAAAACCCAGCACACAGTTGTGATGTCTGTGAATGGCAACCCCAGCATGGCGTGGTCATGTCGCAGCTGACAGTATCCAGTACACAGGCACAGGGCACTATGTCTCACCCAGTGCCTTGGAGCGTGGCTGCAGAGCAGCAGAGTACAGTGAGGCTCTGTGTTTTGATGTCCTGTGTACTCAGAGTCTTCCAGATCCTTTTGTTAAAATGTCCCAAAGCTCCTTGTGAGTTTGTGCTGTCCCCCTCACTAGGTACCTGCAGAAAGTGTCTGTTTTCCTCTAAAGAGGCCCTTAATGGAGACAGACAGCAATCAAAGTGAGCTCCATCCCAATCCTTTCACCATTACCAGGCCCTATTAGGCAGTTCTACACCCATTTCTGAGTTATTCAATTAATCCCCATCTTCTCCAGCATGCCTTATACTGTTAGATATTCAGAGCACAAAGGCAAGGGATTCACTAAAATCCTGAAGGAAGAGAACTGTTGGATTTCCTTTATCTGCAAGATCAGTTAGGGATTTCAGGTTAATCTTGCTTGGCAAATCATGTTGCATTTTATCCCATTTGCCTTCCTATCCCTGTAATTGGTCCCTCTCTCAGAAAAATGTCATTAAGTTCCAAGTATTTGCCCTTGTTCACTTCTATAAAAGATGCACTACATTTGCCATACTCCACGTATACAGTCCCACCCCTAAGCTGATACACATGCTAAGCATCCCATCTGTGGGTCCATGGCCCAGTTCCTTAAAAACTGCAGGATAGAGACTGCCTGCTTTCTGCTGATGGGCACGCAGGGCTGCTGCTTAGGTGCCTAACAAACCAAATAAACCCATCCTGCTGCAAGGTCCCACTGTGTGATCAGGAGCCATAAAACCTAACTTGGCATGGGCTGGTAGATTTCAGATTTCATTTCTGCACAGCGTATTTAACCTCCAGGTTTGCCTTCAGTCCCTTTGCCATGCCACCTTTAGCCTGTGCTCCAAATCTTCCTCCTTGCCTAAAAGCCAGGCATATCTCTGACCTGGGAGAAGAGGGCACATCGTATTATAGAATCATAGAATGGAATCATAGGATTGGAAAAGACCTCCAAGATCATGTAGTCCAACCATCATTATGCTTGCCCTGCACTTCTGCCTTGTGCCACCCTCCAGCAGCACTCCATTCTTCTCTCTTCGGTCTTTCTGTGGGTGTACAAGTGCGTTTAACTAGTCTGCATTCTATCTAAGCATATCTCTCGTTGTACATGATGCTTTGTTGCAAGAGCTTCCTTTTTTTGCCACTTCGATTCTGTTAATTCTCTATAAGAAGAAATTTTTCATCCAGTTCTGCCTCCAGCTCTTTCCTGAAAGTTCTTTTCTCCTTAAACTGAGAAGCACTTTCCAGATCTGAAGCAGGTGGCCTGTCCCTGCCAGCTCACTGTGCAGTGATGCAGATGGTGGAGTTGCAGAGCTCCTTGGGTGATCAAGTGTTTTATAAATTTCAAGCCAGAACTGTACAAAAAAATGGACAAAAAAAGAAAAAAAAAACTTCTTTCCAGGGAGCCCAAAATAAACACAACAACAACTTCAGCTAACTGCATGCAGGCAGAAACACTGCACTGCCTTAAGTCTGCACAGATGTTGGTGCCCCAGCTAGCTCAACTTTTCCAGCTACTGCCCACGTCGTCAGTCTCCTCCAGCAGCATTCACAAGCTCCCCCTGAGCCCTGCAACCAGAAGGGAAGGGACCGCTGATTCCCAAACCTCCTGGCATAAACCAGGCTGCAGTATCTGTGCTAATACACTATATAGAGTTTCTAGTCAAATCCAGCAACCACAAAGAAAAGTATCCCTTTCCATGCCTTGGTGTTCCCTCCAAAGACTGTTTGGGTAGGTTGAGGCAACAGTTGTCAGTAGAAAAAGGGAGGAAAATTAACAGTTGCAAGACAGTGAGCCCCAGGAGCACGTGAGTGCACACCTGTGTGTGCCCCATGGGATAAGCTTCAGCACACGATGTTTATCAGGTCTAGACACAGACAGATGCCTGCAAATGCTGGGAGGAATGGGATGGAAATGGCATGAAGGGACAGAGGAATAAACACAAGTACAAACCAAGATGCTGTGGGCACTTAGTTGTGCTTTGCTGGACAGGAGGGTCAGCAGCACCAGCACAAGTGCTGCACAGAGCTTCTGGGTAGGTGGCGTGGCCTCTGCTGAGCCCAGCTGAGCTGGGCACCAGGGCCAAAGCCCTCCCAGAAAAATGTTAGCTAGACAAGCACAGAATTAGAGTCACAGATAAAAGGGTAGATTTAGACCGGACATTAGGAAAAAAATATTTTACCTAAGGGTGGGGGATCACTGGAACAGGCTGCCTGCAGAGGCAGTGGAGTCCCCATTCCTGGAGACATTCAAGGTCAGGCTGGATGGCGTTTGGGCAATCTGTTCCAGTTAGAGATGTCCTTGCTTGTTGTAGGGAGTTGGACATCCCTTCTGTGATTCTATGATTCTGTAATATTGAAAACTTTCAAGTATTTATATAGAAGAGGTCTTATATGTCTAAAATCAACACCTTATTTTTTTTTAGCATTTAAGATATGTGTATATATGTAAAGAGATATACATGCTGGTTATTTATGTTGATATAAAAACCTTTTAGAAGCCCCTGACGCCTAAATTGTAGAAGAGGAATAATATTGCTCCCATAGCTCTGCACATATTTAAACATGAAAAGTACATTTTTGTAAATTAAGTGAGGTGTAACAGGATAAAACTCCAGCAATATGCATGTAACGCACTTACCACTGACTTGTGAGAAGCCCTGGTCAAGCAGGAGCTGAGGAACCAGTGCTGCGGTGCAACAATAGGTGAGGAAAGTGTCCGGGATGCAGGTGCCAGGAGAAACCACCGAAGCGCACACACAGTTTGCACATTTTACTTTTAAATCCACTGGCTGCTGCATTCAGGCCTGACAGGTGCGCTGACACCTTCCCGTCCCTTTTCTGCTGCCAACCCAACCAGGAGATGTGATGTCTGTCTGCCTATCCAGCTCCCATGCGCCTGGCTGCTGCCAGAGCCTCTGCTCACATGCATAGCCCCAGCCAGCAAGGACGAGCTGTCATGCTGTGGCATTTCTCTCCTTCTCCAGCAAAGGGATCCTGCTGAAAGAAGTGAGGCAATAAAGTCAAAACCCCAGCCAGAGGCTGACAAGCACACTGACATTTAACGAGAAAGAATAATATACGCGAGGTGGGAAGAAAAGCCTGGGTGGGTACTTCAGTGTTTGGCAATGGTTGCAAATCTTTTGGGTGAGCCTTTCTGTTTCCCCTGACATAAAAGCTCTTTCAGATATGGTACTAAAATGCCAGGAAAAAAATTCCCTGTTTTCTATGTCGTTAGCAGCTCTCCCAGAGCTGCCCATACCCAGAAGAGCAGTGGTGTTGAGGCAAGCCTTTCACCATCTTCAAATCCAGAAGCAGCAGGAAGTGGAAAGCAGGCAAGGGTTAAGTGACAGCTTATTTAGGAGGGATGAGGGTGAGCAGAAGCCTGGAAGACTTTTTTTTCCTGATTTTCATTGGGTGACAGACACTTTACAGGCAGTTCTGCTGTTCAGGGGAATGTCAGTGTGAAATGAAGAACTGGTGGCATTAAAGAATGAAGTCTCTCCTTGTACTCAATGACAGAATAAAGGGGGAAAAGAAAAAAACAAAAAAGAAGCAAAACCCATGCATGCGTATGTTTAATCACCAGCACCTCCAGCCTGTTTTTGTGCCAGCTTTGACTCTGGCTGGTCAGACTCACTGCACTGCTGCAGCAAGAGCTGCTGGTGGACAACACTGTGTTCTGCTGAAACTATTTCTCATTCACTTAATTAACTTCTACACTTACAGTTTCACAGAGAACAGCTATGCAGGCTTACTTTGGGATGTTACACATACAGCATTAACTTCACACCCATACAGTCCCCATTTTAATTACACAGTCAGTGGGGTACCCAGGATAGTTTGCTGGCAGAGCAGTAGGTTTTGTTAGCAATTTCCAAGACCTTAACCGCCTCCAAGTATCCTCCCCATACCGGAGATCCACCCCATGACAGCCAAGGGTGAGCCATCACCCAAAGAAAACCTGTGGGCTGTATAAGGTCCAGCCAGAGATTCACCTTAAATACAAGTATTTTGGAGAAGATCTTCAATGTTACATTAAATATGAGGCCAAAGGATGTTGAAAGTCATCTGGACATGCAGTGCTGTATGATTTCTGACCTCATCAGGGAAACACAGGCTGCATCTCACTGCTAACGAAAGCCCTTCAGCAACACTCAGGAAGGGGTTTGATCAGAGCCTTTCTTCAGGGTTTAACAGGTGGTGAAGCACGAGCTAGCAGTTGGCTTTGTCACTCCATTTGACACATCTCCTCTCTGAACTGACAGAACCAATGCCCTTACGTTTTGTTAGCTTCACAGGAAGGCTGAAAATTCCCCCAAATTTTGAGACCCAAAACTGGACTAAAATTTTGCTTGTGCTACCATATAGCAGGGAAAAGCACTGAACTTTCTCCATCAGGGTCACTGCATCAAAGCCAGGCAAGGAGATGATATCTGCAGTTGTTCCTTCCCTAGGTGAACAGAAAGAAGGGCTGTTTTCCTGCTTTTCCCTTTTCTTTTCCAGGTGGTAAACGGCTACTCTGGACCCTTTACCCACAGCCACCTTTCATTAGAAGTTTGCCCTTCTCCCTGCCTGCAGTGCAGCGACACTGTCCTCCTTGTTCAGCCCAGGAGAGAAATCATCAATATACATATGTCAGCTGAAATTAAAATTGTCCCTATGAGTTATTCTATGACATGAGCTAGCTTTGGCTATATTAAATCCTAATAATTAATACTTAATTCTTTTCCTTGCCTATAAACACATAGAGCTACTGCAGAGCACAGAGGCAATTACTATCTGGGGTGTTTCAAGTTATTATAACTTCCAGAGCTACAAAAGCTACATATTTGTTAGAACCAGCATGACAAATCTGTCGCTGTTAGAGCTGCTCTACCAAGACTAGAAAAATCCTGAATAAACTGCGAGAGGTCAACAATTTGCCAGAAATATCAGCTGAATCAGGATCCTGAGGTTTCATCTCACTGGAACATTACTTATGATGTGCAAAAAGAGCCCTACATCAGCAGAACACTGTGCATTACTTACCGAAGAACCAGCAAGGCATGACTTGTGTTTTGTTAACTTCCACTCATTTGAGCTTAATTCTTTGTCTAGTTATTTCTCATTTGCTCTCCAAACTGGTAAGGAAGGATACAAGGTGGGACAGGCAAACTCAACCTCCTCTACTGCAGAGGATCTTTGCAATGGCATCTGGTGAAGCATGGCAGCAGGCAAAACTCAGAGCTGATGTAGCTAACTTTCAGCAAACATAGTGCTTACTACTCATCACTTACTTAGAAGTGATGCAGCAAGTATGAGAGCACTTTTCTGTTTGTTCCTGCTTGCTGGGAGAATGTTCTTCTAGTCAGCAGCACTTTGGGGAGCCTGCATGACTGTGGTGTCCTTGCTGTGTGCTAACCCATAGATGTTATGGAAAAGTGATCAGAGGTGGTGAGCATCTAGGGCTGCCTTATTCCTGCAGGATCCAGTACCACTTCGTGCACACATGGTATAAATGCATCAGCCAGGCTGGTGGAGAACAACTCACCAGCTACCCACAGGCTGCTCACCATGTTTCTGTCTCTTGAAGAAGCAGCCCACCCTTACCAGAGGGACTGCTGATGTCATTTATTCATGTGGTGACTTTCTCAGTGGCCTGGGAAGTGAAGCTCCCAAACAAAAGCCTTGGTATCCTTTTGAAAAATTCATCTGTTTCACTGCTGAAAGTAGAAGAGGGGAAAAATGAAATAAAATACCCCTTTATTGAAGTTGTTATGTAATGTGTCATTTGCTGCCTGACGGGAGACAGTCCAGCATCCCCCTCTTCGCTGCAGTGATTTGACTGATTACTTCTATCTGCTCCAGCAGAAATGCAGCCTCCTCTGGCCTTTTTGCTGTCTGGGTCCTGTCTGTCAGCAGCAAAGAAGTCAGTAGTGAAGGGAAATTATGGCTTTCTTTTTTATGTGGTAGCATTTTGCCAATTCCTTCCCCCTGCTGAAGTGCATGTCTCCATATACCTTTGGCTGTGTAACTCCTGGGGGGACAGGTCCTGTGGGGCCAAGGAGGCTGCATAGCACAGCCTGCTGCAGTGCTCACATTGGTTAGAGCCTCCCTGGCAACCCAGCATGGTGCAGATGGTTTGTTCAAATGAGCCCAGCCATTGGGCTTTAAGGGCAACAGTATTGACATTTAGGGTTCTTTCAGCTGGTGGCCAATAAGTTCTTGAAGACTTGGAGACTGAACTGCTGTAGATCTTGCTAGAAAGCATCATCACTTACCACAGCTAAGTGGAAGGCAAGGACAGTACACAGGTGCATATGAGGCTTCTTCCAGGCTTGCAAAATGCTACTGTCTTGTCTGAACTGCTGAATGAGGCCCAAGACTTCCACCATGGTTAATTAGAGAAGAATGTTATTAAAGTAAATTAGGAGGAAAAGGCAGCCGCGTATGCAAACATTTTATTTTTATACTTGTTTAAAATCACGACTGTGATTTTTAATTATAGTGGATCAAAGAAAATAACCACATTAATCCAATGTAATCACGTGCAAGCTGATTTGATAACCACATTGTATTTAATTGGCAGTAAGCTCAGGCAACATTAAATACAAATGAAAAGCACTGACACATTCTGAAGACTAATTACTATGACAGGCTGCTAGCAAAGGCATTGTTTATTACAACTAATTTCCAGTAGCTGGTTCAACACCATTTTGTTACCATGATCCCCAGTGCTGTGTCCATCAATGTGTGATATTTAAAAGGAAAATTAAACATGATTTATTTTAAGGATGAACAAAGACATTTGAAGATAATGAAACTATGCATTTCAAATACCAAGCTGCAGATAAAGAGCTTTAAAATGCAGGATTTTTCTCTTTCCAACTTAAGTCCCCTTGATAAGTGCACATAATCCATATTAATGTGCTGCATTGGTGATGGAAGACACTTTTTTCCCTCCTGCACGTTCTAATAACATTAACAGTTGGTGATTTTTTCAGGGGCTGACACAATTCTCAGTGAAGTAAACAGAGAGATTGCCCTCAGGACCCTGCCAAAGCCCAGCAAGTCATTGGAAGAATTTCCCTTGGCTCCAGTGGGTCCTCAATCATATTCTAAGCTTTTCAGATACAAGCAGAAATGAAGAACATTCATTCAAGTAGTCTGTTAAATGCAGCGTCCTGAAAGTTTGCTGAAGCTTTCCAGAGTTGCAGGCATTAACATTCTCCTACCTGGCTGCACTGCTTCCACAGCTGGTTATGGACTGTAATGACACATATTTGTCACACCTCGTTATAGCCTTTGTCAATAGAATAATGGAATAATCAATCATCTATATTTTAGTGTTAGGCATAATAAAAACAGTGTGCAATAGTCAATCTGGTCTTCACAAAGGAGAAGTTGAACAATTACAGTGGTTGTCAATGGTAAACTGCCGATGATAAGTATGCAAACATTGACCTCAAGTGTTACACTGAGAACATAGAAATTAAAATCATCTATCTTACTTTATTCAAAGCCTCCCAGATAACAAGGATGGTATTTAAGGAAAACCTTGGCAGGACTCAGATTGCTTCTTTCTGTTGGATTAAAATTAAATTAAGTCGAAATTTAGAAAATACTCATTTAATTAAAGATAGTTCTCTAGCTCATAAATTATACATCCTCTGTCCTGTTGTAAAGTGTAAGTTTGATATTAGAACTGCAGAGGATTCCTAAAGGTTAGTTCACATTTGTGTGCTGTACAAAGCAGACTTCTGGAAACAAATGACTAATTATTGAAGTTCATACATTGCTACCCCAGTCTGCTCAGCACACGCAGTCTGTCTGATTTCAGAAACAATGTTTTCTTTAGCAGCTTCATCCAAATATGCAAAATAAGATGGACAAAACAAACCTGGGCCCAAAGGAGACATTGCCCTGGAATCATGTATGCAAGTATTAATAGATAATCATCCAGAAAACAATTATGAAACATAAAAAGTCCAGCTTAGTCAGAACACTGCAAGGAAGAGTGTTTCAATTCATTACTACAGCAGCTGAAGGAGAAATCTTGCAAAGTCATTTCTGCACTTCCTAATGCTCTTACCAACCTACATCTGTTAGCTAAAGCCATGTCCATTTAAATTAGAGAAGTATAAAACATAATTTAACAGTGTGAGGCTGATAACTCACTGAAACCTCCTGTAGAGAGAAACACACACACACAAAAAAAATAAAGAACCCAAAACACAAAAGGACTGAGACTGAAGCCTTCTTGTGCTGGAGCTCAGTGCATATTATTGGGTCATCTCTACGAAAACCATCTAAAATTCAGTGAATTAAAAATTGAATGGCTGGTGATGTAAAGCAAGCCAGGCTGGGAGACATGGTGGCTTCTTTTAAACTCAGAACTTCTTAAAATGCACTTTGTCTGAATAATTGAAAACTAAACGTAGGAGAATTTAAGCAGACTCAGATTTTGGTATGAGGCAAAAAATTCCACCCCTGTACGCCCTATCCTTCCACTACTGTGGCAGCAGTAGTGCTGAGCCCTCTTGCTGACATCTCCACACTACCAATGGGTTTGTCCACACACACATGGCCATGGCAGTCATTTCACCTTTCTTATTGCAAGATCAGATGGCAAAAAGCAGTCTTACCCTGGCAGGAACTTAAGCATTTAACATAAACCTGTGCTCCAGTCAGTCGTGCTGCTTTTGCCCTCCCCATATCCAACAGTAGTAATCAGAAGGGAGCAGCCCTGTCCACCATCAGTGCTCCCACTGCTGTGTGCTGCCTTGGCTGCTGTACTGACAGAGCAGCCATTACAAACCAAAAGGAATCTGACAAACACACCATCTGCGAGCAAAGCTACACCACGTAACAGAGATGCTCATGGTCAGCTTGCTACCAGTAACATCAGCAGGATTAGTCAAGATGCCTCCAACACAAACTTTCAAATGCTGGGCACTGAGACAGCAGGTAACAAATGTCCATCATTGCTGAGGAAGACTGCTGGAGCTTAAAACAGGTGGACAGGTAAACTCCATGACTCTGGGCAACTGGATGAGAACTAGAGCCATTATTGATTTGCAGCATTGCTGAGAGGCTCCTTTGCTGCTAGGCAGCGCTAGCACTCCAAAGATGTGATGCTCCATCCAAAGACTCTGATTGCCTGAACCAGTACTAAAGACACACATCAGCACATCCTGAAAGGGTTAGAAAAGCTCTTTATCTATTGACCCAGTCATTAGCAGGGTGCGGAGGGGGTAGAATGGCGAGCAAAGCCCTCTGGCACAGCTCTTGGCTGCATCATACCACATTCTGAAGAGCTTTACAGAGCCAAAAACAAACAAACAAAAAAAAAACAAAACAAAAAAACAAACATCCCTCTGAGATGGTTTAGAAACCCTAGAGCTGATTCCTCAGCTAAACCAAAATGCTATAAGCTCTGATATAATCAGAAAGGGTGCAAGGCACCATCACATGAGGGAGGGAGATAGAAAGGCTGTGAACTCTGTTTAAGCAGTCCTGCAGTAAGACAGCTTGCAGCCAGCACACAACTTACTGTCAGCTCCCTTTGAGCACCTCCTTTGATTGCACTGTGCTGTGAAGCAGCACTTGTCACTTTTTATCGAAGGAGAGGGGAAGAAAGCAAGGCAGCCTGTTGCCAGGAGAAAAGATGCCACTCACTTTAAGTTAAAATATGGACAGCTGCAATGCCCTGGCTGCTGGTGATCGAGGTCTAGCAGAAGTGTGAAGGAAGTATCGATGCAGAGCAAGAAAAAGAAAACAGCAAGAGACTAGAACTAGTGCAGAGTGAGGAGGGACGGGGCTCCAGACTCCCTGCTTGTTGCTTGTAGTGCCTGAAATGCCTCAGTGTCCAGAAGGAGAAAACTGCAGTGACGTGTCCTTCAAAATCTGGCAGGTGCCTGTCAAGCTGTTAGATGTTGCATCCACAGCCCTGGAACCCAAGCAGCCACAGGACACCTGGGCTGGGATAAGAAGCAAATTCAGGATCAGGAACTGCAGAGCAGTCCTCTTATAATAAAAAGGCAATGGGTTATTTGACACTGTTTTACTATGAGCTGATTACTCCCTTAGAGCAAGTTATCCTCAGCATGTGATGAGCTCTAATCTAAATGGAGGAAAACCGTAGCATTGTACAGCCCATCGCACAGCCTCTGCTATCCCACATCATCAGGCTCATGGCTCTTCAGTGAAATCCTCCCTGGGGAGCTGGAAATCCCTCACTCCAAAGCAAGAGTATTAAAACACGGTGATTGTATCTATGTAACCCAGCTAGCAGAGGAAAACAACCAGGGGAAGGTACAAATCTCAAGTATCATGAGCGCCTCTTTCTTCCCCCTTGGTTTGTCAGGATTCTGCTTGTTCAAGATAACAATCGGCAAACAGAAAATCCTGCACAAATAAGCTCGGTCAGAGAAAGCCCAATCTCCCCTCAGCTTCTAGTGCTTCTGCTAAAAGTTACTTTGGCATGGTACAAGGCAACAGAGATGACAGTAGCAGTCGAAAAGATGGAGGGTGTGACTTTGCAGGCACAGAAGACACACAAACGTGAGGCGATACTGCAGTGTACCGATTAAAAGCCGTTCCCACTGGAGCTGGGAAAGCTGATATTTAACAGCTGGATCCTGCAGACTAACCAATTTGCTTCTGTGGTTTTGTGGCTTACAGCAAAGCAGAAAATATTCATAGCAATTGTTTTCCTAAATTCAGCTGCATCCTTGCCCGATTTGTCTGCAAAACGCGTGCCATTTCTGGAAAGACTCTTTGGCAGTGCTTCTCCATGTGCATTTTGCAAGGTCGATTGTATTTCCCAGTCCTGGTGGAGGAGCCCTGGCACATGCTGCCCAGGGTTCCCATCCCTGGAGAGATTTAAAAGATATGTAGATGTGTCACTTAGCGACAATTTAGTGGTGACCTGGAAGTGCTGGGTTAATGCTCAGACTTGATGATCTTAAGGTACTTTACAACCCAAATCAATCTGTGATTGTAAACACAGGAATCACAAGTGGTATATCCATCCCTAAATGACAATGAATAAAGTCATTAAAATCAATTACCTACTCATTTTAGTGGCTTTAGGGCACGGTTAACTTTGTGCGAGCTGCAAAGGGTGGTTATAGGTGGAGGTTTTTTCAGTTTTTTCTGATTTTTCAGTTAGTTTCAATTGTCATCAGTCTGCTGGATTTCCTCATCTATGCTGCATACACTTAAGCTGTATTTTTCCTTTGGTATGAGCACAGGGACTCACTCAGATTGCACAATTCTACTGCTGACATCAGTCTGTGTCTCAAGGTAGCACACAGCTATCCATCCCAGCAGTGGAGAGCAACTGCGAAGAAATTACACATATACAGCTGGCAGCAGACAATACCGATGTCACCTTCTAAACAGGAGACTAAGGGATACCTGTTAGAGGAACAGCCTTTCCCCTGGAAGCAGAGGAAGGCAGTGACTCCAAGTTCTGCGATATTGAGTTATCATCTGATCGTGGCTACATTTCCCAGAGACTCGCTTCTCTCCATCTCAGTCCCTTTAGTGGATAGGTGACATGTGGACTTCTTCATGCTCCTGATCATCTTGCCAGAGGTCACAGTCCTTTTCCCCTGCTATGTTCGGGGTGGTTCCTGGAAACACTATGGACTCTCTCCACCCTTTCTGCCTTCTGTGTGCCGACTTCGTGTGGAAGGACTTCAAGAGTAATCCTACCAGCTCCCAAACTGTAGGATATTTTCCCACAATAAAAACCACGTTGCTCTACAGGGCTGTATTGTGCCATGAGCACTAATTCCTCACCAGCACAGAGCTGCCTGGATGTGGCTCTCAGCACTGAATGCTGAGTAGCACAAGAGACCCCTCATGTCCCAGGGGTGAGAGAGACAAGGCACAACAGAAGGTGCAAACAAATCACAGAGACCAGTGCTATGGTCTACGGGGACAGCCTAGTGCCCATCCCCAGGGATATGCCACACAACCCCCGAGGACACACAGCCAGAGACATCCTGTCCCATGGCACAATGCCTGGGGGCATAGGGTGTGCTTTACCCATGAGGCAGGTCTGAGCTGAGACAGCATCTCTGCTGTGTAGAGACAAGAAAATGCTTTTTTGTTCTCTTTTGAGGGTTTGGGGTTGTTTTTTTTCCTTTTGTTTTTGAGAGAGACGACAGCAGATCTTGTCTTTCCCAGGAAATATGTTATAAAACTGCCATTTGCCTGTCTTGGCTCTCTCACCCTAACATTGACCCTAAAGATCAACTTCCATGAATAAGTCTAATCCTGTTTTTCATGTTTCCCCAGGCTAATGAATATTTATGAATTGTTTCTCCAGAGCCAAAGCATGGCCCTTACAACCAGCCATGATAGTTCAATTTGTTTCCTTGCCAATTCTTCAAATCGGGTTTTTTTGTTGTTGTTCTTTTTGAAATTTAGGCAGGGCAGGGGATGGGGAAGAAATCTCATTCCCAGTTGGTTCTTATCAAAGTGTGTAGCGTTTTTGTTTGTTGGTTGGTTTTTTTTAGTTTTTTAGCTCAGCTGGTGCTTGGAGACTTTCCAAGCGGCTTGAATGATTAATGTGGTGCCACTGACTTGTTTTGTGTTTGTATTAAAAGAAAAAAAAAAGGCACAATTCATGTTTTCCAAAGAGCCAGTTAGGTATCTCTGATTGACCATGTCATGTAAGTTGTAAATTGTTCTTTATGTGCACAAAATGTATAGCAGAAAGGAAGCATTTCCACAGAGATGAATGGAACAACTGAGGCTAGAGACATAGCAAAAGAGAAAAAACACCACCTCCCATCAAGCTGTGTACTAGACTATAATCATTACAAAGTCATGTCTTAATAACTTACATTTGTTTAAGGGAGAAGATTTGTTCTTTTGCCTCCTATTTATTTAGCTAATCTAAATTCAGTTTGAATAGCAAAACAGCTTTCCTACTTTAGCTGTGTTACCCAAGTCAAGGTCGTTCTCCCTCAGAGAAAGATCAAGTTCCTCCGGAAAGGGAAAAAGAAAAAAAGAAATCACTCTCTCCGATTGATCTGCAGAACATCATTAGTGAAGGGTAAGAGATACCTAAACACTCTTTGTAAGCTACTTGCATGGATGCTTCAAGTTTGAAAAAGCAGGGAGTTATGCAATTACCTTAAGAATAAAAAAGTTCCTTTAGCGGTATTTGGAAATAAAACAGAGTTGTGAAGGGGGGTGGATGCTGAAAGACTCTTACAAAGTGTGAGTCAATAAAGCAGTAAAGAAATGCAGCTCTATTGATTTGCATTATGGGCTGCTTCCCAGGTGAGAGTTC
Source organism: Upupa epops (assembly GCA_013397515.1). Lineage (NCBI taxonomy): Eukaryota > Metazoa > Chordata > Aves > Bucerotiformes > Upupidae > Upupa > Upupa epops. The sequence continues at coordinate 176,481 of VZRI01010820.1, read as the reverse complement.
AGCCTGTTGCGATGGTTTTCATCTAGTGTTCTAATAATTTCTGTAGAGGTTTTATAGCACCTAATAGCACATATTTATTTAGAAATAATAACTGTTTGTGCTTAAACTTATTATAGCAAAACATTCCATTGTAATCCTATCACTCAGAGACTGCTCGGTGAAGCATGCAGGAGCTACGTCCAGCTACTGTAACTTTCAGATCAGCCAAATACATTGCATTAAAACACCCCAAACAACAAAAAACCCATTCTTTCATTTTTGTGATTTTATCCTTATGTCGGGGGGGGGGGAAGGCCTTTAAAGCCTGAGAATGAAGGGTAGCTTTTCTCAGATTGTTCTCTTGCAAGAACACCAGGGATGCTGAAATTGTTTCAAGTGCTAAAATTACTTAGAGCACACAAAAGGGGACTCCTCTACACACTCAGTACTACCTGAGCTGGTCAGATGGGCCAGTGGGTTGCAGCAGTGTGGCCTGGGCATAATGCTCCTCATCCACCAATGCTTCAGGCTCTCCAGGGTGGGAGCTGCTTCCTCAAATTTATTTGAACAAGAGAAAATAGAATTGAGCCCCGCAGAAATCAGCAACCATGAACCTCAGTTAGGGTAACTGTTGACTTTGGTTAGGGTGCCTGTTCCTATGGAGTCTTTAGCCACAGTGCTCTGGTGGGGTTACACAGCCAGGGTGATCTACCCACTTGGACCCCCAGCCTGGCCCATGCACAAGCCCCCCTGTAACAAGCCTGGCTGGAACATGTAGAAAGTGCTCAGAGCCACCACAGTATCTGTCCGGCACACGCACACACATGTGTGTACAGACACAAAAGACACACACACATCCATACATACACACAACCCTCAGTCCCTGCCAGCTAAACAGCAAGATCCAGAAACTTTCCCTCACACTGATATCTGGGAATAGTCTTGGAGAACTCAGTTACTTTCAAATTCTAGCTCCTGTTTTATCCACTGAAAGCTGAACCAGTTTGCTCTGTGAAAACAGCCTTTTTATCCCCAATAAGCTCAAAAGACCAGGTGGTTCAGCACCTCTGGAGGACCAGACATGCCTTTGCTGCCTCCATCATGGCACACACATGTAAGGTGGTTCTGGCTCTGCTGGCCCCAGCAGGTGTTGGTGGGGCAGGGGATAGTTCTTGATGCTGCTCAAAAGCTTGAGAAAGGGCCAATATAGCTCAAACCTGCACATTTGCAGCACCTGCTGCCAGTCTGAAGAGAATACTCTGCAGAGGCAAAACAGTCTCCTTCATCTCCCTGTCCAGCTCAAGGAAAGAACAACATTATTATGGCTCATAATTACAGAAAAAAAAGAGAACTAGTAATAATAAACTTGCCTTTTTTTCTGTCTCTTTTGCCAGCTCACTGATACCCCAATATCAGAGGCAGCTCCCCACACCAACATTCTCCCTTGCTAACAAAGACTCACACAGCCAACACTGGAGAAGATGCCCTGAAAGGCGAACGATGCTGACCAGAACTCAAAGCTTAAGGAAAACCACTGCAGAAAGCCCCACGAGATCTGCTCCTGCTCCTGCAGTGCACACATCAGGCAGCTCCAGCAGCACATTTGCTGGGTATCATTGCTGTAAATCAAACCTGAATTAGCATAATTGTTCAGGTCTGGGGTTTGTTTTTACTGAGGCCACAAACAAGCTGATGACACTAGGGGTTTTTTACATCACTCTGTAATTGTGCTGGCAGCCTAATTTTCAACATTGTGCTCACCTATGCTCAGTTGCATCAGTGTTAACAGCAACTTTCTTCGAAAGAAAACCAATTGTTCCCGGAATGCATCTGAATTCAAAGATATTTCTGTCAATCCAGCAGGCTGTCTTTACTTCTGCCTTCCTTAGGAGACAATCATTACCTGCTGGGACTTTATGCATAGATTGCTAACTTGCTGTGCATATACCGATGCAAAGAATGAGCTCTGTAATTTAAATAACAGACTCTGGAATTGATGACAGACACAAACATGGTCATTTACCCAGCTACAGAAAACAGCAGCTAAGGCTCCACCAGGAAAGCAAAGAAAATACATTAGTTTTTCAAGGACCAGAAAGAAGCCCACAGCCAGGGCCATCACATGCAGGACATCCTCTTTATGCATGCAAAGTAAACCAACATTGTGAACACCCCAAACCATAAGGTTTTACATGGTATCCTGCTCTGAGCAGAGAGGCCAACCTTCCATTTACTCACCCAACTGGATCTTCAGTCTAGTTCTGGTACAAAGAGGAGACGTTCCTTCTTGCAAGGAGATTGGGCAAATAAATCAGAACTTGGTAAAATCCTGGTGGCAGCTCCCTGAGATGGGCAGTTGGGGAAGACTCACCTGCTCAAGGACAGCAGCCCCTCTCTGTCATGCAGCGTCATACTCACCAATGCTGCCTGCATCAGTAAAGCAGAGGCAAGAATTTCTCCCAGCCTCCAAACTGGACTCCACCCCCCTGGACACGCTATGGTTTACCTACAGGCATGATCCCCCCCAGCTAGTGGTGGGTCCCACAGCTGCTTCAGTGCCTGCCTTGGGCCTGAGACCTGCAATTGAACCCCAGTATTGAGAGCATCTCTGAGATGCCCTGTGGAAGAGAATCACGTTGCAGAAGTCCTGCAAGACCCCTGTTAACAGGCAGAGGGGAGGGAACTTACGAGGATCAATGGGGCTTGCAGACAAAGAAGAAGACAGTAGATGTGGACACGAGTGGGCCAAGCCTGGGCAGAGCTGCAACACTGTGTAACAAGAGTTGGGACCAGAGAGCTGAATAAGACAAGGTCACTGTAGGCAATAACAATGTCAGCAAGACCACAGCAAATGATTAATTATTTTTCAGGTAAAATAAACCTCCTTAATCTGGTGTGTCTCATTTGCACCACCACAAAGGGGGTGGGGGGGTGGGTTTAAAGGGTGATAAATATATTTTCTTGTTTTAAAAAGAAACAAAGACCCTGACAAGGGTCTTTAATCATTAAATCAGTATAAACAACATTACAATACATTAGACTTGGAAATGATAAACAGTGATTATGCACCAACTAATTAAATTAGTACTGACAGCTTTCAAGGAGTAGAAAAAAAACGCAAAATCTATTCCTTGCTTTCAGGGATGATTTCCTAGAAGTGATGTCAGATGAGCTGTAAGCGCTTCCCATCTGGGAACAGGGATACATGCAGGAAACACCCACCAGAAACACAACCTCTCCAAACACTTACCAGGAAAAACCTGTTTCATGAGCAGGAGCTGAGCTGGTCAACTGTGAGTAATAAGCAACAGGTTAAAGTCAAGTCCCCCTTAAAATGAAATCTAAGAAGTGTGCCCTGGGAAAAACAAATTACAACTGCTGTGTCACCAAGCAGGAGCCCCCAGTCTTCTGGCAGTAACTTGAATTTCATTGTTTGAGAAGATGAAAGCCTTGACTTGGCTGGGGAATGGCATAAAAACCAATTCATAAACAGGAGTAAGATAAATTGTATTTATTCATCAGTAGCATTAACACCCTTTTTCAGGGTTTTCACAATAATTTAGGGTTGCTATGCAACACGCAGGTCCGAACCTGATTCCGGCAGCGGCAACAAAGCAGATCATCTGCTGGCTTTGACAGGTCCTGAGGAGATCTTGCACAGACACTGCTGCCAGCACAGTGGTCTATATCCCAGCAAACAGGGGCTAAGCGCAGTGTAAGCACCCAGGCCACTACTGCACATGGGAGAGTCTCCATTCTCAGGAATAACAGCAATTGTGGATACAGAAACACCTCCCAGCCCAAACTCTTGTCATATACAACACTTGTCAACTTGTCAAGATGCTACTTTCTATAAATGAGCTTAATTTACATGTTAATAACACCCCAACCCATAATGTGAGAGGGAGAGAAGACTGAGGAGAAAGTGGAGTGAGGAGGAGACATCTGAAATTTCCATTTCTAATCTGGTCAAATTGGGAATTTTGCAATGTTTTAATAAGCTGCAAATAAAATCCATCAATTACTTTTACTCAAATTTCATGACAGGACCTTCTTTATACACCACTCATCTTCTGTAGACTCTTTCACGTGGCAGCACTTTGCTCAGGACAAACCTTGACTGTTGTGGTTTGCTTTTTCATCACTAAAAGTCCCACCTGTGCCTGCAGGAGCCAAACACACCAGAGTCAAGTGCTTCGCCCTGCCAAAAACCTGCAGCACAATGTGTAGGAGCCAGCCCACAGCCTTGCCAGGATTCACAGGGGACACACTCACTTCCCAGCATGGAAAAGTAGATTGGTTGCAATTAGAAAGTCAGTGCCTGAATGCATCAGAGAGAAAAGAAGGAAAAGTAGAAACTGCTCTCTTAGCTGTGGGAGCAGAAAAGAAAGGGTCATTGCCATCCTGCTTGGGTCAGCTAGGCTGCAGAGCATGTGCAGGAGGGTCAGGCACCACGAATATAAAAGCAACTCAGAGCTGAGTATCTCCTGCCCCACAAGGGGTTTCCAACCCCCATGGATGGAGTTAGGTTGCCCTTAGGCTGAAGAAGTCCTGTCAGACCTCTGGTGACAGAGAGATCCTGTGGTGCAGCAGGACACACTGACAGCTCCTGATGTGAGCATTACCATCAGCACTACAATCAGTGCTTTCCTGCTCTTCTTCACACCTCCATATAAGAATACAGTGATGGGCTCTCTGCTGACCCAACCCCCTTTTCACAGCACAGATATGGGATTTTCAGTGCATTCTTGTTTATCACCTTTTGCTTTCAGATGCTGAACTCTCCCTCCTTTGACAACTTCAATTCAGGGGTTGTGCACAGGCACATTCCCATGATAACTGGGCTTGGAGTGGATATATGGAGAGAACGGAGGGAAACAAAACCAAACAGCATGTGTTTGTCTGAGAGGAGAGCTGAGGAAAGGGGGAAATCATGTTGTTGGTATCTGTTCAGAACCAGAAACTTAAAAGTAAAAAACCAGTTTTCTCTGCAGATGACAGACAGCAACCAACAAGTTCAGCCATCCCACTTGGTCACAGGTCAGCAAAATCAGCAACATTTTCAGGATCAGTCAACAATTCAGCTTAGGAGGCAGCAGAAAATATTTCCTTTATTTAATTACTCTGTAATAATAGCCTGTGGCATCAGTTCAGTATTTATTTCTACCACAACATTCCACCAACAGGGCTGAAGTAAAAGTAAAGTTCTTCTGTACTTGACTACACACATCCTTGCAGAGATGTCTAGTCAATTAATTTGAGCATGAGAGGACAGACAGTGTCCTCCCTGAAGGGCCACTCCTAGCAGGGTCAGTGTGGGAGCAGAGATGATTTGGAGGGTAATAATTAAAGAAAACTTACCCAGAACTCACAGATCCTCTGCCATTTCAAGAGTGATCAGGGATCCCTTCTCTTCCCTCTCCCCCAGTGGCTCATGGTTGGGCATCTTCAAAAGCTATGCAGCCCTACAGTGAGAGCTCCAGAGAAGCTACTGAACACAACCAGGGATGTGGTATGGGAGTCCCTTTCCTCTGTGCAGACCCATCAGCTTTATAAGGTGCAAAACACTCAACTTTAAGAGCCACCAAACTCTACTTTCTGACCTTTTAATGTACATCAGTTAAACAAACCAATCGTAAGGTAACAAAGAAGTATAACCAACACCAGAAAAAGTCCTGCAGCCAGCAAGATTCTCCTGCATATTTTATCTTATAACCCACTGCACTAATACATAACCACCACACCAAGCAGGTGGAAGTTTGAGGGCCATTGAGCACTGTGAATTTTCCCAATGCATCACAATTACCAAAACACCTGTGCTAAATAACTTTGCGCTGAGCCACTGTGAACATTCACAGAGTGCTCAATAGCCCTTGAAATTTCTCATTTCTAACCAGCAGTGGAGAGGCTGAGTGCGCACACATCACACCGCAGCACCGCTCATGTAAGGACACTAGCTCAAGACCCTTGCAAAGGCCCTTTTCTCCTCAGCTGGAAGCTATGTGTTTCTTGCGATTTTCAGACTGCTCCTACTTTGTCTCCACAATTACACTGACTTGGAGGTGGTGAATTTTTGTGTGAGTGGACTCCAAACACAGCCAAGCTTCCCAGTCACTCCTTCCCATCTCAGCACAGCTGCCTGTCTCAGGACCTTTTTCTTCTGGCATAGCCAGGACAGATGCCGAATTGGAGTCACAAAACCCACTTGGGCCACAACAGGGTGATCCTGATGGCCTTTCTATGACCCCCATCCCAGTTGCTCCAGAAAGCAACTAAGGGCTCAGCTTGACCCTGGATGTGACAGCAGTTGAGGACAAATTGATCCCTGGGATGCACACTTAGCACAAGAGGCCTGCTGAAATCCACCCACAGGTCCTGAGGGAACTGACGAATGAAGTTGCCAAGCCACTAGCCATCGTATTTGAAAGATCATGGCAGTCTGCTGAAGATCCTGCTGACTGGAAAAGGAGTAACATCACCCCCATCCTTAAAAACCGAAGACCCTGGGAACTATAGGCCAGTCAGCCTCACCTCTGTGCCTGGTAGATCTTCCTAAAGGCCCTGCTGAGGCTGTGGAAAATGAAGAGGTGATTGGTAACCAACAGGGCTTCATCAGAGGCAAATCCTGCCTGACTAATTTGATGGCCTTTTGCGATGGCCTTACAGCACAAGTGGACAAGGAAAGAGCAACCGATGTCATCTACCTGGCCTTGTGTAAAGCGTTTGACACTGTCCCATGTGACATCCTGGTCACCAAACTGGAAAAACAAGGACTTGATGA
>VZRI01010820.1:127179-169659 GCA_013397515.1 Upupa epops | reverse complement strand
ACAAGGCCAAGTGCAGGGTCCTGCACCTGGGTTGAGCAAATCCCAGGCAAAAAGACAGGCTGGGTGGGGAACAGATTGAGAGCAGCCTTGAAGAGAAGGACTTGGGGGTGTTGGTCAATGAAAAACTCACCATAAGCCGGCAATGTTTGCTTGCAGCCCAGAAAGCCAACCACATTCTGGGCTGCATCAAGAGAAGCATGACCAGTAGGTTGAGGGAGGTGATCCTCCTCCTCTGCTGTCATGAGACCCCATCTGGAGTACTGCATCCAATTCTGGAGCCCCCACCACAGGAAAGATATTGATCTGTTAGAATGTGTCCAGAGGATGGCCACGAGGATGACTGGAGGGCTGGAGCACCTCTCCTATGGGGACAGAATGAGAGAGTTGGGGCTGTTCAGCCTTCCAATACCTGAAGGGGGCTAGAGGAAAGCTGGGGAGGGGCTGTTTCCAAGGGCTTGTAGTGGGAGGACCATGGGTAATGGTTTCAAGCTGGAAGAGGGGAGGCTTAGACTGGAAGTCAAAGGAAGCTCTTCACAATGAGGGTGGTAAAACACTGGAACAGGTTGCCCAGGGAGGTTGTGGCTGCCCCCTCCCTGGAGGTGTTCAAGGCCAGATTGGATGGGGCCTTCAGCAACCTGGTCTAGTGGGGGGTGTCCCTGCTCATGGCAGGGGGGTTGGAACTAGATGATCTTTAAGGTCCATTCCAAAATGAACCATTCTATAAATCTATGAATAAACCTCCCACCCTTACAGCAAGGAACTAGAGATATTCAATCAATGTAATGTGTCCCCAGGAAGGTTAAGAGGTGACTTGAGAATGGTCAGCAAATGTCTCTGCAGAAAGACAAGTAATAAGATAAAGTTCTTTAATCTGTCAGATGAAGGCATCTTGAAAACCGTTGTCTGGAAACTAAAGGCATTTCTACAGAAAACTAAAATTGTTCTTGGTGCAGAACAATTAAGGTAATTAATTAAGCACTGGAACAATTTACCTGAGAATGCAACAGATTCTCTGTCACTTCAGCAATTCAGATTGGACCTCTGTGGGATATCTGAAATTCAGCAGAGCATCTGGCTTCTGAAGGTGAGGGGGAAAGAGGAGGCAACACAGAGAAAAATCACTGGTGTGGAGTACAGAAGGCTCCTTCCGTACAGTCAGTCCAGAAGTGGAGATCTTTGGAAGTCAGACAGCAGTAGCAGCCAGCTGCTGTTGTATTAAATACAAATACATGGGAAAAGTAAAATCACAGAGGAGTGAGAATGATTCAGAGAATATAATGCAGATGTCCTCCAAGCCTTAGAGGGCAGCCCAGGGCTTTGCTCAGCCCCTGCCCTGTGCAGCACTGTGCTGCTCAGAAAAGACCACAGCAAAAGAAAAACATCTGTTCATAGACGGGGGGAGGCTGAGCACAGCCCCACCATGTTCCTGCATGACTTGGTCTAGGTGATCCTGCTGTGCTGGGGATTGAACTAGATGATCTTTTGAGATCCCTTCCAATTCCTAATGATTCTATGATTATATGTTTGAAAACAAATTCACTGAATTCACTGACATGACTGAAGCTATTATTTTCCTTTTTGTGCTGNCCAGCAAACACTGATAATTTCCTTGTTCCCAAATGAAATGAAAACCTGTCTGATTTTTCTTTCAGGAACTCTGATCCTGCTATATCAGCACAGTTTGTTGTCTCCTTTCTTTAGCCTGCACATGGTGTCTATGTACCTGAACCTGACCCAAACCAAAATTAGAAAGCCAATTGTATCTACATTCCCCATTGGAAGTAAAAAACACCTTTCTTATAGACAAACTTGACTGAAAGACAGTCCCCCTAAGCAAGAAGTCTCCAGGCAGTTTCCTGCTCTTCAAGGCTTCCACCAGATAATCTCCTTGCTCTGAAACACAGAGTGGAAACTGATGCAGAGATGTGTGGAACTCTTCCTAAAGAGCATTTCCAGTAACTTCAGCTGTGCACACAGATTTCACTCAGCTGTGCTAATGACAGCGAACAAGTCCTTCAATTCACACAGTGTCATGGTGAGTTTTAAAGTTTGGAGTTTTCTGGGTTTTGTTCATGGCTTGGTTTTTTTATTTTATAACCACAGTGGCATTACACTGTCCATCCATGTTCAGATATGACAGGATAGAGGAAGCAATTGCTTAGTTCTTGAGTCATCCAATGCATTTTAATAAACTACCTTGGTTTTCCACTGAAAAATGTCCTGCATTTCAAGCTACATCTGTATTTCTACATGCACCCCACACTCCTACTTTTTGTAGCATCTCAAGGCAGCCAATAGCATCACCTCGAATTATCGGTACTGCCCCACTACCTACCTGCAGCAAGTTGCCACAATAATGTTGAACTTCTATAGCCAGACATACCAACAGACATTGATAAAAGGACTATAAAAACCTGATTTTCAGGACTGCTTAGCTCAGTCACCAAAAGGTTCACTGCATCTCTACCAACCTCCAGCTGAAATCCAGATTATTTTTTAAGAGGTGACATATTAGAAGTCTTAGGCTTTTATGTTACTACCTTTTGTACTTCGGAAAAAGCATATTTGGAGCTTTTGACACAAATATGGGGTAAATTTCAGTGGTATCAGTTTAAATGTATTTTAAAGATAGCGATGATCAAATACCGTTATTTTTGGTATTACAACATTAGCATAGGAATGTTAAAAAAAAAAACATTTCCCCATGTGCTTTTCTAGTAATTAATACTCTAAATGCCTCTGATTATGAATTATATAAATACTTCAATACAGCAATACAAAGTACAATATTATTTTAAATATCAGAAACAAGCATATTTCACGCAGGACAGACAGAAAGGATCAAACCCTGGCTGCACAGGGACACCATCCCCACACCTCTCCCTGAATGATCTATGACACACAGACTCAACAAACAAGAGGGTAAAAGCATAGAGAATCCAAGCCCTAGAAAAGTAGCTTTCTCCTTAAATCACAGTTAATGAGGCTGCCTGAAGCATTTCCATCTCTACAAAAGCAAGTGGAAAACTCCAAGTCCCAGAAGCAGAATATTCACATCCTGCTCTGAGAGCCAACAAGCCCCAACTGGAGCCTCAGCTCCAGCTGCTGAGACCCCCATGTTTATGCCTGGACTCTACCTGACAGCCCAGGCTCTTCCTCAGGGCACACACCCCTACATGGGCTCCAGTGCATCGTCACAAGCAAGGCTTTTCCTGTCCTCAGTTCTGTGGCCATGGGCACCTGCCAAATTTGGTTTTGCTTCCTGTCATTGCACACCCCTAGACACCAGGACTACGTGACCTCAGTGATGCTTCCCAAATTACCAAACAGTTGTCGGAGCAGTAAAACAATGTAAGCTTTCCAGATATTTTGGTGTATTTGTTGTTAGTGAATAAAAAAACACATTATTTTAATCTGACTATGCAAAAGATTGATTTCACTGATTGCCCAGGCTTTATTTTTCTTTAAGCAACTCTAAATGCGTGGTGTCGCTATTAACCATCAACCAACCAACAGTGTTGCAGCCAAAGATCGTTGCACACTGTCCAGAAGTCCCATGACTTCACTATGATGCACAGAGAAGGAACAATCAAAATCCCATTACAATTATAACAAATCCAAATGACCTGAGCCATTAGGTCAGTGTAATAAAAGTGACTCTCAAGTGTCTGAATTGGAAGGCTTCCACAGACAACATTCCCTCTGCAGGAGGAAGAGACTACTCTGAATGACAGTGGAAGGTTGTTTTGTTTTTAATTAGCACCTGAGTTTTATTTGGCTGGCCTTTAAATTATTCACCCCTCCTTTACGATTAGAAGAGTCTTTAGATCTTGCACAGAGGGCTCTCAGGCTTTATGCTCTTCATTAGGTTCCCTAAATAAATAAATAAATAAAAGCCAAAAGCCAAAACAAAAAACCACACACACAAAAAACACCCCCCCTACACACACATCTGGAAACAGAAATGCAGGAAGGCAGCCAAAATTCAGATTATGAGCATTAACATTTAACTATTGCTATTTCACTGTGTGCCTGTATACATCTTGTATAGAGGTAGACACCCTTACGCTCCATGGCCCCTGGAAGTAGACAAGTACACATGCTCTGTTCATAACTAATGGCCCAGCTTTTCCAAAAGCCCTAACAACTGCATCTGCTTCCATCTGTGGAAAGTTTGAACCTCAAGTTTTGGCTTCACCAGACTAATGCTCTGCCTGCAGAACAGCCACCTAGAACACAGTGGAAACAGACTTCATCACCAGAATCCCATATTGTTCTAGGTTAGGAAAAACAGATCTTGTATCACCTTACTTTCCTCCTATTCCCCTAAAAATAATATATCTCTCGCTCTCTCACTCTTCCCATCTCCCAGAGCCCCTACAGGGTGGCCATGCAGCCGGCCCCCCACCAGCAGTGGGGAAGCCACAGCCTCCCTCCAGCCCCACTAGCCGGGGCTGAGATGCCATTGCACTCCAGTAGCAGCAGGTTACAGTGGCAGTGCGTCCTAGCTGGTGCCGGCAGGCTCTGTTCATCTTATTTTCTTTATGCTTAGGTGAAGATTCAATAAATCCTTTTGTTTCCAGAAGCTGTTTTCTCTTGCCTGATAAATTCTACCCGAAACCCCTGGAGACCTGGCTGCCTTTCCTTTTGGTTTTGGGATTTTTCCTGTTTCCTAACCCGGGTCACACATATATCCCAGCCAGTATCAAACATAACTACACTCCTCCTCTAAAACTGCTGCTGGCTTTGCCACACATTTAAAGCATCATGGGCTTGGCCTCTAAACAGGCATCCAAGGTGCTCAGTGCTTAGGACTAAGACCTCCTGAAGCCTCAGAGAAGCAAGCTGAATTATTGCACTATATCAATCCGTCACACCATCCAGAGGACAGGGGACACACACCACAATTAGTGCAGAGATGTGCGGGCACCAGTCAGTCAGCACTTCAACTTTTAGCAGGGAAGGAGCAATGCTCCTGGCAGGTAGGACACTAAAAGGCATGAAAAGCCACTGGAGATGGGCTGATTTGCTTTATTTGCTTGTTACAAGATCCATGAAGGGAAATAAGCCTTCAGGGTATTTGTTTTGCTGAGGAAACCAGAAAGCCTCCCCAGAGCAGGCTTTCTGCTGCCAGATGAATGACTCCAGTGAGTTTTTGGGTTTTAAGAGGACTGAAAACTGTTGGGTAGTGCAGACTCAATCTGAAAATAGCTCTTCATTCCTTTTATGATACCTTGAATTTGTGCTTCTCTCCACACAGTAAGACAGACCTGTCTCACACCCCCTTGGGAGATTTCTCAACAAGGAAAGTAAAAGCTTGGCTGTACTAGAAGGCATCAGGGGCTCTGTAAGCGCCCTTGAAGATCCTTCCATGTCATGGATGTGAGAAGCATGCTCACATTTTTAAAACATTTTTATTTTAGGGGATAAAAAAAGCTGTAGACCAAAGAAATACAGTGCTGGGTGTGAGAAAGAATGCCCAACACACACCTTACATCCTGCCAAAGTGAAGTGACTAGGGGACGAATGGGGTAGGGATGAAGATTTTTTGCCGAGAACAGAAGGGGGGGGGAGGATTCCACCAGGAATAAAAAAAAAAGTGGGAGGGGGTGTGGGGAGAACAAGGGATTCCACAACAGTTCCCTAACTGCATTATTAACATTTTCTTAACCGTGTTCATAACTTTATCATTTAAGAAGCAATAATTTTATTAATGATCCCTCAGGAGACAGTGGCCCCTTTTATATCTCACAAGGTTTACTAAAGCTGGAGGACCAAAGTTGATGCAGAAAGATGCTAGCAGCTGCCCTCAAAAGTAGAGACAGCCTTCAACTCAACCATCAGGCCCTATCCCCAAAATTCCACATCTGATACACAACCTGTTGCAATTCTCTAGTGAGATGGGATTAAAAAAGGAAAAAAAACAAAGTTATGTCTTACATTCTCCTTAGACCATCTCCCTTCTTCCAACAACTTAATTTTATTAATGACCCATGGAAATCCACCAACAATATAATGTAAAAGTTAGGATCTGTAAACTACAAACTTCCCCTAAGGTGATTCTATCTGAGAACTGCTCTTCATTGTCAGAGGCAGGGAGGGTCCAGGACAGATACTATAGAAAGGTCCCCCTGCTAAAGCAAGAAGCTGACAGGTGCTTTGAGAGAACTGATGATGGCATTTTCCCACAGTTACTCTGCAAGCTTTACTTTACCATGAAGTTACCCTCAGCAGCAATGACTGCCCATAGGCATGCCAATCTTCTTCAGTTACAGCAAAGCAATGTGCAGAGGGGAGTCCCCCAAAAATACCATGCACCACTGCCAAGAAGGACCCAAAAGACCTTGGCCAAAAGAAGAATGCACATCCTGATACACTTGCTGTGCTTTTATGTCTGTGTTGCTTGTGTCTCTCTCTCATTTCTTACTGCATAGTGATCTATGAAAACCCCTAAAGGGATGACATGGAGGGAACAGTTGGATAAAAAACTATAGCATTTGCCAAACTAAGTAAAAAACTAACAGCCACAAACAACAACAAAAATCAGAAAGCATCAAGCTCAGCCAAGTCAAATATCAATCTACTTTTGTGTCCTCTGTTCCATTACATTTACTTTATGATTCATTTGTAACAATCTGGGGTGGCTAATGAGTACCTGCATCACAACCTTCTGTGTGCTTAAGAAATCACTCATGCTCCACAAGGAACGACTGGATAACAACAACAGAGACCTCTAATTTGCTGAAGTGTTTGGTGGCCTGAGCACAAATGAAGCTCTCTCAAGCAGCGCTGAATTGTTCTAGCAGTGTAGTTGACATGTCACCATCAAAGCACTCAAGCCTTGCTGAAACAGCCCAGTCCATTGCACTGAAGTCTGCCAAGACGCCCTGAAAGCAAATCTCTGAGCGTTTGGTGGTTTGGGAGTTGTCTCCCAGGTGGATGGTCCAGAAGACACCCTGGGCCAACAGGTCCCTCAGAGGACACTGCCAACCCTGTTTTAAAAGCTACAGAATGGCAAACATCTGAGACTGTAGAAGTCTAAGCATCTAAGTCATTGATCTTGATCATGGTCCTTCAGCTCAGGATTAGGCCTAGCTCCATGACAGCCAGAATCATCGGTCACCCAGGCATAAGACATCACTCCAGCCAACCACTTTATTAGCAGGAGCTGATTCTGTAACAATCACCAGTCTGCTGGAGGGAGCTTCTCCTATATGACAGGCATCTACAAATAAGCCTATACAGCAGGAAAAAAGCACCCAGGACTGAACTGCAGGCAGGCTGCAGGTGTTAGGATAATTGTAAGAGTTTGGTAAACCATAGGAACAGCACATGTTCCTAAAATGATGGCACAGGCTTTTATAGTTTTACTGCACATCTGTGCATCAGTGTCTCAGCCCCCCTCCCAGGCATTGTGAAAGTACACCAGAGTCACACAAAGCCACTGGGTAAAGAGCCAAACACTCAGCAAAGTGATAAAGTGGATCACAAGGATTCTGCTCTCTCACAATGACTAGAGCAGCTGTTGAGGATGGGAATGTGTTGCACCATGGGAAGTGACTCGGGGGGATCTTTCAAAGCACCATGGCCATTGCAGAGCTGGAGAACCTGTCCCTGCTGGACACCCCAGCTATGCAGAGGATAGAGGACAGCATGCATTTCATGCTATTTGAAAGATAGCCCTGACGGAACAACTAGCCAACAGGAAAGGTTTCCACTTCTGCCAACTTCAACTTTCTCTGTTCTTTCTAACAATTTCCGATTTTAAAATAACTTCAGTGTAAGAATATAGATTCTTTTCCACTATAAGGTCCCCGCACTAAAGCAACACTTATCACAGCCTGCATTATCCCAGTTCTGCTGAAGGAGAATTCTCCTGCGGAGGGGAAAGCCATGCAAGTTTACCAGATTTCACTTTTCTGTGCATCCTGTTAACACACATTACAGTTTCCCGCTCATTAATCCTGCAAAGGAGTATTTACAGTGTATTTAAAATGCTTTTCCTCTCTTACTAGTTCCCTGTGGTGCCGTCCAGTTTCTGATCTGAAGAGCAATCAATAAACAAGCTCCACCATCCACTGGGGTTCCTGGCTGCCCAATTAGAATAGCAAACCTCAACATGCTGTTTTATTATACGACGACAGCAGTTAGCTTTGGCGCAGCTCTCGATGCCTAATGCTGGTTTTAGATGTTTGTATTTGAGTAACCAAGCAATGTCAGCCTGGGAAGTCAGCAGGGCTGTTCTGTGCCAAACTACATACAAATTCACTCACTGAGGACTGGAGTTTCCATTGCAGAGCATTTTTGCCAACTGCTTGCTTGCGGGTTGATGGTTGTGTCACTGCTTTTATTGCCCAAAACAATGAATGGGTGAATTTCTGGCTTGTCAAGGACATTGTACAAAAAAGAGATGTTATTAATCTCTCCAAAGCCTAGCTGATGGGCAGGTCCTTAAACCAGCTGAACAGCAAGCAAAACACACTCAGCAACAGGCACACTGCCATGGCAAGGGACATCATGGACCATGGCTCAAAGATAAGGTGCTGCTGGCTGGTGAACTCTTCACAAGCTGCAAAATAAATAATGTGTAAAAGCCTGGCAAGGGGGAGCATGAACAGAAGGTCCTGCTGCACCTCATACAGCTTTCAGAACAATGGATGTATTTTCTTGGGGCATTACAAATGTACTTAGTGGACCCCTGGACTCTGAACACCAGCAATTGCTTGTGCCGATGGGGTGTCACCATCTCTCCCTAGCATCTGTCCCACAGGAGATAAAAAGGCATCCACTGATGTTACCAGTGCAAAGAGCTGCCTTGGTTGCCTAGGTCAGGCCTGAGGAACCTGTGGAAAAAACAAGGACTTAGTAGATTGGCTGTGCCTGCCTCTCCCACAGCCACAGGGAGTAGTAATGTCTGGCAGATCTGTGCTGACAGCACCTGGTGGGAAAGGAGCAGAACACAGAAAGAGGCAGTTTGCAGGTAGCTGCAAAGAATGGCAACTCACCAGACTGAGGCTTTTAAGTTCATGTGAAATTAAAAGCAAGGTAGCCCTTCAAAGCCCTGACAGGAGGGGAATGTAGGTCTCCGCAGGGAAGCACCACCCACTCAGCCACGGTTTCTTCTTCAGTTACCTATTTCCTTGGGTCACAGAGCTCCACAGAACTTCATGTGCCCTTTCACAGAAGAGCACTCCAATCCACAGTGTTCCTCATCACACTAAGAAGATAGCAGGTTAAAAGAAACAGCTTAGCCAGCACATGCAATGGCAGAGGATGACTTACGGAAAGAAATTAAGAACTCTGGGTAGAGTTTTTGATGAGGTAATTTATTATCGCTGGCAGGCACATGGAGTCTCATGCTCCAAAGCCATGCACACCAAGGAGCGCGTTCATAGTGGTTATATTGGGTGTTCTCACACATAAACAAAGACATAATCATACATACACATTAAGTTTCTGCGATATGGGTTGAGTTATTAGAATCAGTTTATACAATGCTTCTACTCCCCAATGTGTTTTCCTATGTTCTGCCCTAACCAAGGCATAACAGCTACCTTCTCTGGTAGCTGTACAGCATCTAGAAGTCTCTAGATCTCTTCTGCATGTTTTATGTGCTTCCCTTGTGTTGTTAACAGTCCTCTCTCTTTCCATATTGCTCCATGAGCATGGACTACACCAAAGACATACTTTGAATCAGTCCAAATGTTAATTCTTTTCCCTTTTGCCAATTCCAGGGGTCTGGTCATGGTTATAATCTCTGCCTTTGAGCAGATGTACCAGCAGGTAAACTTCCTGATTCTATTACCTGGTGGTGACAGCATACCCTGCATTGCGCACTCCTTGCTTTATTAAGCTGCTCCCATCTGTATACCAAGACTGCTCTGCATCCTCCAAGGCTTCTTCCTTCAGGTCCAGTCAGCTGGCATACACAGCTTCAATGGTTTGCAGGCAGTCATGGGTCACTGGTTCCCCTTCCTCTCCCCTATGGAATGGAGCTGGGTTGACAATGTTAGTAACCTTGATCTTGTTAGTAATCTTGTTCCACCAGAACAGCCTGGTATTTGAGGAACCATGAAGGAGATACCCAGTGTCCACTTTGGCCTCCAAAACCGCTAACACAGTGTGAAAGACCATTTTTGTCCCAGTGTAAATGTTTGGGACTCCTGAATATTGAGAACTAATGTGGCTACTGACCTCAAGCAGCTTGGCCACCCTTTACTGGTTTCATCCAATTGTTTTCAAAAATAGGCCACTGCCCTTCTATATGGTCCAAAGTTTTGGGCTGAGACCCCTAAGGCTATTCCCTGTCTTTCATGGGTATATAGCCAAAAGGGTCAGATGTGGTAGTCCCAAAGCAAGGGCCCTCATAGGTTCTTTCTTTAACTGTGGAAACACTTGATTGCCTTTCCAATCTCATTTCAATGGGTTTTCATTTAATTTCACCATTTTGTATAATGGCCTCACCAACAGCCCATAATTGTAAATCCAAAGTTGGCACCATCTGATCATACCCAGAAACGTACACAGCTCCTTCACAATCTGAGGCTTCAGGGTTTGACAAATGGCCTCCTTTCTTGCCATACCTAGGACTTATTCTCCAGCAGAGATTGCATATCCTAAGTAAGTAACCTGTCATGGAACGTCCTGAGCCTTTTTGGGAGAGACTCAATAACCATTTAGTCCAATAAAGTTCAACAGGCTCAAGGTCCATGCAACACAACGCTCTTTGGTGCCAGTGGTTACTAGGATGTCATCAACATATTGTAGTACAGTACCTTGTCCAGGTGGATGCCCCCACTTTTCCAAATCTTGTGCCAACTGGTTTCCAAAAATAGTGGGGCTGTTCTTAAATCCTTGAGGTAATACTGTCTATGTTAATTGTGTTTTCCATCCCGACTCAGGATTTTCCCATTCTAAGGCAAATAACTTCTGGCTTTCAGGGTCCAGGGGTAAACAAAAGGATGCATCTTTTAGTTCCAATACAGTAAACCAAGTCAGTTCAGGGGTCAATTTAGTTAACAGTGTATATTGATTAGCTACCACTGGGTATATATCCTCAGTTATTTGATTAATTTCCTGTAGTCTGTAATTTCCATCTGTTTTTCTCACTGATAAAATAGGGGTATTATAATTTCCATAATGGGTTTAATTCCCTGTTGATCTTCAATTTTTAAAGGGTATTGCTTAACTCTGACTGGCTGCACGTTCTTTTTTAGTTTTATAACAACCAGTTGTGCTGGTTTAGCTTTCCCTGGGACCTTTCCCACGTTCCCAGATACACTTGATTCATAATTTCCTTGGGTATTCTTACAGCTTTGCTGTTGCTTATCAGGGCTAGGCTTAAAATCTCAATTAATTGATCTTCCCATACTTTCATTTCTATTTTCCCATTGTCAAATGTAATTTCTGTATTCAATTTATCCAATAAGTCCCAACCCAACAATGGCATTGGAGAATTTGGTAAATACAAAAATATACGTGTGCCCAAATTCTTTCCTAATTTAAAGTCCAATGGTTTCAAAAAATATGCTTTTTCACTTTGGCTTGTAAGCTCCCTTTACAGATAGAAATTCATCAACTACTGGAGTTGAAGCTTGATTCAAGACTGAAAAGGTGATTCCTGTACCTTTTTAAAATCCATATTCCTGTTAATCCTTTTCTAGGGGACCCTGTGAGGGGTTTATTCCACAATCCTTTTGCCATTCAGGGTGTTTTCTCAAAGTGAAAAACAGATCTGCATAATTAGCTTCATACCAATTTTGTTCCTTCCTCAAAAATAAAATCAATTATAACAATGTATTATAATTGAGAGTGCCATCCCCCACCATTTCTCATCCCCTTCCAATTTATAAAGTGGCCACCACTGATTACAATATTTAATTAACACCTTTTTCACCTCAGTCCCACCTTTTCCTACAATATCATCTTGATGTGCCAATACACAACCTAAGGGACTCTGATTACTGAATTTACTTTGATCACTCCCCATTATCTCGATTTTTTTACTTTCCAAAATACGTGTTTTTAAACCTCTGAGTTACCCGCCTTAAAGTTTCCTGAAATTCTTCTTCTGGCAATCCCAACTCCCATCAACAAAGTAAAGACTCAAAAACTGTTTCTTCAAAAATATTCTCACAATTTGGACATATAGAATCATTAGGGATCAGAAGGGACCTCAAAAGATCACCTAGTCCAATCCCTGTGCCACAGCAGGATCACCTAGACCATATCTCACAGGAACAGATCCAGGCGGGGTTAAATAATCTTCCACTATAACAGTTATATAAAGTCTTACACTCTTCACATCTGAATTTCATTCGGCCTAGATGATGTTGAAATGGATGTTTCAGACATGGTGCTCAAAATCCCCTACAAACATTTGCAGCCCAAAATCCTCTACAAACACAGCATGCTTCAGTCTCTGCTGAATGAAGCTTGCATGCAAAATCCCAGTACTTACCTGAGGCTGAGTGTAAGCCTGACCCACCAGTTTGCAGTGGAATTTCCCCACCCCAGGGAAGATACAGAGTCTTCCTAATTCTTTCCTTGGGTGCAATTCTTGACTCTACTTCATCATCCCACTCAATCATTAACCACTCTTACACTCCTTTTGCTTCATTTTGCTCTGGCCGACCTCCTTGCAGAGGGATGGAACCGCGGATTGAAACTCTTCACTCCCTTTGTAACTAGGTTACGTGTCATACAGACGGGGACACACTGAAGCCTGGCTTCTTCATGCAAGCACACATACATAAACAAATAATCATACAGACTATCCCCCTCCAATTGTATACACCCAAACCAACATAGGTAATTATTAGTAGCATAAAATACATTTCTACACCTAATCCCCTGGGCCAGTAGACCTCTTGATGGCCCCTACCAAATGAACTGCATGGGACACTGGATGTTCCGAGATCCCTTCCCAAAATAGATGAGCCAACTGAGCCAGGAGTTATCATCGTAATTCCCTCCCCATGCAACCTTACCCAATCCTGTCAGCCAACACCTCATGGGGACTCTCATGTGCCAGACATCTTTGCACAACTTACGGATCGCCCCAATCATGGTATTTCAGGAATTACCGCCTCCACTTCCAGAGGTCCTTGTCTGCTCCCACAGTGAGCGCCTGGGGTGTGGAGACCCTCAGAGAAACTCCCGAGCCACGGCTTAGGGTGTCCACTCCTCAGACAAACTTGCACCTGAACAGAGAGGCTCCTGCCTGGCTTGCCAAATTGACATGCGAAAAGGAATCAAGAACTCTGGGTAGAGTTTTTGATGAGGTAATTTATTATTGCTGGCAGGCACACAGAGGCTCATGCTCCAAAGCCATGCACACCAAGGAACGAGTTTGTAGTGGTTATATTGGGTGTTCTCACACATAAACAAAGACATAATCATTTAGATCATGCAAGACATGCACATTAAGTTTCTGCGATATGGGTTGAGTTATTAAAATCAGTTCTAGGAACTCATTAACATAGGTCTCCTACTTCTTGCACTTGTGCAGTAACACCTGGTGGTCATGGGATGGGTCCCTGGGAGGAAGGCAGCAGTCTTCCTCAGCAGTTTTGGCAAGAAGATCAGGCTGTTATGAACCAGAGTTGGCTGAAGCCTGTTTCTTACATGCAAGGCTGATCCTCATCACAATGAAGTCCCTGTTACCTGGTTTTCGAAATCTCTCATGTCTTTGATATTACAAATTGTCTGATTTCCACACAATAATAACATCACCTTAACTACCAATTAATTAATGCTAAGGCTTACTTCATCTCCTATATTGTCTTAATTCCTTATTTCAATCCCCTGCATCAAGTCCCTCCTTTCCTATATCCTTTGCAAATTCTTTTGTGCTCAACGAAGAGACAAATTTTCTGAAAGACAGTAGTGTTCTTGCTTTCTCAGCCTCACGTCACCATTTTCCTTGCTTTTAACATGCTCCTGAGAGGTCTGTTCATCAGTTCAGGCAGTGAATCAGAACCCAGGTTTACTCATTGCTGGATTGCTCTCCTGTCCTCATGCCCCATCACAAAATCACTGTCAACCACACCACTCCCCTACACCAGTAACTTCTGAACTTAAAATCAGATCCCTGGTGAAAGCATCAGTGTGTTCAGAGCAGTCAGCAGAGCACAGCACAGCACCTCACAGGCGGTGAGCAGACTCTGCTCCAGCAAACAGCAAACCTAAGTATCTACCAATGCAATGCCCCTTCCCATTGGATGTTCTCAAACATCTGATTAAAAGACTGCATTGAGTTTCTTTGGCAGGGTTTGTTTTCTTGATGTTTATTTTTTAAAAAAAAAGAAAGTAATCAGTAGTGGAAGTATTGAATGATCTGATACCTGAATCAGAAGGGACAGCGCACAGGTTTGGCAACTCTGGTGTGGACTGTGAGCAGATCTGTGACTCACTATTATCAGAAGATATGTTTGGATATTTGAGAAGCACAGAGCTTAAACCAGCACCCAGAAGAGTGCCCATCCCAGAGCCAAGCCTTTCCCAAACGGCACACCGTCTTTTGCTGACAGACTTAAATCCTTCTTAACCACAGAGGTACACGAAGCAAATTTACAAATAAAGGACAATGGTGGTCATTCAACAGAGGACAGCATTATCCTTGCTGAGCCTCCCCCAGCAGTCCTGCACGAACCATTAAAGAATTTCCACCTCATTTAAGCCTCCCCAACTCTATAAGGAGCCCAGTTACCCACTGTTAACCTGGTGTTACCTGGTGGGTAAGCACAGATACAAGAGATTCATTACTTAAGCTAAGGCACTGCAGGTCACTGTGCCTTCTAAGAAGTAAAAAGACAAAAGATTTCCAATTTTCTTGCTTCCTTAGAGCAGCAGACATTTTGCACATTCATACAGCAGGTCTCATCTTAGCTCTCTGGCCTATACAAGAAATACCCAGCACTAACTAGCTGCTGGCACTACACTAACAAAAATGTTATATTCCTTCTTAAGTGGTGACATTAGAAGACATAAGGGACTCAAATCTGTGGGAAGTCTTTAAGAGAGAACATGTATTTTCTACCTGCATTTTGCAGATAACACTCTACATTTACAGCTTTTCTGATTTATTCCCACCCATTTTTCCCTGCTGTACTACCCACCCAATGAATGGGCTATTAGAGAGATGAGGCAGAGCTGCAGATACCTCTCACCAGTAGCTAGAGCATCCTCCAGCTGAAGGTCTCTTTTTGACAGCTGCCTTCCAGCTCATTCCCACAGCTTTGCATCCCTCTTTTAAGTAGTTAATGCTTTCTCTTGGTCTCCAGTGTGGAGCCTTCAGGTGATGCACTCCACACTTGATATACGTCCATGAGCAACTTGACCTCTTCTAATAGATGTTTGTTTTGTGAAAGGTTTTTTCCCTCAAGTCATGGAGTATTCAGATTGGCAGCTGCAGCCAAGAAACAGTCCCAGTTTAGTGGTAAATAGGCACAGAGGAGGCAATTAAACTGAAGGGAGTCCTGGTAGAGACGAGATATGCAGGAGAAATAGGCAGCCTCATCCAAACTACTGCTGACAGCCAAAGACCTGTCTGGAGGAGGCAGGAGATGGCTTTACACTTTTGCAGGCACTTGTCAGCTGTGAGGAATGGTGGCTGCCTTCTCAGGTAGCATTTTCAATACAAAGACCTTTTTAGACTCTTCACTCTACAACTATGCTTTGCTGAATTTTCATTTGAGACAAGGCTGATGCTCCAGGCCAAACACTGCTGCTAGAAGTGACACCTCCCCAGAGCTGTATGGCATAGCTGTTTGTCAAGGCCCTTTCACACCTCCCTTAGAAGCAGCTGGTGCTGCCCACGCCCTAAAAAGGCTCCCAGAGCTCATGAATCACTGGCTTAATTAGGCCTGGCAATTCCTATCAAGCCGGACCATGTCAGACAGTGTTCTGGATCTAGAAGGTACACAGCAAAACCTGGGCATGAAGTTCGAGCTACATCACACCAGAGGCTGGCAGGGTACCATGTCAGCTTGAGTCTCTCTGTCCCAGTTAGTGCTGAGGCATGCTAACGGGCATTTCACAAGAAAGGTCTCTCAAATTATTAAGTCAGTTATAGCCACTAGTGAAATGGCCTCATGATCACACTGCTTCAGGGTCCTGCTGTTCCCTTCCCATTCACAAAGCCTTTGACACTTCTTCCTTCAGTGTATGAAAAAGCAAAGCAAAAGCTGGAGAGTAACAGTCTCCTTTGCAATGAGGGGCCAGCACTGACCCAGTGCTGTTGCCACAAGGCTTGGGGTGGACCCAGAACCTCAAAAATCTCCACAGGACACCACTTGATGCTGAAACTCTCACAGTGGCAGAATCTGATGGCAGGATTACAGTCTCCCACCTGCTGGCAGTGGAACTGGTCCCAGCACTGTGCAACAGATGAAATAAATGTCTAAGTATGTGAGGGGTGGGTGTCAGGAAGATGGAGCCAGGATCTTCTTAGTGTCATCTAGTCACAGAAAAAGGGGCAATGACTGCAAGCTGGAACACAGGAGGTTCCATATAGATATCAGAAGAAACTTCTTCACAGTGAGGGTGACAGAGCATTGGAACAGGCTGCCCAGGGGGGTTGTGGAGTCTCCTTCTCTAGAGATGTTCATGATCCACTAGGATGTGTTCCTGTGTGACTTGATCTAGGTGATCCTGCTGTGGCAGGGGGATTGGACTAGATTATCTTTCGAGGTCCTTTCCGATTCCTAATGACTCTATGATTCTATGAATCTTTGCTGGACAGAGCCCTAAGTAAGTACATCTATCATTCTCCAGCATACAATCTGTCACTACCTGCTGAGGTGCCATTTCTGCTTCCCAGACCTCTCTCTAAAAGCCTCATATTGACATTCAGTGGTGACCGATACAGATGGGAGCCGCTGCGTGCGGTGTCCCATAGGGGTCCGCAGGCTCTGCAGACAGCACCCCACAGAGCCTCATGCCAGCGGGAGCCTGCAGATGCAGCTCTTCACACTTCCCTAATGACCACGATAAATCGCTGATGATGCTGGGCTGGTTTGCAGCAAGCTGCTCTGAAGCTCCTACTTGATACAAGGAGTGATGTGTTAGTGACAGCGAAACATTTGTCATCCCTAGTCCACAAATGCCAGCCACATCCCTTGTTCCCCAGTCCTCTGCTTGCAGGGCAGTTGTGTGCAGGAAGATTACTCTGCACTGCCAGAACCACCTACCCACTGACGAGATCAAGAGGAAGAAGAGGATGCTAGAAAACATCACCCTGCTCCCTTGTCTAAAGAGGTACCTTTGTAGAGATCAAGCCACTTTTTAGGAACACTTCATCTGGGATTCATGTGTTACAGACAGCCAAAGTAAAGAAGAAAGCCACAAGCACAGAAGTGCCAGTGTTTCTGCCCTGTCCCATACAAGAACTTCAGATACTGCATTAGAGACCACAGCGTTCAGATAGTCGGGCTAGAGCAAAAGTTGTCTGCTGTTAGAAGCAGGGACTTGTCTACACTAGGGAAGTGCTCAGGCATTGAAAGCAAAGGCATGATGCTGCTGCGTGCCAAATTTGTTCAACTCTATGTGCAACATGAAGGTAAGCTCTGAAGTGGACCAGACTTGCTGGGAGAGGAAAAGTCATGCCAGTGGTTAACCCAGACTGTAGGCTGGCAGACCTGCAACTGTGCAGCCTTTGATAACACCAACACCCTACCTATGCCTTGCTTCTGTTCCTTACTCTGCCACCTTACAGGCCCTGTATTAGCTTTTATCATTATGGCTACATTACATTATGTATTAATTAGTAAGTCATAAGTTTTCCTCCCCATGAATTTATAGGACTGTTTCCAAGACAGGAGGGAAAACAGTACTCTGCAGGAGATAGAAGAATACCTGGCCGTTGGCTGAGCTCCCAGTATTTCACTGGACTCAGCAAGGAACAATCCAGGGAGATGTCTTCTGTTCCTTTTTTTCTAATGAGGTCAGACATGGTATTTCAGCTGGATTAAGGGTCTGCAATCGCATGCCTCATCACTGGTTTTCATGAGCTGCTCTCTACTCTGCTCTTCTGCCTAAGGCAGAATCAATCATTGTTATACTAGAGCTTCACCTTTAGTGCAATTATCTCAACATTCCTGGAACAGCACAATCGGCCTCATGAGGAGAGGTCTTTCCACACATCATTACCCGGAATTCAGCTCTGAAGGGTTGGGTGATGAGAGCCCACCACTTCAAGCTGCTCAGAGACTTGGTCCCAAAAGTTCAGTGGAGGAGTGTTAGGCTACTGCTACCCACAGGCATCCAAGTCGTCCATCAGCTGGTGCCTTCAGAAGGGTTCCAGTGCCAGCTGCTGGGAACACTCTGCAGCTTGGAAAACTGTCCCCAAAGTGTGAGGAGGCTGTTGTGGGAGGGCTGGTGTCATTCTCACACTGCAAAGGCAGACGGTTCCTCTTCTCCCTACCCGTTAAATGCTTCTGCCCTAGGGTGAACCTAAGTCATAAGCAAAAGAGAAACATTGACCCCTGAGCATTCAAGAGGGTGAAGGGAACAGGCTATCTGAGCTTCAATCCAAGGTGGTAGACAGTGAAATGCAGCCAAGGAGGAGGGATTTTAAGGAGACAAACTAGGGAGGGACACAAAGAAAACTCCATCTCATACACAAGGGAAGCAAGGGCCCCCACAGCAGCTCTCATTTTCAATCCCTCACCTGCTCCCCTGCAAAAATCTGCAGCACAGCATTGTGAAAGGCAGTGTTCTGTGTGAAGTATTCTGGAGTCAAAACCAAAATAGCTTTAATGGAGAAAAGCTGCTTGAAAAGTCAGAGATGACTCAAAGGATGATACATCCTCAGTGCCTTCTGAGGAACTCCAAGGGGACCCTCAGCTGAGGAGCTCGCTGCACACTGAAGTGCACTAAGCTGCTCTCACAGCGGTTGTGCACAAACATATCACAGGACAACCTTAAGGGGAATAGCTTTGAAAATCCAGAATTAGATATTGCTCTTAGACATTACAAAAGAAGAGATGCTGACTTCTAATGTTGCCTCCATCCTGAGACTGGTTTGCACAGGTAGGAAGGGATGTTGTATTTGCATTACACATCAGGAAAAAAGACATCAAGAGCATCCACTGAGAGCACAGTTTTGCCTTTTGTGGGTACGCATCAGCCTTCTCTGAACTCCACTGACAGAGCTACTGACAGTGTAGGCAGCCTCTGGCCAGCACTCCTGCAATAGCTTGATCAAGCCTGTTTTCAGAGGAAGAAACTTAAAATCTGAATTGTGGTGCAAGTTGTGGCAGTAGAGAACAAGCAGCTCTACTTATCAACCTGCAAACTTCCTGCACCTCTGTCCTACATAGGAAACCTCCACAGCTGCTGCCCTACTGATAATAGCAGAGATGAGGTCATCATTCCAGGAGATAAATTCAGGTCCATTCCATAAAGATCAGACATGGCAACAATATTTAATCCCAACACCACTTTCAAACACCTGATCTGCTGACAGATGATGCCAATCGTTGGGCAGTGCCCTTCTCCATAAATACTTGTAAAAGAGAGAAGGCTGAAACAAAGATTCTGGTCAATCCAAAATCAAAGAGTCCCTACATCCATTAATTTCCACACCACACTAGAAGCAAAATCTGTGCCTTATTTGACAATGTCAGAAAAAGAAACTTAGGTAGCAGAAAAGGAAAAATACTTGTATGATAAATTATCAGACTGACAAGGAATAAAACCTTGTCATACATCATTAATGCACTACATACAGCCATCTCACTTTAGTAGCCTCTTCCTTCCTTCCTCGAATCTCAAGCTGTTTGCAAACATAAATGAAGAAAACCTCTCACCTCCTATGAAGCTGGTAATTTGTTTTTATTAATACATAAATGATAGAGGAAATTAATTAGGGAACAGAAAGGGCAAGAGGCCCAAGATCGCACAGCAAGAGCAGTTTAATCGCTACATTCTGGCCACTTAAGAGTAGCACTTGCATATTAATGCTCTCCTCTTCTCCAGAAAGCACTTGCCATGGACCACGTTTCCTCAGGCTGAGAACTCCCCCAGCTCTGGCTAGCTTTGCAGCACCAGGGACATGGAGATTTTCTTCACATTCATGCCACCACACCTCTGTCCCCTGGTTTAATTATTATTTATGCTGAATATAAATAGCAAAGGAGATGATCCTAAGATGAATAATGAAAAGGCAACAAGAGACAAAAAACTGCTCCAGTCAGCTAATACCCTACCTGCTTTATATTAAACACGACATAGCACTGGTTCTCTGCATACTAGAGGAGGAAGGGTGAGTTTTAGGGCCATTGCACAGTATGAACTTGCCCAATGTATCACAGTTACAGAACCTCCAGTGCCAAATAACTTTGTGCTGATCCACACTGGAAATTCACAGTGTTCAACAGCCCTTGAAATTTCTAATTTGTACGTTCCCATAGAGGACTGGTGCTCTGGGTGCATTTCTTGCTACTGTACTGTGGATTGGACACAGAATCGGGTACGCTGTGTTGCCTGACTGCACTCCCTGAAATTTGTGGCTCCATTTTAATTATTAAGCAATGCATTATCTATCTGTTTCCCCATTTGCATCTAGTACTTTCAACGACAAGAAAATACATCCTTTGTAAATGCTAACCTAGTAAGAGGTATTAGGAAAAGTGAAAGCTATTAGATGTGCAAATTTCAGACCAATTAGTCACAGAGGCAGAAGCACAGACAAGATTAGTTCTACAGTTTCCACTTCTGCCCACTTCCCCATGGGAACCAGCGGTATTGTGCAGAACCAGGAGGTGAAGGCTATGCTCAGCACCACCATCACTTGTCTGATTGGTTCCCCAGCACTCACCATGCCATTAGCGAATGCAATGCCCTTCACTCAACATCTCCAGATTTGCAGGACTCTGAACTGGGAGCAGGCTGCCACAGAAAGACAGGCCAAGGGGCAGGACTCAGAACAGGGTTAGGGGTAAAGAAGCAAGAGTTTTATTTCTCCATTTACCTGCAGCTGACATGATCCCACTGAACAAAATATCCCCTGTGGAAAAAATACTAAGTGCATGCAACACAAGTAGCTAAATTCTGTTCATGTGAAGATTTCTTCCCCTGACAGTGCTATTCTAGATGCATCACTGCATATTTGCAGTGGAAGATGGAAGTACTTCTGGCATTAAAGAGAGTGACATTCTTAACTTATTTCACATGTGGGAAGGTGCAAGTGGGAGGAGTGTGAGTGACTCTTAGGAATACATCCTGTGCAGTTTAATAACTAATAATACACATTTCCCCTAGGCCTTTTTTTAATAAAGCTGAAAATGGTAACAGAAAATCCTTTGCAGGAGTTTAAAAAAAAATAAGGGGAATAAATCTCATCCTCAGCTCCATCTTGTAGGATTTTTGAGTACTATGTATATATATCTAAAGGGATTAAACTATTTAAAAGTGCAATTAAAAATATTCTGCTTTTTGCTTTTACAGCACTCTTGAGCACTTACTCAAGTTTGCTGTCTGATTCAAGTATGTTTAGATTTTGAATTGTTCTCAGTTTGGAATAAATCTATGGCTGCAGTCATGTTGTGACAACAAAAACTTCTGTTTGAATAGCCTGAGGACCAACCCAGAGAGTTCTCCCATGAGGGAGAGGTTAAGGCACACCATCTGATGAGAATTTCACAGGCTTCTTTGTTGAATAATCCTTTGCTGTCTGTGCTGCTCCACACTCTGCAGCCACACCAGCTGCACCCTCCTTCCAAGGCATCAAAATCAGTCTCCCCTCCAGACCTGGAGTGCTCTGTCTGGGAGCCACTGCTACAGTACCTGCAATAGTCACCTGCCTGTACTCTGTGTAAAGTCAACATGGAAACAATGCACTACCAGTCTGTCCCTACAACAAAGAGTCTGTTTTTTGTAATCTGAAGGGACTCTTAGTGTTGCCAGCTAAAATCTCCCTGCACAGACATGGGGAAGTTTGTCCTGCCTGAGTGCTCCGGCTACCCAGCAGAAACAGCTATCCCGGCCTGGACAACTCAACACCAACTGACAGCTTAGCTCAGCAACACCCTGATCCTGGCTCAGCCCCACCCTGCACCCTTACTGATCTGTACATGGATGGGAAAAACATTTCATAAGCAGGGCAGGACTCCCATCTGAAGATGAGCACATGTAGAAGTGCCTTCCCATGCCTCAGTAGCTGCTCAAGTTGCTCACTGGAAATTGCAGAGCAAAGTTGCCATAGGGCAAAGATGGGGGGGAGTCCAGATACACCCTCAAATACAAGAGCTACAAATAATCTATTTTCCTCTGGCTTACAATACATTAGCAAACCTGTTCTTATTGTTTGTAAATGTTCAAGGAAGACTTAAATATAGTCTGTTATTGTCAACAGAAAATGCAATTCAATTCCTTAAAAATATCAGGAACCCAGGCATGAAGGGTTTCTTTTCCCTAGTAATGCATTTTTTCATTATTGCCCTGGATTAAAATTAAATTGCTAACATAAGGACAAGCAGATGAATCCATGGTTATGATAGCATAGAAAAATATCAATACAATGCTTGTACACTGGATGCTCCTTCAGTATTTAAAGATTCTTATCTCCAGAATAATATAAACTGGAACACATTGTGAGGATCTCACACTATTAAATGAAGCCATGCTGCTCACATTGCTTCACTTCTGGCTACTGTCATCAGACAGGCAGCATGGAGCATTTTGAAAGGAAGTTTCATGACTGCTTTCTGAGTTTGCCCTAGCACCGTCATTGTTCAAAAAGAGAAAAGGGCTGTGTTCTTTTGCCTGCAAACCCAGTCATAATAGTGGCCAAATACTGATAAAAATGCTAAAAATGTGTACCACCCTTAATTGAAACAAGCCCATACCAAACCCTGGCTCGCATCTTCTTTATAGCAGGGACAACGTGCTGTCAACTTTTGGTGACAGAAACAATAGTGACTCAAGTTCTGAAACATTTAGTAACATGATAATGACTTAAGGGTCAAAGGAACTTTATCATTTCCAATTCCATACAAGAACATAAAAGTAATTGAGAAATAAACTGTGGTTGCAAAAAGGATACACTCACACATTCTGCCAAGATGCTTTATAAAGATAACCTTTGGTCTGAAATCTTTTACCCTTCCCGGGGGGTAGCAGCATGTTGAAGTGCAGGTTGCAGCCAAACTGTACTGGACTAAAGATATTCATGCAAGTGCTAGCAAGAAATGGAAACTGTAAAATTAATTATGTTAGTTGGAATTTATGAGCTCAGGTATTTACATAGTATTTATAATGATAGAATTAACATCTGCTTTTTCTCTTCATCTATGTACTTGGCATTCCCCACACAATCCCCTAGACCAAGAGCTGGTGCTGACAGCTCCAGACCTGTCCTGGAGAAGTTCCTTCACCTTTTTCTGTCCATCAGTATTCTTTTTGTTTTAACTTTTTGGGTGGTGAAGAGTAATGTAATTTGCAAAATACCTATTTTTGGTACTTGTTTCAAAGTCATTCCAAAGCTAAGCCCCATGTAAATACAGTGATTGACAGAAGGAGGGTATGAACAACAATCATTTTCAACCAATTAATCATCAAGTGGTTTTGATGGAAATTACATGCAAACTGATCTTTTCCTTTTTACTCAGCAACTATCTTCCCCAGGATTATTCCCTGGATTCTGTTCAAATGCATTTTCCTGATGAGATCACTGGCCGGTGTAGACACTTGACAGTCCCGGAGTGAGAACTGCCACTAGAGCAGGATTAAAGCATGTGAAGTTGCATGAAATCAGGCTCTGAAGTCCCTGAACTCAGTGCAAACTCTATATTGCACAGCCTCAAGCAGCCCTGCTAGCCCTTAGGCTCTCTCAGGAGATCAGAAAGGAAACCACAGCTTTGTTCTAGGAAAGGCATAAAGGGCTTACAAGTCACATTACCAAAGAGCTCTGCAGGCATGGGCCAGAGTGCAGCATTTTGTTATGTAGTTTCACCTTGTTGGAAACAAGCTGTTGACTTCTGAGGAAAAAGAGTAGGGATTGGGTTTGTTTCTGTAAACTCAATTTTTCTTGCCTAACTTTCTGGCCAACTGTTGAGGCTCGCTGCCACTTGGAAAATATTAATCTAAAATAATGTGGACAAAAAATGTCACTGGTTCTTGCTGAAGTCTCAGAGGACCACAAAATTAAAAAATAATTCTGGACAATTTCTGTTCTTCTTGTAATGAAAGAAAAAGTAAATGGAAGTACCAAAGTGGCACCTCCATCAATGTACAATTAAGGAATTTACTCAAGCCAGAAGACTGCAAAAAAATTCTGACAACCCCAGTTGCCATAGGAAAAGCAGCTAATTCAGTCCTCAGAGCAGCCTTCTAAAGTACAGAAACAAGCTAACATACCTACTGAATTCTGCTCTATGTGATTCTTGCCTCACTTTGCACTTCTGTGTTTTCACTGATTTGGCTTCTATCCTTTGTTACTGCAACAAACATTGTCTCAGAGGACCCTCTTGTTCACTTTATAAAAATCCAACTTCAGTATTCTCATAAAATAACCATGTACTTTGTATTAATGAGTGTGATTTAGCAGAATAGCTGGATCGTTCAAAAATACTGGAGAGACTCTCAGAGTACATGGAAAGCTCCCATAGTGTTTTCATAGTTTTCCCACACACTTTGCCAAATCTGTATTGCTCTGAGTCCTATGATATGCTAAACAAAACCATATTTGAGCACCAACAAAAGCAAGACTCTAAAACAGAAACACGTCCTATGGAGATACAAGTGTTATTTACCATAAATCATACAGCTGAGAGCTTTAGAAGAATCTCCTTTCCTATAGGATCTTGATGTTACTGAAAGAAGTCACCCCTCAGGATGTGATACTCCCTGCAGGAGACTATCACATTAATGTTCCACAGTTATGCTTCATGAGTCCTCACCATACACCACACACAAAACACTTTTGGAAATCAAGGCTTGATCCTGCAAAAGCTCAACCATATTTGTGCAAGCCCTAGCAAGAAATGGAAACTGTAAAATTAATCATGTTAGTTAGAATTTATGGGCTCAGGTATTTACGTAGTATTTATAATGTTAAAATTAACATCTGGTTTTTTTCTTCATCTATGTACTTGGCATTTATAGCAGTCATACAAATCTCACAATCTAAAAAGAAAGAGGTGGGGCAGGAAAAGCTCTCTTTGGGACCAAACTAGAAGAAGAGCTACACTGAAAAAAGACTGTCCTCTACATGTGCCTACCAGAAATCACACTGATGCATTTAGGCTCCAGCACAGGCAACATCAGACTTCTGAATATCCAGAGGTCTGTCCCTCAGCCCAGCTGGAAACACAAAGGTAGCATCAGCCTCTTGTTCCCACCACATGAGGATGCTGGTAACTGAGATAGAACTTCTGCAGAGAAGACATCGGGTGGCAAAGGGCTCCTACGTGAACAAACAAAATCACCCACTCGAAAGAAAACCAGCTCCTCTAAGTGCAATACACCTGGAAAAGCCTTCAGTGCTCCATTCTAGGGATGTCTCTGGGTCGTTTTTTAGGCAGAAAAGACCTTCCAACCCCATACCACACTGGCCAGGTACTGCAGGCAAGTAGAGTATCTGCTCCTGAGGTCCATAGGGTTAAACAGGTACCTAGCTCCTAACAAGCTGAGACTAAAAGCCTCCAGGGGTGGAAGACAAACATTAAGAAAATGAGTTCATAGGGAAGCACCTACTTCTCAAAATATCCTCAAAGCACTACTGACTCCCAATGCCACCAGAAGCTGCATGACATGAGCCATCCTCATGCCGGTTCCCTCCCGCCCACTGAAATCCGATGCATTACTTGCAAATGAAGGCAAAGCTGTTGCAATTGCAGGGACAGAGTGCAGGGGTCTCACTGTGCAATGGACGCTGTCTGCAGTTGCTGCCACTGAATTTTAAGTTCATAATTAGAGACACAGCCTCTTTTGAAGCAAACAGTAAAAGAATACTTTTACAGTAACTTTCTGTCCCTCCACAGCAAATCTGCAAGGAATTCATCACAGTGAGGACTAGAGTGGGCAGGTTGTGCTGTAGCAAAGCTGGTCAGTCCTGGAGTGGACATTCACAGCCCCACACACTGTATTTCAGTGTTGTTTCTGGGACATATTTCTATAGGGCATTGCATGGGTTGCACTCATCTTTACATCGCAGATGAGTATTTTCTTTCAAAGATCAATTCTATGCGTACTTTGGCACCAGACCTACATGCTGTATTACACACTACGTTACAGATGTGTCTGTCTCTGTGTGTGTGTGTGTATGTATAATACACATAACATGCATCATGATTTTTTTCTAAAGTCTGTTGGATGACTACATTATATCAGAGAGGCTATTACAGACAGGTTTAGTTAGCTGTGCATCATTTCACACCTTCATTACAATCTTTACCAGGAAAATGGATTGCTTTTGAGCCTCTCTCCATTCTCATTAACTTTCACTCTTGCAGGGTTTCAGAATTGTAAAATGCCTAATACAGCCAGTTAATTATAACACTGCTCACTGCATTGCCTTTTCAATTACACACATGTCCACTGGCTGAAGCAGCCAAGCTTCCACCTAGGGTTAGTCTGACAAAAACTAACTAATCTGACCAAGGTGACCAAGGGGTGGCCAGCAAACAGAGGACAACATGCTCTGTCAACCAATACAGGATCTAAGATCTTTCCACCTGCAGAAGAGAGCATTTCTCAGAAGGTGGAATGGAAAGACTTTGCTAATGGTTTTCAACTTCTTTTGTTAACACTGGTAACTAGAAGTCCAAGAGTACAAACATTTTTAAGGAACCTGCCCACTGAGTTGTCGCAGGGTAATAGTAATATTTGACAGAACAAAAAAGTGGCAGAAATTAGTCTGAAATCACATAAACTGCTTCAATTTCTGTTGCAGAACACAAGCTGCCAGGTAGCTGAGTTGCATCTATCCTTGAGCACTGCCACTTTGTTGCACTCACAGACACAACCAGCAGCTTTCTGGGGTCAAGGACCAGAAGTCTACTCCTAGTCTAGCAGGACCACTGTGACTCCCTCATGCAGATGTGGAAGAAGGAGGGTCTAGGCAGAATCTCTGATGCTTATGCAGAGCAAATTGCTCCCATATCCCTGGAATTTCTGGTGATACAGTATTTTGGGGCAATATGAAACTTTCTAAAGTTTCTTGACAGCACAAACACTGGGGTGTTCAAGAAGCCTGCCATCTTTTTAACCATTGCTTCAAGGCTGGGTAAAACAGTTCTGACCACCCCATCCAACTACCCTGACCCAGCCACCCTACCAGCACCTACCTGAGATGACACCAGCCCACTCAAATAAATCTTAATGGAAGTTTCTCATAGTAGTAATGCAAGGTCCTGCATTTTGGCCACAAGAACCCCCAGCAGAGCTGGAGACTGGGGAATGAGTGGCTAGAGAGTAGCCTGGCAGAGACGGATTTGGCAGTACTGGTTGACAACTGGATGACTAGTAATCAGCAGGGTGTCCAGGTAGCATAAAAGGCCAATGGCATACTGGCTTGTATCAGGAATAGTGTGGCCAGCAGGACTAGGGACGTAATTCTCCCCCTGTACTCGGCACTGGTGAGACCTCACTTTGGGTACTGGTGGCAGTTCTGAGCCCCTCACTGCAAGAGAGATATTGAGGTGCCAGAGCGGGTCTAGAGGAGAGTAATGAGACTGAAGGGAAAGTCTTATGAAGAGAGGCTGAGTGAGCTGGGGTTGTTTAGCGTGGAGAACAACAGACTCAGGGGGCTACCTTATCACTCTCTGTAACTACCTGAGGGGAGGTTGTAGTCAGTTGATGGTCAAGTTCTTCTCCCAGGCAACTAGGGACTGGAAAAGAGGGC
Source organism: Upupa epops (assembly GCA_013397515.1). Taxonomy (NCBI): domain Eukaryota; kingdom Metazoa; phylum Chordata; class Aves; order Bucerotiformes; family Upupidae; genus Upupa; species Upupa epops. The sequence goes on along the minus strand of VZRI01010820.1, from coordinate 141,812 downwards.
AGGGCCTGAAGCTGCTCCGGGGGAGGTTTAGGTTGGACATTAGGAAGCTCTTTCTCATGGAAAGGGTGACCAGATATTAGAATGGGCTGCCCAGGGAGGTAGCAGAGTCTCAATCCCTGGAAGTGTTTAAGAAAAGACTGGATGTGACACTTAGTGCCATGGTCTAGCTGATTGTGGGGATGTTAGGTCATAGGCTGGGCTTGATGATCTCAGACGTCTTTTCCAGCCTCAATAGCTCAGTGAATCTGTAGCAAGGATGCAAAGCGTGAGTTTCTGAGGTAAGGTGCCCTCCTACATTGCCCGCACAAGGGACACTACTTTTTTTTAGCTCTAAGGATTGCCCAAATCATACTTTGCTGTACAAATGAATATTTCACTTTTAACAGGGATTAATTGTCAGGGTATTTATGAGAAAGGCATCCTCACTGTAAAGAAACACCCAGAGCAATCCCAAACAGAACTGAGAAAGCCATCTCCCTGATGAGGGATCAGAAGATCAAAGTTGTGTTTTATTAGTTGTGTAAAAAGTATCTCTATCTCTCTGTTGAAAGAAAAAATTTGCATTTAAATAGAAAGATTAATAACTGTAATACTCAGAGCCAACATTGAATAATTTTTTGTAACAGAAAATAATTCATATTGTTTTATATAAATCGTGCACTTTAAGTCAAGCTACAAAAAATGATAATCATAATATTTTATGGAACAATTTTAATATAATACAGCTTTGTTATATTATTATTCTCCATTGTAAATAATGCATGTCTGGAGCTTTGGGAAAGGCTGGATTTAAAATAGTCATCTGAAAATGCAATAGGGCATGTGCTTGTTGGTGTGCTTACACTATGCATGAGTTTTACTTATTAAAATTAAAAAGTCTATTGGAAGCATAGGAACAAACCATCCCTCCCTACTACAAGGACAGACCAGGAGGTGATGCCTTTGGAGAGCTCACTGAATTTTTGTATTTTTTTTAAAAGCCTTTCCTCTGGACACACATATTTGGATTCACTCAAAAATTTTGCAATGCTATTGAACTGTTGTGTTGGTCAGGTTAAAAATCTGCTCTTGAAACCTAAAAAAAGAGAATGCATTTTGACATTCTTTTAGCATTGAGAGCTAGTTTTCGTTTTCATTTGGACTGATTTTTCACTTATAAGTACAATTTTTAAACACTGAACTCCAGGCCACAGGAAAACAGCCACCCTTCCCCAGTTCATTCTAATAAAGACTTAAAAAAAACAATCTCAGAAGCACTGATAACAAATAATTACTGATGTTTCAGAGAAAACTTTCACAAAATCCCTTAGGATCAGGCTGAAGCTTTTTTTTTTTTTTTTGCCCAAGTGTGATTTGCTTTAGGGGATTAGTGATTGCCCAGCACTGAGGACAGCTTTCAGCACAAGGTTGTATCTCCAGGTTTCACCCCCTGGATGGTCCGTAGCTGTCCCAGCAGGGCTCTGGTACCTCACCTCAAGCATCTGAGGGCTGTGGTTTCTTCTGGCTCCATCATTCTGAGCAGACAGTCTCCTTCCTGCTACCCACAAGGGAAATGTGTCAGGTGGAAGCCAGAGCTGCTGCAATTAGGCAGAAGAGCTGCATTTTGCACCCTGCATACTGGGAAAGGGGCCAGCACAGATCAAGGGCTGCGTCAAGTGGTGTAAGCAGCTCTACTATTGCTTTTTGACTGCAATTCCTTTGCTTTCCTCTCCAGAACCAAAGCCAACAGAGCCCTATCATGCTCAGAACATTTATTCTGCCTTTGCTTAGGGAAGGTCTCCCACATCCCATTGCACAGTTCTCTAATGCTGTGCCCTGTCACTGGTGTCCAGGTACAGAAAACATGTCAGTCTGCCTCCACACCTGATTAGGGAAGCCGGCTGCTGCTGAAAGCACTGCAAGCTCACGTTTGCAAAGAAGAAATTTCTTTGCCAGCCTCACTGCAAGACACAGAATCTATTCTCTTCTGCAGCACAACCACAGAGCAGGGAATCACAGTATTTAATTTATCGTTTCTTCATACATTCCTGTCTTTACCCAGAAAAACCTTTTAATTAGAGAAAGATCAGGAGGGAGTTGCCCAGCCTTCTCCCAGTGCCACACAGATAACAGAAGAAAGCAAAACCCCTTACTCTGCTCAGAGCCACTGGCACCACTAATTACCCTCCCAAAATTCATCTCAGGCTCCTCTCATTGTTCTTTTAATCTCCGTCACTCTTCCTGCCTTCCATCTCAACATGCAAGCACTGAGCACCAGACACAGACACAATCAAGGAAGTTTAGAAGAGTTGTTGCTGCTGTACAGCAGAGATCCCATAACTGCTTGAAACGAAGGGTCTGCAGTAGACAGTTGGGAAAAGGTACACAGATGCTCGGAAAGACAGCATGTGCCCATCAGAGAGCACAGCCCTCTCTTTAGGGCCTAACACAGCTGGACTTCAAGGGCTGCAGAATTCACTGTTGCTGTGGTATGTGCTATAAGCCAGTGGCAGCACTGGGCTTTTAGGCTGGATACTAGTGCGGGAACTGAGATGTCCATCACCATCTTGCTGCTTTCACCCCACCGCCACCATGTGCTCACAGCCTCAGTGCCACCAGCAGTGATGGGCCAGCAGGGCTGGATTTCCTGGGGGAATCTAGTGATGGAGAAGGCTCCATTACTATAATTACAGAGCCAACACAAACCCAAGGCACAAGCTAGTACAAGTCAAATCATGCATCCAAAGATGTTCAAGTAGAAATTTATGTTGAAATGTTCCCCTTGTCAGAAGAGGGCTTTTGGAGTATCCCCACTGGAGCATGGATGGTTAATGGATCATTGAAGCATCAGGACAGTGTGAAGGTCCAGGATGGTTTGCTAAGCCAGAAGTCACCCAAGCACAGGCAGGGCTTGGGCCAGTCCTTTTCACCACCCTCATACAAAGCTTGCTCTTACCTCTGCTCCCTAGAGGTGTTGCAGCTTTCAGACTTTCACTGGAGTCTGTTAGTGAGAGGTAGGGTGACAAGACACTGCAGGGAGATGCCCAGAGTGGAAGCCATGGGTAGGCAATTTCTGCTTCAGTCCCATGCCAGCATGAGTCTAATGATGATGATGGGTGACAGAATAAAACCCCTGTTTTTAGAGAAGATCTCAATATACTGTTGGTTACACATAGTTCTCCTGCAGCAGAGATGGGCTTTGAAAGTCCATGAGCATGGATTTCTAGGTGCTGCTGAAAATTTTCCGCCTTCCATAGCTGCAAAGTCAATCCTTCTGGCAGCAGGACCAAGTTATCCATAAGGATGCCTAAGGGATTGCCTATAACCAGCATTTTAATTAATAATATCAATTAATATCAGATTTCAAAAGTTAAATTCTTTCATGGAATCAGTCAGAGAAGCTTATTTAGAGCCACAAATGGATTCAACAAGTCTAAAACAGTCATCCAAATTTTGTTTGGGGCAAAACACTTTCACTCCTTTTCCTTCTCTCCATGTGAATGTAACACAAAGCACTTCTCCAGAACAACACAGGAGAAACACAGACAGTTTGGCATCAGTACCCTGCATATCTAGGATCAACCCATGGTGGGCTCCTCAAAGACTTTGGTCTATGCCAGACTCACCCAGTTCTGTCTCCTCCACTGAGGCTGACCTTGACTATTCAAGGTCATTCCTAATATGAAGATCATCCACTCTGCTCAGCGTGTGGGATGCTTTTAACATCAAGAATTGTGTTAGCAAATAGAGCAAGAAAGACCTAAGAAATTGCTCAGATTTGGCTCAGAAAGGAGGGGATGAGATATTGGATGCTACAGCTTTCAAAAGATGGATCTCAAAATAGGACTATTCTGCTGCCTATGGACACCTAATACCCTTGCAAATATGAAGGAGCACCCCTCCCTTCAGCAAGCATCATGCCTTCAGGTGACTTTGCAGAAATTTGTGGACTAGTCACTTTTTTCCTCATATTGTGGAGGTGAAAACTCATCAAGAATTTTCTATTTAAAACAGCAATAAAAGCAAACAACCTGTTTTGTAAAGACTAATTTCCACCAGTCAGTGTAACATGCCAGCTTTACAATACCTTTTATAATATTTTGACATATGTTCTGTAGCTACTCAGTGTTACTTCCAGAGCTTCAGAATGCAAATATTTCCTGAAAAGAAGAGCGATGAAACCACATGATTTTTTTTTACTCTCGGTTATACATTCACATATCACATGCCCAAAGTTAGCAAGGGACTCTCTTGTGTAAAGCAGTTTTCTACTTCCCTTGCATCCACAATAACAGCTATGAAAATCCTTGTCTATAATGTAGTAAGGCACTTGGCTGCCTTTATTTTTTTGACCACATGTGTATTGCACAAACAGAGGACAGAATCTTTTGTGTTATCATCCTGCTGTCTGGAAATCTCATTCTGCAATCTCTGCTTTTTCATTGCCATTTTCAGATGTTTAATGAAGCAACACATGGATATGAGATGCCCCTGTTATTTCTTTCACTCAGTCTCTACCATTTTCAATCTCAGAACTACTGAATAAATGGAAATATAGTTGCCAGCTGTGTTTTGCACTTCCTGAGAAAAACTCCCATTGGAGGCTGTGAGAAATTTGGGTAAGGTAGACGATGCAGGTTTAAGCCTCCTTTTTTTCCGCATTGCTCATGTGGAAGAACATAGAATATATTCACAGTTCATAGGCCTTGTCTGCTTTTTAATTAAATATTACCATTAGGAAAAGGGATTTTCTAAATGAGTGATCTATGTTCATACCTTACCACAGCCACTTCTTTACCTAGTTATTTTTTTCCTTTAGGACCTCATGCTGGTACCAGAAAAAGTACAAAGCCATAAATATGTGACTCTCTGTGTACATGTGGGTATTTGCCCAAGAAAGCTGTGGAGAAAGCTGATTTCTTGCCGTCTCCAGCTCAGAGGTGTGCCACTGACCTTTTCTCCCCACACAGCCATCTCAAATGACAGGAACTATCAGGCTTCAGCACTGAAGGTCAGTCACATCAACCTTGTCTGTTTTCTACTTGCATACCAGTTCACATTCATCCTTCTGCTCACCAGGATCACGTTCAGCCCACTGGTCTGCAAGAGCATTCATTACAGAGAATTTTAATGACTTGAACCTTTGCTGAACTTCCTCTTTTAGCTGCTGTTTTAGTGATTTGTTGACTCTCCAAGGCTCATTCAAGACTTTTTTTTCTAGCCTTGACAGAGTAGCTAGAGTAGACACAAATTTTATATGCCAACTCTTCTATATTTTTGGCACTCCACTCATCACTTAGCAGGTCAGTGAAATACAGGTTCAAGCAACAGAAGATGCCTCCTGCTCTCAAAATATCCTAAAATAATCTCTTCCTCTCTTGCCCATTAGCAGTGATGCTAAACTAGAAGCAATGGCTGAGGATGCTTTAACAGCCACACAGAATCTTAATAAGATCTACTTACATTCGTATTGTGCATTTCAGGCCGGCTGGCTCAGTTTCCTTAGCCACAGCTTCACAAAAGGAGCTAAACACACTAGTTTATTTTTGTGTGCATTTTAATTATTTTACCATTGTCTCCGATTTTTGTATCAGCCATCTGCGAAGTGTGGCAGGACGTGTGTAATCTTCTATGGCACATGTTGTATTTCTCCATTATTATCAGATGGGAAAGAAAACCAAAGTTAAGGGAGATTAAGGTCAGCATACTCTCAACATCCAATTGCTGTATAATCCACTGTGTTATCACTCGGGAAGATTATCAGTCTCAATAGGACCCATTCTTAGAGCTATTCAGCTCTGCTGAGGCACACTTTTCTTGCAGAATGGCATTTCTGTTTGATCTGAACAGAGAGAAATTATACATAAATTTCCCACTACATCCTGCTAATGTGCAGTAAGTGATTGTCTGTGTGCGGGGTGCAGGAAAGGCGGTTCACTGTACAGCACAGCTGTGCTCTGCACTGTCCTAGGCCAGAGCAGAAAGGATGCTAATGGAGCCACACCAGCAAGGTGGAGAGAGCCCCCCAACAAAACCTTCCCCCCAACAGTGGGGATACAAGCCAAATGCCAAAGTCTCATGAGTATGAAGGCTGAGAGAACAAGCTGTGCTGACCAAGGCGTTTTCTCCTGGCCAGGAATATGTTGCTGGATAGCACAAGACCTCTTAAGGCAGAAATCAGAGGCTGCTGTTTGCAAAGGACCTACAGGTACAATCCTGTTCATATGAAATGGTCCAAAGAATTACTTGGAGAGGGTGATGCACAAAGCCCAGTGCACTTAGGACAAGAGTGGCTTCAAGCCCTGCCTCCTCACCTGCTGCAGGGAAGTACGACATTCCAAAAGATGCCTTGAAACCCAGATAACAAATGACTTCTCACCTAGGAAGAGAAGTAATGTATCTGTATTAAGAATAAAGCTCAACAGACATGCTTCATTTTCCAAAGATCTTTAAGCCTGGGCCACACTGCTTCTGAGCATCACCACATTCAACCAGGTAATAGTCTCTGAGTATCTCTGCATGATGAATGCAAAGACAGGATCAAACAGCTGCTGGGCTCTGCTACGCTTTGTGTAGGTTAGATGCTCCCTAAAAGAGAGACGGACAAGAGCAACACTTGCGCACTGCTGCAACCCCACTGCAAAACATCTGAAGAATCCATGGGAACAACCATGCTCCATCTGTAACCAGGATGCCTCAGGTTTCAGGATAGTTTTCAGTATAGTTAATGTTTGAATGTAGATGTGTTTTTCAAATTAATTTAATTCATGGTCCCTTATTCACTGCAAACAAGTTCATGACTGCTGCTCCTTCAGAAGTCATCTCTTAGCAACAAAAAGGCTCATCAGCCTGGAGGACTCCCTCCATCACCCAACACTCCTATGGGATGTCAAAGGAAGGCAAGATAGGAGAGCAGATGTCGCCCTGGGGCATGCAGATTCAGCTACAGGATACTCCTTGTCAATTATCACATTGTGTGTAAGTGAATGGAACATCTTCTGCTTGGTGCTGGGAGGAGATGGAGAAACAGGCATCATCTCTTTCCCACAAAAAGATCCACTGTGTACACCAGGAATTAATGCCTCATTGCAAGTCTCAGCTGCAGAATCTGAGTCCACCAAGCCTACAGCAAGCAATGGCTACAGCTGAGATACTAGAAAAATGCTAGAGAATTATTTGCCATTCAGTCAGACATACTGAAACAACACCTCATTTTGTTCACGTGGCTTTTCCATCACTTTTGTTACCTGTGTCACACCTAACCATTAGTTGTCAGAATTCTACAGCTGCCTTCCATGGGTTTCCACTTATTTCCTGTTTTCAATGACTGAAGTCATTGTCTTCTATTCTAATTCAGTCCCTGTCTGAATGGGCATATAGTATAGTGTGGATACACATGGGGCAGGACTGAAAACCACAAACTGATTGATCTGCAGCCAACAAAAGGAGCAACCAAAGCTAATACTGCAGAAGGAATCAAAACAACAGAGGTTTAGCAAGTAATGAGCAAATGTTAATAAAAAAATATGGATAAAATATTTCCACCGGGGGAAAACATGAGGCAAATATTCCAAACACACCAAAATGTTCCAACTGTAAAAGTCAAAATATTTCATTTTCATATCTTCCAAATGAAGCTTGCAGCTTTCTCTCTCCATCACTGGTTTAGTTTTAAAAGAAAACAAGGTTTTTTTTAAAGGGTCAGACCACATAAAAAGTAGCCACAACATCTTGTGGTGGATTCATAAATTACTCAGAAATTGCAACCATGAGATCCTCTTCGAGGTTTACTAAGGGGACATGGGATCCATTTCATGAAATGGGGCAAGAAGCCAAGATCCTGCTAAGCAGGGTACTCAACTGGATTCACAGGAGCTAAATACCAAGACCCATAGGAAAGCAGGAGGACTAGGAAGGGAGGAAGCACGCAAGTACAGGTTGAGGGAAAGACCCTGAAGAACTGCTATGACATGAGCTTCTAGAATATATGTTAAAATCAACTGAAACCACAGACAACATTTTGCTATACTGCTTTCCTGCTCAATAAATTACTGCAACTGTCACGGATATGGCAATGGTGGGCAATGAAGCAAGGGAAAACAGAGGCTTTCTCCAGTAGCAGAAACGGTCTGGAGAGCCGAGAGTCAAGTTCTCACCATAGACCCAGGAGAGCTTTGCTCTTTGCTCTTGGATTTCCTGCAAGATAAGAGGTCATCACTAATCCCATAAAATATGCACACCTCTAACTCAGAAAGCTCAAATGAAGTGGTCAAGCCTGAGATATGCTCACATTCCATAAGAAGGGATAATCTGGATAAAGACCAACATGGTCTCCAAGATAGGTTTTCTCTCGAGACATTCCCTATCAGAAAGGAATAGACCTGGACCCAAGCAAACAGAATGTTTGCTCCACTGTAGGAAACCTTCCTTGTACCTCATCAGCTTTCCAGTGAGCATAAAGTCTTCATTCTAATATACTTTTAATTTTTACTTACAGCTTTAGTATTGCTGTATCATATACAACTGTACTTTCATGCTTGGATAGCAGCAGAAATAGATCAGCAAGATTTCTTGCACCTATCTCAGGAGGAAAAGTTTTATTAAATCATTAAACAAAGTTATCATATAGTCTGTCTTTACAAAATTCTTTTAAATATCAGATCTAACACACTGTAGCACAGCATCTGGATTAGGGGCTTCTATCAAGGAGAAAACTGAGTGTATGAATTTAAGACAAAAAGAGAGAAAAAGGAAATTAAAAAAAATCCTTTTGAATTAAGCCTTTTCTAACCTCTAACAAGGCTCTAGAAACAGCACTAATCAATCCAAATGACACTTCAGTGTGGAGATCTATTATATTCCTCAACCATCATATGGCTTTATATGTTATAATTTGGTTCTGAATTATGGCCTACATCAATTATAATTGAACACCGTTTCCCACTCTACAATCAGGCTGTGATGAGAACAGAAAGGCAGTGGACATTAGAGGATTACTATCAGAACCACCTAATTTAATTAAGGAGAAGATTTATTAAAATGGTAACATTAACAGGTGTTTTATGAGACTAATAATTAATAAGGTTTCTGTAGAACATTTGTAAGAGAAATAGACAATATGCAGTGCCAGCATACCTCCCTGTAATGGGATAACAATAAAGCAATAAGAACTGTAGATCAGGTACTATGATAACAGTCTGATACTGTAAATTATAGTTTGAAGAAGATTAAATGTCATTATTGCAAAATAATATTTGTTTAAGTTCCAGCAGGCCTTTGACCTGTCTGAAGCAAAGGTGGGCTGCAGGCAGGCTATTCTTCAGCAGGGACACTTGCTGAACTCCTGAATCACCATGATGAGTCAAGAACCCAGCTATCAACTAACACTGCAGTAATGCTGACAGGGGCCACCTAGGAAATTACAACAGGCCTGCAAGGGATCACTTCATGAAGTATACTCCAGAAACTCTTTCCTGACATTTTTGAAGTTACATTCTGAAAATGGGAAGCCCTGTGCTGACTCCCAAGTTGCAAGCTCAGAGCTGTGCCCATGGGATGGGTGTCCACAGTGTCTCCTGAGTCTCCAGCTGCCTCCCAGCATGCAAGATAGCGATGGGTTGGAATGGCAGTGTTGAGTTCTTTCCCCATGCCCTTTGCAAATCCTGCAGGCACAGCAAGAAGTGACTCTCAGAACCATGAGGAGAGACAGTGTGGGAAATCCAAAGGGAAAAGCATGCTTTCATGGCAACAAGTAACACCCCAGCTAGAAAAAGGATGAGGAGAAACCAGGCTCTTTTTTTGGAAATGAAGGTGCTGATGGACTTTGCCAGTTCCTTTGCAATCTACAGCCTAAGCTAATGCCTGGCACTGTCTTAGCTCTAGGTTCACAAAAGTTTTATCCTAGCTCTGGTCCCAGCAACTCCCCCAGTAATAGGAGGGAGAAGGCTGCAGAGCACACAGCCCTTTCTCTAAACTGGCTGCAGTCCCTGACACAGTGATGGAAGAGGGTATTAGCAGCAGGAAATTTTTTTCAAGGCCAGTACTTTAATGAGCTCCTAAATAATGACTTTATCTTACAGGCACACTCAATATTCATCCAGCATCCCATCCGAACAACACCAATGCCTAACATCAGTCAACAGAAAGCAAGTTCAGAGAAAGCAGCCCTCTGCTTTGGGATACACTGGTGGGACAAAGCACTCATCCCAGTCTTTTGTGAGACTCCCCTGGTGTGATGGAGGATGGCAATGCTGCTGGCTCCAACCTGCCCTGCAGCAAGGGAAAGACTCCCACATGCCTCTGCAGCTAAAGGGACTGTTCATAACACTCAGCTGAATCATAGAAACATTGAACATGTTGGGCTGGAAAAGATCTCCAAGGGTCATATAGTCCAACCCCCTGCCACAGCAGGATCACACAGACCAGGTCCAGGCAGGTTTCAAACATCTCCAGAAAAGGAGACTCCAAAATCCCCCCCAGGCAGCCCCCCTGAGCCCCCAGAGCCCCCAGAGCCTCATCCAGCCTGGCCTTAAACATCTCCAGGGAAGGGGCCCCAACCACCTCCGTGGGCAACCCATTCCCATCCCCAGCTTTGCTCCATTCCCCCTGGTCCTGTCGCTACCTGAGATCCTAAAAAGTCCCTCCCCAGCCTTTTTATAGCCCACTTCAGATACTGCAAGGCCACAATAAGCTCACCTCAGAGCCTCCTCTTCTCCAGACTGAACAGCTCCAACTCTCTCAGCCTGGCCTCAGAGTCAAGGTGCTCCAGCCCCCTGATCAATCTCGTGGCCCTCCTCTGGACTCACTCCAGCACATCCACATCCTTCTTGTAATAAGGGCTCCAGAACTGGACGCAGTACTCCAGGTGGGATCTTACCAGAGAGGAGTAGAGGGGGAGAATCACTTCCCTCGACCTGCTGGCCACGCTTCTCCTGATGCAGCCCAGGATCCGGTTTGCCTTCTGGGCCACAAGTGGACACTGCTGGCTCATGCTGAGCTTTTTGTCCACAAGCACCCGCAAGTCCCTCTCCTCAGGGCTACTCTCCAGCCAGTCACTGCCCAACCTGTATTTGTGTTTAGTATTGCCTCACCCTAGATGCAGGACCTTACACTTAGTCTTGTTAAACCCCATGAGGTTGGCTTGTGCCCACCTCTCCAGCATGTCTAGATCGCTCTGGATGGCATCCCTACCCTCTGGCGTGTCTGCTGCACCACACAGCTTGGTGGCGTCAGCAAACTTGCTGAGGGTGCACTTAATGCCTCTGTCCATATCACCGCCAAAGATGTTGAACAATATTGGTCTCACGACTGATCCCTGAGGGATCTTTAACTAGACCAGATTGCTCAGAGCCCCATCAAGCCTGACCTTAAATGCCTCCAGGAATGGAGCTTCCACCACCTCTCTGGTCAACCTCTTCCAGTGTTTCACCACGTTCATTGTACAGAACTTTTTTTCTAGCATCTGACCTAAACCTCCTCTGTTCTAGTTTAAAACCACTGGCCCTTGTCCTTTTGCTGCACACCTTTGTGAACAATCCTTCATCAGCTTTCCTGTAGTCCCCCTTCAGGAAGGCCACTAGGTCTCACCAGAGCTTTCCCTTCTGGGCCATCTTGTCCTTCACTCTTTTGATTAGTGTGTGACAGCAGCAACAGCAGTTAGCAGAGCAAATGAAACGGCCACACAGCGTCACTTCCCACCTCCCTTACTGAGATGCTGGTTTCTGATCACACCTCAGCTCCTTGGTTTTTCAGGCGTGGGTATGGTTTGCTTTCTAATCAAGCTGAGGAGTCAAGGGAGAAGGCCTTCAGTGAGCAACCAGCCCCTACAGGAACTCTGCACCAGTCCTCTTCTGCAAATTGCCGTTGAACAGTTTGGGGTTACTTCAGACATACCCATTAACCACAGTTTAATTTCTACAAATCATCCTGGTTAGCTCATCTCAACTGGGACAGGTCTGATCGAACTTACCCGAGCTTTTCTTCCCAGTTTCAGTTCACAAACATCTTGGAGAATTATACCTATCCCAACATGAAATACTCTCAGAGATTAGGCAGTTCCTGCAGGAGAAGATTTCCATTACCATCGCCTCACTCCAGGAGCGGACTGCAGGCCACAACATTTTTGTAATTCTGGGATGCTTATGAGAGCAGATTAACCTGTCTTGACAGAGAAACCAGTTGCCATTCAGCAGCCTCTGGAGCTCCCATATATCTACTTTCAAGTTTTATTTCATTTTTAGCATTCTGTTTTCTTACTGCAAGCCTGCAGGGAGCAGAAACTCATGCCAGAGCTGTCAGTACCCTGCTTCCCCAACTAACTGCCTTCTGGGCCACAGAGACTGAGAAGCACCTCTCATCAGCAGAGCATTCCAGTCTCTGGAGGTTCACATCATGTTACAGAATCTCCATCCTATTTTTCATGGGCAGGAAAGGACTCATGAGCACTTCGAGGGACTCACATGCCCACCCCCCATTTCACTGACTGGGTCTGTGAATCCAAACCTCATAAGGTCTTTTGAAATCTCCACCCAAAAAAGTTTTGCAACTAATTAGCCAAATTCCTTCTATTTCACAGGAATCCTCTTTTCATTTGTTTTGTATTGTGGATCACATGAAGAATAGTCCAGAGTTTGCACCTGAACAAGCATCACTTCCGCATTCTGCAAGAATAACCTGTTCCTAGCTACAACCCAGATACTTGTATGTGCTTTTAAAGGCTGTAGGCTGCACCCAGCCGTGCCAACAGCAGGCAACCTGTGGCTTCACAGACATAGCACAGGGTTGGAAGAAATACAGATGATATATTTAAAAAGGGAAAAGGCGCACAATCTATTCCCTCCTTGCGAGGGAAATCCTCTGGGCCAGTTTGAGCAAAATTGTTGCAAAAGCAAAGCCTGCTTTCTTCCCTGGTACTGCTATTTAAATCATTTCTATGGGAAGCCACTGTCAGTCACCGAGTTTAAATATTACCACAGCAGCATTACAGCAGAATGAGTACTGAATCAATAAAAAATTAAGGAAATACAGTTTTTATTGCACAGAAATATTTGGAATTGATCCCTTAGGCTTTCTAGTCACCTCAGTTTTGGTTTATATGCCCATGGATGGAGGGTTTTGCGAAGTAGTTTGAATGCAGGAACCAATCAGTCGTAATCTAATTTTAAACGGACCACAAGCAAACTGAGAAAATAAAGACAGGCAGGGGCACCATGTTGACAGATGTGCCTCTGGTATATTGTATCTTTCCTCTGCCTAACTAGGAAAAGTATTCGCTTAAATTGTTTTATCTATGTATAATGCCAGTAATGTGATGAACAACAGGGGGGAAACTTAGTTTCTGCAGGGACATGAAAAATAAATTTATAGAAGAAAAATTCAAAACGAGAAAATAATACCATCTCTCCTTGGCCTCACTTGCAAAATGTTAAACTAGCAGCCAATAAACATTTGAAAAGTAAGAATAACCAGCATGGATGTTTTACTTGTTCACATTAATAAGGAGTTCTCTCTGAGGCCAAAATCCAATTGTTCCTCTGACTGCTCAGGTAGAGGGGATATGATTTGCCTCAAGGAAATGTAGATGAACACGGATTGTGATAATCAGCGGGTAGTTACATACAGCACAGTGGGCATCTTTCTGTAACTTCACCTCATGCTGCACTCCTAATGAATTTCAACTGCTTTTACCTGCTATTTGCAAGTATGATTTTCTCTTTCATTTCTGCCACCATGAGCACTCGCAGTTGACCAATCCCTCCTCTGCCTAAGCCAGTTTGCATTGTTCTGTGAAGCAGGTCCTCAAATCACAATCTCCACTGCTCTGCAGTACTGAACCATCAGCTGTACTCCTCTCAGCCAAAATGTGGCTTCCCAAAGTAGTAACGTCCTTAGTCTTAGCTTAATGTATTTGAGTACTTGAAACTTCACGCTCCACACATCAGCCCGTAAGGGTGATTTGTCCACCTGTCAGAAATTAGCAAAAATGCCTATTTAATGCCTTTAGACCTGAGCCTACAGCTTTCTTTACTGACTCTGTATTGAATCACCTATTGCCATAATTCCTATACAGTCCTAGCTCAAACTGCTGTATTTGCTTCCTAAACACAAAGAAATTAGAATCAGAGGTTTGTCGATAAATTTAACGCCCATTTAGTATAGGACACTGCCACAGTGTATTAAGAGCTGTCACTCTGAGACCCCTCTGGACCTACTGAAACACATCTACCATAATATAGAATCATAGAATAATCAGGGATCAGAATGGACCTCAGAAGATCATCTCCTCTAATCCCCCTGCCACAGCAGGATCACCCAGAACAGGTCCAGATCCAGGCGGGCTTAAAACATCTCCAGAAGAGGAGACTACACAAACCCCCCCAGGCAGCCCCCTCCAGTGCCCCATCACCCTCCCTGGGAAGAAGTTATAGAATCAGTCAGGGTTGGAAAGGATCACAGGATCATCCAGTTCCAACCCCCCCTCTGCCATGGGCAGGGACACCCCACCCCGTATCAGGCTGGCCAGAGCCTCTTCCAGCCTGGCCTTAAACATCTCCAGGGAAGGGGCCCCAACCACCTCCGTGGGCAACCCATTCCAGGCTCTCACCACTCTCATGGTGAGCGCCTAAATCTACCCATCCCCAGCTTTGCTCCATTCC
>VZRI01010820.1:74132-124926 GCA_013397515.1 Upupa epops | reverse complement strand
CCTGCACAGCCTGTTCCAATGCTCTGTTACCCTCACTAGGAAGAACTTCCTTCTGATATTTATATGGAACCTCCTGTGTTCCAGCTTGCACCCATTGCCCCTTGTCCTATCACCAGATGACCTTGAGAAGAGGCTGGCCCCCTCACATATTTAGAGACATTAATGAGGTGACCCCTCAGCCTCCTCTTCTCCAAGCTAAAGAGAGCCAGCTCCCTCAGCCTTTCCTCATAAGGGAGGTGTTCTACTTCCTTCATCATCTTCGTGAAGAAGTTATATTACCACAAGGGCTCTACTACAGAAACCACTTTAGGAACTGATATTTTTCTACCAAAAGAACCATAGCATTTGCATTGAGGTGCTTCAGCAGCCAGTCTCTCTGGATGCAAAACATAGATGAAAATACCAAAGCACTAAGCTAAATATTCACCATGATTTCACTACCAGTAATCACAATCACATTTATTTTTCTCTGCAGGTAGGAGCTTGGCCATTAATGCTGAATGCTGCTACTCTAAAACACTGACAACCCAAAGAACAAACTGAAAGGGCTTTTTAGGCAAATAAAGAGCAAGTGAATACTATCCAGGTATTAAGAGAACTAAATAAATCTACAATCACAGAATAAGAT
This sequence comes from Upupa epops, assembly GCA_013397515.1. NCBI lineage: Eukaryota > Metazoa > Chordata > Aves > Bucerotiformes > Upupidae > Upupa > Upupa epops. The sequence continues at coordinate 124,298 of VZRI01010820.1, read as the reverse complement.
TTCTTTAGCTAAAAATGAATAATATCAAATTAACATGTGATCTGTAAAAATCTCTTTAAAATTCAAATACAATTGGAAAAGTTATGACTATGTTCTCAATGAGCATAAATCAGCAACAAGGAAGAGCAGACAATTTGAAAAAGGAATCTGAAGGTATCAATAGGAATTCTGTGACTTGTGGAATAAAATTAACACAATAGCATGACATTACATCCTAGCTAGGCTTCAGATTTCATAGTAGATAAGGATGGAAAAATTGTCAGTCATGCAGAACAGGCAGAAATAAACAGCAAACATTTTTGTTCTGTATTTAAAACAACGGAAAATTTGTTCATCTCTTACAGCAACATGGCAATGCTTTCTATTTCAACAGTAACAGATTTTTAAACAGCCGTTAAATGTAAAGATTTAAGTGCAAGATTGAATAATTTGCTCTCTGAACTAGTAAAACAATTGACAAAGATCCTTCTGAAGCAGCCACATTCTTTTCAAATTATCTGCTTTCAGTAAGGAAGCCTCAAAGAAACCTCAATGAAACCTGACCCCACTACTGAGAACGTTCCACAGGATGACACCCAGCACATATCCCCCACACACCCACAGGTTGGGTTTTCATCCCTACCTCCCCCAAATCAACAGAAAAAAAGCACTGATACATTATTTTGTGGCTTTGAAACCTCTGCTGTCAGTTTGTTTGATTTCCCTGTTTGTCTGCCCACCTGGGAGGATGCTATTGTTTAAATGAATCTCACTTGATAGTTTGTGAATATGTTTTGATTGGATTTGATTATCACATATAAACTTCCAAGTACTTGGTCTGGCCTGGAATATAAATACACTTATTAGTGCTACAAAACATTAAGCAAAGCTGCATTGACTCATTGTAGAATGCTCTTCAAGCCCCAACCAAACAACCACTTTTGCTTTGCCTTCCTGCTCACCATTTGTGCAGATGATGCTCTTTGGAAGCAAAGCTGTACCACCTTCAAACAGTGCCTGAGTTTGACTTTTCTACACTTTTGCCCTCTTGCTTAAGTTATGCCAGCCCATCTGCAAGCAGAGATAATCCTCTCGTTAGCTAGCAACTGGTAGCTCAGCTCTGCTCCACTGTGCTTAGCATTATACAGATCAGCCAAGTATTGATGTGGCATCACTGAGGAGAATCTAGATTGTTTTTTTCCCCATGCTTCCTTCTTGTGAAACTTAAAATACATGCTGGAAATAATTTCAAGGGCTGCTGAGCATTGCCACTGGGGGAATGCAAGGGGCTTTCAACATTAAGGCTAAAAGACAGCTGGAAATTTGCAAGTGGTTGCCTTTAAAATTACGTTTTGAGGCTAAATTCAAAGAAGCCTGTGTAGCTTGTCCCACTCTCTGCAAACACAGGTGGTGCTTCTGAGAGAGACTAACAAAAAGCTCTTATCTCTTGCTGGGTCCAATCCACCATTCCAGAGCCTTGGCCCCACAGAAAGGACCCAGCAGAAACTGCATAGCGGTTTGGCATCAGCCAAAGGAGGCCAAATCAACACTGCAAACTCACAGAAGTGCTAGCAAAGCCCCTCCAAGAGGAAGGTGCAGTTCAGGTTGTGTTTGTTCAATACACAAACTCACATCCAGTCTTCTGCAAAGCAAACTCACCAGCAGAGCTGTGATGGGGAGAGATCACCTAGAGCAGTTCTGCTGCACCAGGTCCTGGATCACTAGAGACAGCACAAGCCATCAGGTGCTGGTGCATATCTTGCAGGTTGGGGTTAGCACACAGAGGTCTCCAACAGAAGCCAGATCTGCCTGTGTTATATAAATCCTTCTGCAAAGCACTGGCACTCTAACTACACAAAGTAGATGAGTTGCTTTATAAACCACAGGGTGCAACAGGAAAATACAGTGGGGAACTCGCTGAAGTGTACAGAAGCTTCCTGTGGCAGAAAGATAAACAGAAGGCAGGTATACTCAGCCCCAGCTTCAAGCTCAGACACTCCTTACAGTCCATTTATCTGACTTCTCATGTATTCCTCAACCTTCTGAGGCATGACAGTGACACATCTTCCATTAAAAAAAGGACAGCGGCACTGTATCAGAGGAGTACCTGGTAGGAAAAGCTTTTGTACAGCATGTTGCATTTCACTGTTGGTACTAGTTTGTCTTCATCCACATTCTGTCTTCATGTAACTTCAACGTAGTTTAGCAACATCTGATTCCATGCCATCCTCACTTTCATCCGAGTGGAGGAGATGTGCCAAGTCATCCTCACGGAGAGGTCACTTAATTTTGGTTTGTAAAGCCAGATCTCCTGCGATCTCCGTAATTACCAATCAATTTTACATAAATAGCAAAATTAAGCCACATTATTCTCATTTGCCACAAAATTAAAGGAATTATTTAAACAAGGGGAAAGTGCTGATGCCTGCCAAATTGCTACTTCCAATAGATAAAAACAAATTCAGGCATGATATGGAAACAGGAGAAGAAAATCAAACTCGGTGAAGCAACTCAGTGAAGTATTGCGAGGAAATAACAGGGCACCAGCTTCGCTATCTGAATGCTGGGACAAGAAAGACACATTTCTTTGTTATGGAGGAAAACACAACTCTGAAACAATCCCCTTGTTTTTGTTTTCTGCTAAACAGAAAAGGCCCTGGGGACTGGTAACAACAGGCTTCCACAAGAATGGTTCTTTCAAACTTGGATTTGTCAAAGGACTGCTGCTCTGTAATTATCATGAATGGTTTTAGCTAAACATCTCAAAAGAACAAAAGAGGGTGCAAACAGTTGGAGACAAATTGTGACCACAGGAAATCTTTGCAGGTGGCTGAATAATAGAGGGAAGAGAGACTTTCCAAAGCGCAGAAGCCAGGGTTGAAAAAACAGGGAAAAACGGAACCCAGTGTTGAACTCTGAAACGCCAGTGTCTTTGCCTTTCCTAATAAGATGCATCAACAGGCTGGTTCTGAAGTTACCGTCACAAGACAAATGCATTACTGCAAGCAGTGTTTGAAAGACACTTGCAATTACAGCTGCTCTGGAACAATGAAATATATACTGTTCCTTAAATAAACTGAAAAAATGATAACCTCTTTTAACTGTCGTGGTGTAGTAGAGATCTTCATATCTTCCTTAATGAGATTTTTATTGCCAGTGTAAATTTGTCTTGAACTGAATTTTTGTCTTGGGAACTCTGAATTATGTTATACCAAGTTGTTCCTGGTAAGCATGCAGGCTTGCACACATTTTTTTGCTGTGAAAATGGCTCCTTCTGGCAAACTGAAAGCAATTGAAGCTCAATTTAATTAGCTGCCTTCTGTAAATATGCCATTATTCTTCTAGCTCAGTGCTGGAGTTATATTTACAAAGGGAACAGATAGCAATAATTATTTTGGGCCGCGGTTAGTCAGTATTAGTTAATGCCTGAGTGTAATTGAGAGGAAATTAAGACAAGTGTACTCTTTGGGGGGGAAACAAAATATATCAGTCTGCAGTATAGATGCTGCACCTGTATGTTCTTTCTTGGGCTGAAATGGGTAGAAAGTTTTATCTAGAAAAGCACATTTACCCTGTGCTCTGGAACTACAGAGGGTTAATGATAATCAACAAACATTTCTCTTCATTAAAAATCTAGTGGATTCTAAAAATAACTTACTAACCACCTTCTCCAAGTTTCCATCTGCTTTCAAGTTACAGTCCCGTGAACTAAAAGCCAGTGCCCTATCACTCTTCCCCGAGGAAAGAAGCACAGAACCGAGCAGTTCAGAAAGCTATATCAGACGATCCACAGCTTAAGCAGTACAAGTTGCTCAGAAAGCTGTCTGAAATCTTTTGCACAGCCCAGGAAAGGAGGAGCCTGCTCCAATGGCACTTTCAAACACAATTCTCCAAACTAAGCATCTGCCCAATAGTTGCTTTCATGGGTCTGGATACATTATTTAAATTAACTCTCAGAACAGATTAGTGTAATTGCATCACTATGTAGATGCTTCTATTTAGAATTAAAGAGGCCTTAATTCAATTTACCTTAATCCACTTTCAAAGTAAATTATAGCAAACGTAGACTTCACTAATTCTGAATGATTGTTTGCACTTAGGTTAAATGCAGTTTAACTAATTCTCTTGAAATGTATGTTTCTACTTAACTTTCATTACTTTCCCTTTATGTCACCACAATACATGTTTCCCCTTCTTTAGGCTTGCAAGTGTCAAACTAGAAGTGAAACACTAAGAAATGATTATTCAGATATTGTGTTCTTCTACACTGAAAAGTTCTTGAATAAATCCGTGTGATTTTTTTTTCTTTTTTGCACAAGACTTAACAAATTGAGCTCATAGTTCCCATGCTGGAAGTAGTTGTCAAACTGACTCTATTTTCTGGGAGGGGTGATGCAATTAATGTCCACAGATTGAGTATTCCACTGATTTATAACAGAATAGAGTGCTACAGGTGTACTCTGCAAGGTAGAAATATAGTCCTGAGCCAGTGCCATCAACAGTNCACAGATTGAGTATTCCACTGATTTATAACAGAATAGAGTGCTACAGGTGTACTCTGCAAGGTAGAAATATAGTCCTGAGCAAGTGCCATCAACAGTGACCCAAGTGTCCACCTTGTCAAAATGTTACAGCCCATCAGGCATGTTTGGAAATCTGGCTTTAGCTTTCACATCATCCTACAGAGGGCAGATGTAAAATCTTCTAGTGCTTATACCTAGAAAGGAGATGCAGAGACTTGGGACAGAGTTGGGGGGAGAGAAAGCAATTCTACGCACTCAAAGTGGGCAGCACGTGCTCAGACTCAGTGAGATATGGAAATGGAGCAGGTAGTAACCAGTGGAACACTGGGTCCAAATGAGGTACCTGAAGCTAACAGATACAATCATATCTTCCTACAAAGATGACTTGGCAGTTGGGGGTACCAATGAGGCTAAGGGACTGGGACAGAAGACATAGGGAAAGGTTTCCTGAGAGGGAGGCTAGGACACTGTTCAGAGTGCCTTTACTGAGTCAGGATACAAATCTGAAAAGATGAAAAGCAGGCAAGAGATAAAAAAAGCAGAGAGGCAGAGGAGTTGCTATTCCCAAGCAATGTTACCACAATAAATAATTCTTTTCATACCTCAGGGTAATTCCAACCAGAGCCTTAAATGCTTTTAAAAGAGAAATGAGTAGCAGTGGACTGAGAAGTGCTCCCTGGGCAACAAGTCCCATAGAGGGTGAATCCTTCTGTACCCTGAGGATGCTCTTTTGAGAAGCCAGCTCTATTTTTTTATTTTTTGCCAAATGCTCCTGCTGAACCCTTGTCCCAGAATTGCCCTGAACAGACATGAGGAAGCTCCTAGCATCCTAAATTCGCTTATGACAAAATCTATCTCCTTTTTTCACTTGTTATCATTATCCTCAGCTGAAGCAGCTCTTCCCCACCCGTTAGGCTTTTGCCTCTTGCTGTGCTCATAGGAAGCAAATTTATCCCCTCTCATCTTTTGTTTTTCCTGGCAAAGGTCAATCTGAAGTTTAAGTCTATTTGTTATCTAAGACTTTGTATGTTCCCATTAGTTTTTGAATGGAGCTAAAATAATGTGAGAGTCGGCACTGCTTTTTCAGTGCACAAAGCTAGAAATATAGACACAGATGAATAAAATACATGCAGGATGGTTAACACAGCAACCCAAAGCTGACATCCACTGCTTACCTTGTGCAACCAGCCTGGTGGAACAGAAGGCAGATGTAGCCCTCTCAGAACGGAGGGAAGCATGCCATACATGCCTCACTACACAAAATATCTGTATTCAGAGGAAATTATTTATATTCCTGTTATGTCTTCTTGACAATTAAGAAGCTCTGATGCTTTCGAAATGCAGCATTATCTTCGAATATTGAGTGTCTTGGACACAGAGACAGACAGATAGCAGGATGCTGCCAAAGGAGAGCACAGCAGCGCAATCAGAGGAGAAAATTAGATGTCCAAAGGACATACACTGGGGCAAGGAAGTTGGGGAAACAGGCAGAGACACAAACACACACAAGTACAACACCCAGAGGCAGCTGGACAATGATGATTATGCTCCATCAGTGAAGTAAAAAGAAAAGCTACAAAAGGCTAAATTCCCATTGCCTTGCAAGGGTCAAATACTGACCTCTTTTGTCCCAAACTTACCTGTGTGCAATAACTGCTCCAGATGAGCAGCAAGCAGTTAAGTGCAGGAACAGCCACTAGCACATGGCTTGGAGCAGGGCTGTGCTCTGCACAGCAGCAGAGCTGTCTCAGCTCCATCACTCTAACACTGAGAAAAATGTGCCATTAAACATGTTACTCTGCTCAGCACTGCCATATATAAAAATGTTTTTCCAAGATACAATTCACTACAAAAAGAGTTGAGTACATTTCTTTGTCACAGCAAGGAAAAAAAAATAACTGGTAGTCAGGTTTGAAACAGAAGGAAGCATGTGCCCTGCTTTCTGACCCCGGTTTTTTGTTTATTGTTTGAATCCTACACCATATTTTTCTAGTTTTCTCCTTCAATTATTTATTAAGAAAAAGAAGAGATGGAGAAGGGTTCTCTGTTCTTGTTTGTGCCACTACTCATGGCTGCTGCTATGGGAATACTACTAACCGCAGCTACTAGTGTTTTATTAAAAATAATAAAGTCTACTGTTATCGTAAAATACCAATGTGATCAACAGGATTAGTCTGTTATACTCTTGTCTGGGTTTTAACTGTAAATTAGAGCTCAGATAAAGCAATTGGCTATAAAGCACATAAAGTTTGGAAAAGCTGATATACTTTTATATGAACTGTTCAGTTAATCTCATATATAGATCACAGAACACCCTCCTCCCCGAAACCGGGACTCTCACGTATATTTTTTATACTGAAGCTTTTATTCTGTTTTATGGATGCGCAGGGGGCCCATCAGCTTTAACTCTCTCGGCGTCCACAGGGCTGCTCTGGATGCAGCCGAGCTCGCCGTCGCAGCCCACTTGAGCAGGAACATTGCTCCATCTGCTGGGCTCCGCGCAAGGGACACGGCAAGGGCGAGGGCTGGAAAGGTGATGCTTCTGCGTGAGCCATAAATTCGAGGCATATTGACGCCCGGCACCGGGGCATTAAATCTGTCAAGGCAGCCAAAGTCAAACACAAGAAGCGCACGTTGTGCACCTTCCTAAGACACGCTCTGTCCTTCGGGCGAGCGCTGGGACACAAAGCACAGCCACACTCACAAATATCTCACGCGTTCCCTTTCACAACTCCTGCTCCAGGCTCTGTAGAAGCACGGACCTCTGCTGATACTCCCAAGGTACAATAACGTATTAAATAATAAGGTGAGGTTTTCTCACACTGAAACTCAAAACTCCACTGCAACAACTACTTTTTCAACCATTCCCTTTGGTTAAAGTGTTCATTGCTTGTTTGCAGATAAGTCTTTCTCTTCTTTTCAGCCCACAGGACTAATAATTCTCATTATTACTAGTGGCTTCCTTCCACTGTCTGCTGTCTTGGCTAGCCTCTCGCATAAACACAGTATATAGAATCAAAACAGACCAGAGGCACAGTTAAACATCTTTGAGTACTTAGTCTTTCAAACACAGGCCAGCAAATCTCTCTCCCTACCATGCACATGATCATGAAACAGGTATGAGTTCATCAGATAAAATCATCACTTTCTCCAGCAATATAATAGGGCTTTTCATGAAAAGAATCTGTTTGCAACCTCTTTTTGAAAAAAAAAATATAAAAGGAGAAGTCCTTAATTATTATTCAAAGCATATCCAATGATTCCAGAAAAAAAAAACTACTTGCATGTCACTCCTCTTTCTGCTATGCTTTATGCTGCTCCTGCAATTCTAAGAGTTCAGCCAGTGCAAGTTACAGGAACTGACTTCCTTGGGTTTTTTTTTTTTTCACATATTTTCACCTTATAGTCAATGGACTTCAGGGTCCTTTTCCATTAACATAAAGAGGTACCATCTGGATTGCAAATGCTGCAGCACAATGTTCATTTACATCAAAAAATGTTCCTGCCGAAAATAAAAGAAACAAAAAAAAAATAATTAATGGAGGTGTCTTTATTAATCTGACAGCTCACAGAGCTTGAGAACAACACCTAAATGAAGGAACTGTGTGATCTGGTAACCTATCTGCAACACTCACTGCTAGCTTTAAACCCAGAGTTCTAGGATAAGAGTATTGTCAGGCACATTATTGGGGAGACAATCTCTTACAGCAGGAAGCATTTGCAGAAGTTTTTGTTGCTCACCTTGGGCCAGCTCAGGGTGTGGGAGACCAGCGTGAGCACTGGCCATTGCACCACAACAGAAACAGAGATTGTCTGTGAGCGTACTGATCCACAGGAGGGGAATAACAGGTGGCAAGTGAAGGGAGCTCAGAGATGATGAAGTGAACTGTTTGTATGTATCCAAGATACATAGTAAAGTAGCAGTCTTAATACTTATCCCCTAGCTTTAAGCATTATATTGATGGAGTGACTTTTTGGTCAGAACCCATCTGCTGTTTCCCTGGGTAGGAGTCTAAAAGGATTCGCAAAGCTGGCTATCAAAATAGGAAAAGTTTCCTTTGGCTGTGGGTGTTTTCATGAGGCATCAGACTAGGAACAACAGGAAGATGCAAAATAAATCTGTTTCTAAAACAAATCAGAGTGCATGAGGCATTCTGCTGCTGAGACCTCAGGGTGATTTGCTTGTGTCAGCTACCCTCTCAGGTGCAGAAGGCAACAGTCTGGTTTTTCTAGAACAACAGGGATAAATCCTGGTGCTTTCATCTCTGGGATGAGCCGGGGTCTTGCTGGGTTTATTGATTAAAAATCTGGACAGGGAAAAGCAGGAAATAAGAGACAACAGTTCAAGGGCAGCTTGGAGGGGAAGTAAAGATGGAAGAAGGGGGGAAAAAAGAAGTGCAGCAGGGAAGGTAGGACACAGGCATTATGAGCTACTACTGCCAGTGCCTGTCACAGGAGCACCAAGAAGCCAACCAAACAGCAGTTGCCAACCCATACTGGCATCTGAGAAAAGAGGTGCTGGGGGCCAAGGCACCCCAAGACCCCCTAAGCACAGCTAACTGCTGTGGCATCATGGCACCATGATGCATTTACAGACGAGGAGCAGCAGGATCTTATGTACCTCTCCAGCGGCAACAGTCCCCTGCCTCTCAACATAGGTCAGGAAGGGTAGAGTATGGAAAGATAGTGATGTGCTTTCCTCTGAGCAAGTTCAAAATTACATCACCAACCACATCCATGTGTCCCAGTCTGCTGGTCTCAGTGGCAGGGTGATGAATATATAATGTGTCAGCAGCCTGTGCTGGTGACCATGCTACACTAGCTGAGTTATGGTGGGCAACCCCAGTGTGTCACACAGCCTGCTGTAAACTCCACAAGAAGTGCTTAGCCAGAGAAGAACACTCTTAGGCTGAGAGCATACCCCAGAGTGATCATCCTAAGCAGACGCTGAGGGCATTTGTTCCCCTCTAGCTCTCATCCCCATCCATGCGGTTGCCCCAAGCAGAATGAACACCAGAGCTTAAAGGTGAAACAGAGTCTCACAGAGATGCTGTCACATAGCCCTGGAGCTGACAGCATAAGATAAAAGCCCAAGTCACAGGTAGGAAGATGGGCAGCCTTTCAAATTTTCAAGAAGGTCAAGGTGGGGGTGGAGGTAGACTGAAAGACAGGGCAGGCTGGCAGGAGCAGACAGGGCTGCTTTGCTGCTGTCACTCCCCTGGCACAAAGCAGCCAAATCCCTTCAGTTGTCAAATGTGCACTATGCTATTGTTAATGATGCTATTACTTACCATATGTTTAGCAGTATGGCTGGATTTATTCAGCTTATTCAAATGTGGGATTGAACGTTTCAGTGTAGCATGCAGCCTCAGGCTCAGAGGGGTTTGAACTGTGGGAGAAAGCAAAAGCTATTGCAGTGGAGGAAAAATGTTGGTTACTTAGCAAGGTCAATAGCATAAATTCCTATTTTGTTTACTTCAGAGAGCACGGAAGCCGGTGTTTACTCCCTGTTTCTGTTAATTACTTTCAGAGTAGGCTATAAAATCATTCACTCTCCTACCTAAAATTGTGCTTTATACTGCTAAAAAGACCTTCCAGCCATTTCACCCAGCAATAACTACACTCTGTAGTCAGATAAACTGACTCTTTTATGTCATCATAGATGGGGTCAAGCTATCATATTCAGAGCAAGTGCTTGCAGGACCTGGAACATTGGTTCAGCCACTTGAAAAAGTAAAGGCTGTTTGTAACATTTAGATTCAGGTTCAGCTTCAAAGTTGTCCAAAGATGTGGGTTGTCCAGTGAAAAGAGTTTGTTAAGAGTTGGCTTGCCTTGATTGGTCTCTTTGATCACAGGTGCTCACAACCTGTGAACTATGCAAAGTTCATACAAACTTGAGTTCTGCACATTCAAAAAGCAAAGCCTGGTAACTGCTGAAAGTAGCACAATGCTCCAGAAAGATGGTAAATAAAGTCTTACTAAAATAATTAATTTGAAAGAGAAATAAACCCAAGAATTGCCTTCTACCTTGTGTAGCTTCTGTGAAACAGATGTTAACAACACATACCTAACCCGTATTTTATCCATGTTAGATTCTTACCCAGTACAACCAGTTAAATTCCCAAGATTGCCCTATTACCAGATACCATGTAACTAAATACTCCCAGCTTAGAATATCCTGCAGATGTGGCTGTTTTTACAAAAGAACACAGCACATGAACTTCTTTTACCCCTGCAAGTGTCACATTCTGGCTCTTCCTTGGTGTATCCAGTCATTGCTTTATATCCATCACCAGCCAAAATTCCTGTTTGCATTCTGTCTGGCCTACCAACAGTAGCTGGCAGAAAGGAAACATCTTCCAACATTACCATAAAATACCATTTTACTGGAAGTGTATTTTACCAGTAAAACATAGAGCTTGTATAAAATTCAGATGAAGCCAGCTGATTTACAGTTTGGCTGGATCATGTAGAGGAAACAGAAAAATAGCCCTTGAACTCTCTAATCTTCTGTTTGCTTCTCCTAAAGGGCTTATAGGTCCATACTTGCCTACCAGAGCATTGACAATACAGGGTATGTAGGAAGGTTGTTCTAGGCGACCTTTAGAGGTACCTTCCAACCCAATACATTCTATGATTCTATACTTACCTCATGCAAAGCACCAACACAATACCAATTACTGGTCTGGGAACACAATATCCCAACACCCTAGATGACAGGGGAGTATTTCATACCTTAATGTAGCAGATCTTCAAAACAGAAAGCCCACCTACTTATGCAAGTCTAAAAGGTACTTTAGCAGAGAGTATGAGACCTCAAACAAATTTACAACAAAAAGTGTGAATAAACACATCAACTTTCTTTGGCAAACAACATCACATGCTCACCCTAGACAGTACTGTAATTTACCCAAAGCATCACTAGCCTGGCTGAGAGGTTTGTATTTCACAGGAGCATACTGCACAGGCAACCCTGAGAGGCTCCTAATCAATACAAGGATGGTTCTTACAGTGCCAGATCTTAGTTGAAACAGTCTTCTTCAGAGGGGCTGCAAGGCTCAGGTGCTTTGTTATGTACACAAAACATTTAATAAGGCACTGGCTGTCCTTACCACTATGAACCAATACAGCACAATCATTTGCAAACAGTGGCTCATCAGTAGCTGCCTTCAGTACTTTCACCTTAGCTGTAGATGTGGGGCCATCAGCATGACTCCAAAAAATGGCGAGGCAAATCTTCAACCCATTTGTAATTATATTCATAACAGCACAACATTCCCAAGGAGACCATGAAGAGGGCTAGCGGGCTAGCAGCTAGTTTCAGTGCCCCGGTGCTGCTGGTGTAGTGCTCCTCAGCCAAGCAGGACCAGCCCCCGTTGTGCTAACCAGTCTCTAACTGTGCTGCTTCTCCCGGCTGCTCCAAGTGCAGCCTCGCTTCCATTACAGCTGGGTGTAAAAGATTAATGATATAAAGAAATTTCAGACATAGGTCTATCAGAGTAAGTGGCAAAATAGAAAACCATCAGTTATGTAGAACAGGGATGGGGCAATTCTACTTGTAAAAGGAAATTTTAATAAGACATTTCCTTTGGGTCAAGATCTAGAGTCTGGCTTAGTGTGGTAAAAGCACAAGGAAAGAACAGTAAAGCATCTGGGACTGAAACAAAAACTGAAACACACCTTAAAGTAGAAAATTAATAGTAGCAGGCTGTTCTTTAGCAAAAATATGCTTTGATCTGCCACAACTCTGCCTATGGGTGTGCTATCCTAAGCATTTCAAAGAAATCTCTTATCATTGTGTACCTGCCTCAGAGAAATCATACCACCAAAGGAACAAAAAGGTTGATTGTTATTTTAATTGAATTTGTTTTCAATTTATTTTCAAGCTGTCTAGGGAAACCTTTTACACATGCATTGTTTGATTTGTTTTTAGCTTTGCTTCCATTATCCTAATAATGAAGCTTTTAAGGCATTTTAAGAAGTCTGTTTGTCAAAAAAGTTACTCACATTGATCAGATCAATACCTGTGAAAGCACTTGCAAGCAGGAAATAAATATGGATTTAAAAAAGCCGGTATTATTTTACAGGACTTGGGTTTTGTTGTGACCTCAGATGCTCAGCATGAATTGCTGACTCAATCTCTGCCAACATCTCTGCCATGAGCTAATGTGCCAGGGGATTATTTTCCAGCATCCTTCAATGCAGGCTACCTGCATGTGGTCTCTCTTTCAAAGGTGCTGAACGCTTCCAGCTTATGCTGCTCCCTGAATTAAGTTCCAAGAAAAACCAGGACAGAAGGACTCCTTGAATGAGATTAAAGTAAAGCCAGGATTTGTGCTACAATAGGTTAATTAGTTTTCTAGCTAGTTAGCTAATAGCTCTTTTCAATATGAGCTGTAGAGCTGCAGAGAAGGTCACATTGCACGTGGAAAGGGCTGTTGGGCAGCTCGCTCCTCTTCTGCAGACTCCTGCCAACTCCAGTGGGCTTTGGGATGAGACCCTGCAACTGCTTTTCTTCCCACACAAGCCCCTTATGCTGCCCTGAAAGCATAAAAGTATCTATAATCCCTGGCTCAGGCCAGTGGCATTCTTCCCCGCTGCCCTTCACATTCAGACCCGGGGAGCCACACTCAGCTGTACTGGATCATTTTGCAAACCTAGTTTTTTTGCAAGCCTGGTGCAGCAGTGCAAAGGGAGGCACCAGGTACAGGGCTGGGATGGCTGTGTGCGCCATGGCACAGCACCATGCTCAGCCCAGGGCCAGCTGTGATCTCCCCACTTCTCCACATCCATGCCTCTCAAGCCCACACGTGGCTTCCTCACTCTCTCCCACTCTTTCAGCATACCAGTACAGGCAAAACTTCCTATCGCACAAATATTTAGGTGGTTTTGTTTCTTGAAAGTGTGCTTTTGTGTTAAGACAAAAAGGCTTTAAAGTTGATCTTTTCAGTTCTGAACTCTCTTCTCCAAGTGATATGCACTTTTTGTTTAAAAGATGCTCGGCATCTTTTAACACTTGAACTGGCTTTCATTAATAATAAAAAAGTATCAGCTAATCGTCTAATGATCACTGCCTTTAGTGATCATTAGATAGATCCTTAATAGCTGAGTTTGCCAGTGTTTCTCTGATGTGGCAGCAGTGGCTCATACACAGATTTTACATTCACTTTTTACATTTATGAATGAAATTCATTATTTTTCTTCCATGCTGGTGAAACATCTGGGTGGCATTAGACAAGCCTCATTTTATGTTATTATTACAGTGGAGATCTATTAATTTTTCTGAATATGGAACTGCTTGAAAAGCAGAAATGAAAGAACCTAAATGACTTGTAATGAGTTGTTTCTGTCACTCCCTTCCCTTTCCTCAAGCCTCAAAAAGGAAACAAACTGTCAACACCATTAATTTTTAAAACACCATTTTGAAATGAAATATTGAGCTAGGTTTTTAAAAGACAGACAGGGCAGTTTTAAAAATTAAAGAACTGAGAAGGAAACCAAGTACTTTTTCCGAGCACAGAGTATTTCTTTTTGGCCACTAAACTATGACTGCTCACTCCACCTTGCCAATTTTTCACTTTTACTACTGATCCAAAATCACTGTGATTTACTCAGCTCTATCGTCACCTAAGCAGCAAACCAGAAGTTTTAACAATTTTAAGAGAAATCTATTTAACGTAAGGTCCTTAGGGAAGGACCTGCCATTAGTCACATGTTTGCGCAACATAAAGTTCAAATCTCAGTTCACTGCGAGACTGTATTGCAATCCATGTAATGAGAATGTCTCACGGCTATGGGATTCATTAGCTAGCACATACAGGCAGGCAGCAAAGCACAGCTGTGGTACCCTGGGCTGGAGAATGACACCAACACAATTAATCTTTAAAATGTGCAGGAGTAAAGTCATGCCAAGCAGTGACCACAGTTCATGTTCTGCATCCAGTGGGACTGGCAAGAGATGAAGCTGCCCCAGGGCAGGTCTCACCGCCCGTCTGCCTCTGGGCAAAAACAGCTCCAGCCTCTTTTGCTACAGTTTTTCCATATCTGCTCATGAAAGCACTAAAACTGAGGGGTGTTACTACTGTGTCCTTAGATTACACCACCCTTACCTGTACTATGGAGCTCTTTTCTGTTCACGCAATCCCACTGAGACAGATAAAAGACTCAAGAAGTGTTAGACATGCAGGAGGGAGCAGCCTGGCCCAAAGCCATTGCCACTGTCATATATGGGTCTTCTGTATATGGGGAGAGAGCAACTCCATCAACCAGCATCAGGTCTGGCCTGTACCACTCTGCCACCAACAAGGCAAATCTCTGCCCGGACACAGTGGTGTGGTCATGGCCAGCACTAGAGACTGAAGCCCTGCCATCTCTGCACAGGTCTAAGGGAGCAGGGACCTAATGCTACACCCCGAGGCTTTGGCAGACACCAGATTGGAAGCCTGGGCAGACAATAAGACCTGTGTCATTGATGGCCACAGGGTCCAAGTTAGTCCACTGGCTGGTGTCCACTTCAATCATGTTTAGCAGCCAGTGAAGGGTGGGAGACACATTAATCTGGCCTCCCTGGGTGGGAACTACTGTCATCCTGGTTCCTCAGTATATCACGGTGCACAGTCACCACCCCAGTCCCTCACTTGAGGCCAGGAACGGCACAACCTGCATGCCAGACTCCCACTGTCCTCACAGGCTGCTGATTTAGATGCCACTACCATTGCCCTCCCACTTCTGCTTTAATTTTTGTTCCCTGCCATTCACAGTAGCGAACAATGATGTGTTACAATTTTCAGGTGCCTAAGGCTCGGAGAGCTCTCCTAGATGTAATCAGCAGAAAAGGAGGATTTTGCATTGAAAGCCAGTGCCAACATCCCTGCAGCGATAACCATCCCCGTATAATTAAAATGAACATTTCATAAAATGTCATCTCCAAGCAGCATATTTTAGATAAAAAAAAATAAAACACATTTCCAGGATCAAAAGAAGAGAATTATAATTGGGAATGGGCGGAGGTGGAGGAAGACAGTGTGACAGCCCCAAGAAGTATCACTATTATTATGAGGCAAAGTTTGCTAAAATGCCAACTGCTCGCCCACAGTGAAAGGAAGAACCAGTTTACTTGTTAATCGCCTTAATTAATTAACTGGCATTGTCCTAGATTTCCTGAAGCCGGGTTTACTGTGGGAATCAATTTTAAAGAGCTTCCAGAAAGAAAATTTAAATTTATGCTCAAAGACTTTACAGATTAGTAAACAAGAGCCTGCTTCCAAACCATTTGGACAAAACCACAGCCGTGATTTATGGAGACACAGCTTCCTTTCCCATAGAGGCTGTCATGATCAGCTATATTGACCCACTGCATAGGACAAACTTCCCAGGTTTAATCTGTCTGTGAACTACAGCCATTCTGACAGAACCTCCTAGACCCTCCCTGCCATCCTGAAGATAAAACTAGCAGCAAAGCAGAATCTGGTGTGGTGTGCTGTACTGTACCCAGGGCCATCTCCCACTGAAACCCCTGCTTCCTTCCACCACCAGTTTGTTCAGTTGCATTCTCCACAAACTGCTGGCCTTTCTTTCTGCTGGAACGAAGGGCAGTTTGGCAAGTCCTTGCTCCCTGTACAAGCACTTACAGATGGTGACTAAGTTTTCATTACCAGGGCTGTGATCTTCCAGACATTCTCAATTAAATGGGTATGAAAAAGAGGCCCTGAGCTTTCTGATGGCCCTCTGAGGCTACCACAGTTCTTAGCACAGTTTTCAAGCTCAGGACATAGCTGCAACTGGTGTCAGACACTAGGGCAGCAGCATCTTGCTGACAGTCATGTTAATACAGTTGTCTGCTCTGTAACTCCTGACCACAGCATCACATTAGGCGTTCTCTTATCCCACACTTTATCCAACCTGTGCTCATAGGCTTGTTTTATTTGGTAGTTCTCAGGCTAGAGATTCGTAGACCTTAAAGCTAGCTGTTAGATGAAACAGCAGCTAAGAAAGCAGACACACAGAGATTTTTCAGCCTCTTTTTTTCCTTCCTGGAGCTCGGCAGAATACTTAGGTATGGGATGGTGCTTTACTGCAGACTTGGCACCCTTTGTGATCAATGGAGAGGAACAAGGGCTTTTAGAGTTCATTTCACCTTGTGTGTCTTATGTGTCTTACATGTCTTTTTTTGGCCAATGAATGACACTGCTAAAGTACCAGTTTCCTTATGTTGACTGCACTGGAAGCTGCATATGTCCAAACTAAGATGAGCATGTCTACTTCAGGTTAGATGAATCTCATATTTTAAGTCTAAATAGTACACTGAAGATCAACATAGCATAATACACGAGGCCTTATTAAAGCGCTCTGGTGGTAAAACACCCATCACATAAATATGGAAGCACATGCTGCTTTAAATAATGGATTTTAAGTGCTAATTTTGGTGTCAGATTCTGCTCTTACATGCATGTAACAAGACAAGAGAGAGTAAGCAGTTCTCCCATCTCAGTCCTTATGAAGAATAGCTGAGTAAAATCTGCCTCTTCCACAAAAAGGCACACAGAGGTGTGTGTTCCCATCTCTAGCATGACTGGCCCTGTGAAGTGGGAGTGGAGAACATATCCAGCTCACCTGCCTATTAACATTAGAAATGCTTTCTTCCTGGTGGGTCAGGAGAAGATCACAGCCTGGCAACACTTTACTTCTATTTCATGGAACGGCTCATTCGGCAATCACAAAATTTTCCTTGAGAAGGACACATTCTGTGGAAGAAAGGATTAATAAAACTTCAAAAGCTTCAGCAAGAAAGCTGAATGGAGAGCACACACAGCCATTTTCATCTTCTTTTTCTAAGGTGCAAACACAACAGTTCTCCATTCCTGGCAGGAGCAGAAGAGCAACTAACAAAGCAATGCTGAACTTCCCAAAACAGGGGACTTCTCAGAAAAATCAAATGGAGAAGACTGTGCCATAACCTGCCTTCTGTACTCACAGTTTATACCAGGTAACTGGTTCTTATCCTGTCAGGCACACTGGAGAAGCTTTGAGGAAACTGGTAAGAGCTGCTGTGTGGCACAGGTTGATTCTGCAGAGATCCCTACATACCTCAGCCCCTGAATATGCACTTCCACATAGGAGTGAAGTAGTTCTCTGTACACTGGTGCCAGGTTTGGTATGAAACCTGGTCCTCTGGCACTAAACAGAGACATTAACACATGGGAGGACAATCCTGGACAACACAACAGAAACATGATCAACTGCAGAGAAATTAGGTGAGACCTGAGGAGGAAGAAAGACTCAGTGTGGAGGAAGAAGGAAACAGAGGGAAGGAGCAGAAGAACAATATGCACTCCAGAATGATGACCTATGCTTTAAACCAGCTTGTCACCCTGCTGGTTTATAAAGCACTCACCTTATAAAGCACTTATTCCTCAGCACAGCTCTCTTCTACTTTCTGACTATGAAGTCCTCTCAAAGAACCTGGGTGCTCTGAAGTTGGTCTCAGGGCATGAACCAGCAAGATGGCAATAATGATGGTAGGGAAGGGAGCTGTGTGCTACTAGGGACTGTCTGGGCACTGGCAGCGGGACAAGACTCTGCAACACTGCAGTTTGGTGTCTTTGATCCATCTGGAGCTGCAGCTGTCCTGGCATGGCTGGATAGGCTTCAGTTTGCACCACCCACACACTCAGCAAGTGAACTCGGGCACACTATAGCTTATCTGCAACAGCCTCTGCTCTGAATGTCCAGCCATTGGTTATTTCTGGAAGACTATCACATAAACTTTTTGCGAGATTCAACTGAAGCTGCACAGTGAATCCTGTACTACAAAGGACATTTGTTAATCCCACTAGGATTTGAGTCCTTGTCACTCAAAGCAGGTTCCTGGAGAGAAACTTCAGATGCAGAAGGGAAGGTAGGATAAGGCAGACTAGGAGGTATTAGGTAAATACTAGGGTCTCAGGGAGAAACATCAAAGAAACCCAAACTCAGAGCACACTTAGGAAGGGCAATTCTGCATAGATTAAAAGGAAAGTTCACCTCTTATTTGCAATGATGGGTGCTGAGTAACCCATCCCCACAATCATCACATAACCACACACCATAAGCAGCTCCCTCCCTCCCCCGAGACAGATCCATCTTCCTTGGGAACAGATGAAGCATTCAAAACCTTATTCACCACTGAAAGCTCTTCTACTCATTACTGAATTATTGGGCCAGATGACACCTGAACAGTCCTGCGCAGAACAGGGGGAAACTGCTGCTGGACAATGGATGGAGGTCTCTAGCATTGTGGGGCTTTGCCTTACTTCATCTCCAACAATACGATGTTCCCCTTGGCATTTTGGTCTTTTCTCTGCAAATATAATCTTGTACCTACACAGAGATGTGTATAAGCCACGCACTGACCCATTGCCCAGCTCAGTGCTTGGATGGGCTTCAGCAGTTCAGCTGACACACACATCTTTCTTTTATTTCCTTTCCCTAATCTTCTGCCCCACTGCTTTCACCACCACTCAGCCCACTGCACACCCTCTCCATTCACAGACAGGACCACACATGATGCCCTACTAAGGTCACACAGACTCCACTTCAGGCTGCATTCTGTCTTAGTGTACAAGGTACCACACCAACAATAAAAACAATAATAAACACCAAAACAATTTACATCAATAGGATTAATAAATAGGATCCAGTAGACCCAACTAGAAAAGGCAAAACTGCCCAGAGAAGAAAGTGGGAGATGATGCAGCCATGTCACATGTCCAGCTTTGTTACACAGCCACCTACTGCCTCCTGTAGCAATGGCTCAGACTCTTAGATGCAATCAGCATTCCTTTCCGTTTTTTAGTCACCAGCTGCTGGTAATCTGTGCCATTAATCCTGCCTGTCACGAAAGCTACAGCGTACCTGCACACCACAATACCATACAACAGCCCAATATACTGCGTAAGAGCAAGAATCTTCTTAATGGACCTCTGCAGCAGGAGTGGTAAATGGGGGTGTTCCCAGCTACATATATCCTGGTGAGAAGTAATGAACAGCACTCCCACAGCATTTTGCTAATAACCTCAAATAGAGTGAAGAGTTCAGCTGGGAGGGGTGATTTTTTTTTTGGTAAAAGTTTGATGAGCTTTCAGAATCCCATATTTCAGAGCTTGCTCGTTGCTAATTAAGGGTTAGTATACTAAATTAGCAGTAAATTAACTTTCATTTCTTTGCTAGTACACTAGAGCTGTAGGAAATTACCCAAATTATTCAGGTAGTGACATTCATCACTGGGTGGAATGACTGTAGCTTAAACAAGATTTAGTGCTGCTCTGTAGCTAATATTCACAGCTGCAGCAGCAGAGAGGCAGGTTCCCTCACTCACAGTAATTTTGACAGCGTAGGTGCCAAGATAGGGTAAAATGTTCATCTGAGCTGTTGATTATTGAGGCAACAGGACATGACAGGCCATGCATTGCCGAGAGATCACTGCATGCTTAGGGTGCAAATGGGGAGGCACCTGCCTCATGGCTGCTAGTGGCTGAATGTTGCTGTAAAATAAAAATATCACCCCAAAAATACCTCTGTGCAGTTGCTGGAGATAATTGATGCTGGTGCAGCATTACTTCAGACCAGCTATAAAGCTCCATCTGTAGCTGCAGCTCTACAGACATTTCATAATTACGTTTAATATTGCAATCCCATATTTCTAGGGAGGATTTGAAGATCTCCACACATTTGTCTAAGTGATGAGCATTTTATCTAGGGCTTAGGAGCTTACCTTCTTCCCTGGGGGAATAGATAACTCTGGAAGTTTCTGACTGCCTTCAGAGCCTTCCCCCACCCTCCTTTTAGTTGAAACCCAACTCAGTGACAGCAGCCTGAACAATCTGGTGGACTAGGAAAGAGGTAGTGTGGGCACTTTATTGCAGTGATACGTCCACGTCCAAGAAGAGACCTTTGTACGTTCAGCTGTTTAGAAGGAAAAGGGTACATTTGAAGTGCTGAAAGCTTGAAGCTTGCTGTGTTCTCAGGCCAGGTGGTACCCACTTGCTTTGGCCCTGGGGAGGATTTGTGTCACCATTATCCACCTTGCCCTGCTGCAAAGTCCTGCTTCTTTTACCATTTGTAGCACATGCTCACAGGAACTCAAGCTGACCCACAATGTTTATGAAGCATTTGCCCATTTGGGTTTTCCTAGGCACACCAGGCTTCTGAGCAAGCTGCACTAAGGTATGCAGAGAGAGAAGATCCCTAGAGGAAGAACAAAGACTGTCCACGTCCCAGTGCAAGTCAGCTACTGGGAGAGAAGCAAAGAACTTATGTGAGAAGAAAGGTGGCAAAGGGGGAGACAAAACCTGAGGACAAAGCACTGCTGCTTTCTCATTGACTAAGACTGTATGTCAGAAACCAAACGCTCTTAATACTTGAAGAGAAACTCTTCAGTACAGCATTTTAGTCTTGACTAATAGGAACGCAGTAATTTTGTAAAATGCAAATGTTGAATAGACAGAGTTACACAGACAACAGGCCATATCCCATTTGGAGGGGTGAAAGTTCTCGTGGTGACTGAAGCCTTGTGCAGAGTAGCGGCAGGAGTCATTACTCTATTTTTAAATTTTCCAGCACTCAGACTGAGGGAATGAGCTGTTGCTCCCTGCAAATAAAGTCCCTGTCTAAAGCAGGCATGCTTTAAAGCTCATGGATGGAGATTTCAGATGCCACCACTATCAATTTTCACTCTTCTGGCTCTGTTCCTTGTCTGCTGCTGGCAATCACAGTGGGATCAAGAAAGAGTCTCAAAACAGGAGGAAAAGACAGTTGTCTAGTTGTGCTTTTTACATTCTCTCACAAGCAGTTCAAAGCAGGGATGATAATGCATATCTTAATTAAGGCCCTTCTCAAACTGCCTGGGGCAGGTTTTTATAGATACTGGCTTCTGGCTGGACAACTGGCAAGCAGACTTTTACTGCCTGGAAAAAACGCATTGCAAAAAGCCAGTAAGTTAAATCAGTGTTCTATTAATTTATTTTTTAAATCTCACAGGAATATGGTATTTTTTGCCAAAAATATTCCAGACCATTAACAGCTGCACAGCTGGCACAGGACACAGAACAAGCTTCTCCACTGTCAGTGAGTGCAGGGATGTTGCTCTCTCCAGTTTAAAAACCACTAGGCTTCATTCAAAGCTCATATCAGCACACTTGTGTCACCTAGTTTGCCCTGAGATGAAGACTCACCAGATTGCTGTGCTGAGAAGAGCTACTTGAAACTTGAAAGTAACTCTCTAGTCTGTGGGGCAGGGGAAACCCCCACAATACACCTGCAGTTTGTGTCTCTCTCTTCTTTAACCTTCATGACACAAGGTCTCCACATATGTGCCTTGATGGTGAGCAGTGACAGAAGAATCAAATCCCCTGTCACCACTTTGCAGCAACTCCTGGGGGGGAATAAGAGAAGAATCTATTTACTTGCTCTTTCGTGACCTGCAATGAAGAATGAATTTTGCACATTGCTCTCAGGAGGAACAGCTGCCATCTCTTCTCCCAAAGGAAAGAAGCTAGCTCTCCCTCAGTTTCAGCTTTGCTCTGTCAGGCAACATGAAGATGATAGCAAGGGAACTGAAGTAACCTAGATCTTTTTTAGCACTGTTTATCCCCAGAGATATGGAAGGGGCATGACTGCTTCTCTCATTAGCCATGGCCTCAGTAATGGCTGGCTGCCTCACAGAGCCCTTCCTGCAAGACTTAGTCTCTGAGAGCCTCAGTGGAAAACGTCACGTACTTCCAAACATCAGTGACTGTGGAATGAAAACAGAATAAACACTGAGACTACAAGAACAGATGAACAGAGAAACCCAGACATTCTGTTTGGTACTGGTGACTGAAGCCTATGTCATGCGGGGCTGTATGGGGCATTTGGCTGTATGGTTACTGCCCCTGACCTGGCCCTGTGCCCAGCACTAGGGGCATTTGAAGCAGGAACCATTTCACCCCGAGTTTCATATCAGTGATCCTCAGTAGCTCACAGAGCCCATACACGGGTCTGGAGGTTCACAGTCCCTCTTTTGCAGAGGGCTGAGTTTACTGCAGTGACTTCCTAAGCTCACCCAGGAGGCCTGAGCAGAGCCAAGAGCAGATCACACATTTCCTGCATGCCAAGTTACCAGCTCTACATTAGGCTAAACTGTCCTACAAGCACAAAGAGCCTCAGAGCACAGTTTTTGGGCACGGAGTAGGAACTGCACAGAGCACAGCATCTGTGCCGGCACTGTACCTCAGGCTCAGCCTGCTCTGACTTTGCCCGTCCATCTGTACCCTCCTGCTTCCCCAAAGGGTTCTCCTGAAGAAACCACCCACTGTGTATTTTGGAAGGATTTCCATCCCATGGATATTTCTTACATGTTTTTATCTCTCCACATTTTCAAAGAATAAAATAATGCAGTGATGAATGTCTTGCAATGACAACGGATGCTATGACGCTGGAAAACATGCAGCATTTTATTAACAAAAGCCACAGAACTAGTCTGTTGTAGGGACCAAGTAAAGTGCCAATTTTTTAATGCTGTTTACCAAATCAAACAGGCATTCTGCAGCCCACCTGTTCCTGGTGCCGCTGACTTCACGACAGCCATTTTCTGAAGCCAGAGAAATAATTACTGAACCAGCTTATTGATGGCAGCTGGTTTGGAGTGAAAAAGTCCAAAATGTGCAATAATTAAAGACTGTAAAGGATGCAAGTTATTAAAAGGGAAAAAAAGAAAAAACTCAACCAAACCAGTCCAGAATGGGCAAAATGTGCAGAGACACCTTTCATGGGAAGCAAAAATCGCTCCTCCAAGCTGATGCATTCACACCTACTTGCAGGAGAGTCAATAAAGGTGGGGAGGGGGAAAAAAAACCCTCAAACTATCTAAAGTTCTACACTTACTCTTTTTTTTTATCCAGGAATTATAGCCTAGCCCTTGCCACTAACACAGGAATCAAAGTGCTGAAGTCAGACAATGTCCTAGAGACCAGCCTATGCCAGCTGCTTCAAAAGGCACAGTAAAACCCCATAATAGAGGATTATGCACCAGTATGCCTAAGGGAGAGGCTGTGTTCAGTGCATGGCTAGAAGGACAAAGGATGTGACTCCAGTTGGCCCCCCTGTAGATGATATTGCTAATCATACAAATGATGCCAATCTGTCTCAATATCCTACCTTGTGGCAATGAGTCCTACAGGCTAATTAAAACTGAGGTTCAAAGTAGTTCCTATTAAAGCTGTTCAATGTGTTGGCTTCAAATTTAATTTCATGTCTTTTTTTCTTATCTAAGAGAGGGAAAAGTCATGGCACTGTTGTTTTATTTATATCCATCATAGCTTGTATCTCAGTGGCACATCCCATGTATTGTTCTCCCTAAAATAAACAGACCTAACCTTTGCAGTCTCTGGTTGCATGCAAATCTTCTCACTAACGTTTTTTCCATGCCTCTGATTAGATTTGTTGCCTTTCACTGAACCTCTTCCATTTCCTACTCTATCATTTTTTAATTAGGGTAACCAAAACAAACATGCCTCTCAAGGTGAGACCACATCACCACCTCTAGAACAACGCTGTCATATTTTTAGTGTTGTCCTCTATTCAGCAAATTAATGCAGTGCCATTTCATATTTGTGCTTTTATGATCACTGCTCAGACTTGATCAGATGTTTTCCATTGAGCTCTTCTGTTTTGAAGCTTACGCCATTAGAAGATCAACTGTTCCATCTAATTCGTAATTACTTCTTTTTATTCACATTGCATTTTCCCATCAGTATTTTGATTAATAGAGCTTTGCTACATTCAAAGGAAACTCTTAATCAGGTCGAAATTTGATTAAATTTTGGAGTGTCAAATTTCACCAATTTGCTACTGTCTTTTTCAGATGATCATAAAACACTGTGTACAGGGCCAAGGGTACTGATTGCACAAATGACTGTATGTGTAATTACTGATGTCTCCATGGAAATATGTTTTTTAAAGAACACATGTATTGTAACACAAATAAAAGCCTAATTTATTTGCAAAGCATTTCCTAATCCTCAAACCTCGTATTTCTGCACCTGCACCACAGGCCTACAGAGAGGAAAGGAGGGAAGCAGCCTCTGCCGCTTCCCAGGGTATGTTCACATGCAGAGCACCGAGGCAAACAAACCCACCTCCTCTACCCAGCCTAACACAATTTTCAAGAAAGGTGAACATGACAGTCTTCAAAAGGATCTTAAACAAAACAAGGTCAGAAAAGGCTTCATCACCTTATGCACCACACAGTCCTGTAGCCTGTAAACAGAATACCCCGCTCAGTGAAATTCAGACCACATATGGTTTCTGAATGCAGAATGTCTTTTTATAATGATATATTCATGCTCACTACTGTCCTTCAGAGGCTTCCTATAGAGTGGATGCTTTTCCCTCAAAAAAAGTGCTGAATTACTTCCGTGGGAATCAAGTTTCTGAACAGTCACAGGAGGTAGAGGGGAGATGAAGAGAATCTTCAGCAGTTTCACACCTGGGCAGAAGTCCCTTTCCACGGATGTAGACACGTATGTTCATGATATGGAGGCGTTTTGCCCTTCAGATAGCTGAAGAGTTCACCTCAAATCACCAATTAGTACTGTGCTTGGCAATGATTCTGGCATGTTATTAATTACAGCAGTTGATATGAAGAAAATTAATATTTTCCCCAGCATATAACACATTAAATAGTCACAAGTTACTTATTCCTAAGGAGAACTTCTGCATGATAGATAAGAGTCCAGAAGCATAGCTGAGTGTAGGCTGAAAAAGCTGTGTTTCTTCTAGAAAGGAAAAACCATCACATTTTCTGAGATGAGTTTTCTAGAAACAAAAAATGGCTACTTAGCTTTTAAGACAAAAACAATAGTTTCTACCTCAG
This sequence comes from Upupa epops, assembly GCA_013397515.1. NCBI lineage: Eukaryota > Metazoa > Chordata > Aves > Bucerotiformes > Upupidae > Upupa > Upupa epops. The sequence goes on along the minus strand of VZRI01010820.1, from coordinate 98,906 downwards.
CTAAAGAATCCCATCTGCTGTGGGCTGTGAGTCATCGGCTTATTAGCAAAATTGTCTGAGAGAAGCATAAATCTGAATTACTCAGAAACCAAACCTGTACTTGACAAAAATCACAGTCTGCCACTTCTCCCTAAATCACACTCCTTCCTGGTCTTCAGTTCATTACTACCAACACTTGGCAGCACCTGCCAGCCAGACCCCTCACCCAACCCCAAATCTCCTGCAGTATCTTCCCTTTCACAATGAGGCTTTTGGCTGGCACCAGCCCTGAATGCGAAGCACCCGAAGAGCTGGTGCTTCTCCCCCTGACAGGCAGTCGATCCACAGGTCATAATTTCTGGCCAGTGGCATTTATGCTGCAATACCCTTTTGGCCATATGTACAGAGCAACCCTATTTGTTTTGCTTTTTCCTCTCTCTGCCTCTCTTTATCTTCTGAATATAATACACTGTCAGAATCACTCGCTGGCTTGTATGTTTTAATGGCTGTCACCTCTCAGCAGCTCTCTCCATGCTTCTCTTTTAATGGCACATTCCCCCTCTGCGTTAAACTGAGCCATTACTACTTGGATGACCACTGCCACACGATTCTGGGGTCAGGTGTGAGATTGTAAGTTTGCTGGGGTTAATTTCCAAGTTGCTTTTTTGCTGGTACTTAGACACACTCTCTTAGTAAATCACCAGAGCTAATGGGGAGGAAGCCTAAGGAGGACAGGGGAGGCATACCTTTGGTCTATGCTTATAGCTGCTCTGTATCTAAGCCAGTCATCTGGGGATGTGGCACATTGTGATCTCTACCAGTGCAAGATCAAAGCCTTCCAGGGCTGTCACAACTCTAAGCCTGTCACTATTCCTATTTACATGTGTTTATTTATAGTATTGTAATTAATATTAACTGATCTTGGCAGCTCCTGAGCAGCCACGTGGTTAAGCACCCTATTCTGTTAAGCACTGTACAAACACCAACCAAAATGACATCTCTCTTCAGACATCATAGCCTCAAGACAAGCTTGTAATAGAGAAGATATTTATCCACTGGACTTAATTCAAGCTGATTCAGTGTAAACAGAGGCATGCTGTTTAAATCACAGGAGTTAGGGCTCTACTTCTGCTATGATGAGACAGAATTAGGCACCCAGATGCCTTTGAAGAACAGGCTCTCGGTCCTTGTGCACCTCGTTTTCAGTAACAGTCAAGCACCTAGTGCAGTGCTCTGCACAGTGGTGCCTCATTTCAGGGCACCAGGAAAGACTGTTGTGTCCCTGGTAATAACCTGCATCAGGATCCTGGATCCTGATAGCCCAGTTCACCAGCCACTTAGGCACCCAGCTCCTCTAAAAGCAGCAAGTGTTCAAGTACCTGAGGGATTTGGTAGCTTGGTTCATTCAGGCAGAGTAACTCCCAACATGTGAGATGCCATGAGCACAAAGCCATCAGGTTTACAACTTCAGAGGTCCTCTCCCAACCACTTCTGTGATAAATGGCACCAAAGGAGAGGTGTGCCAAACGCAGTTGGAATTTTATGGTTGTTCCTTTAGCACCTCTTTGGATTTTGTGTAGTTCATTTCTGCAACAACAGCTTGGAGCAGTATTTCCTTCAAATTACAGAAGAATTTAGTGTTATCTTCTTGTGATACAAGTGTAGCCTGAATTATATTTAGGAGGAGGCACAACTTGTGCTAATGAATAATAAGGGCTATGTACAAGAGTATTAGCCTGTCTGTCTGCTGCTGCTTCAGCCAGTTCTCTTCTTCTTAACATTGTTAGCAATTCACAATGGTTCTGCCACTCAACAGCCTCCACTTTGTATGGTTTCAGCTGGAAAAGGCATCTACTTCCAGACATACATTGTTTTGCTAGAAGACAGCTAGACTTTCCCCTCTGGTAAAGATGCAGAGCCAGCACCTGTAAAACCAAAGGTGCCCACATCCACCACATGAAAACTAACAGTTACACAAACAGCTTTGTCAGAGGCTCAGCCTCAGCTCCAGCTAAAACCTGGCAGCAAGTCCAAAATGCAGTCCTTATTTTGCCCTTCTGGCTTATCCACCTGCAATACAAATGGGCATTTTGCAGAACATCAAGTCTGTATCAGTGCTACAGACGTGAGGCCGGTACAAAACAGAAGTTCAGTGTAGTCAACAGTGAACTGTCAGTTGCGATCAAGAATAGCACCAATATGGTTCACTGATTATCTGAATTACTTCAGGGTTATCTTAGCAAATTCCTGCAATGTATCATAGCCACCCAAGAGACATGGGCTTTTATCAAAGAACATTTTTTTTTAACTACTACAAAACCTCTCCACTGATACCAGTAACAGAGAAAGGGTAGGGCTAATGGATATTCCTTTCTTTCTGCACTATTCATCTTCCATAAAGTACCACATAAGCATGCTTTCTCCCATAGAAAGAGTCAAAAATAAATGTATTTGACTTATCTGTTTAGGAAATAGTGACATGTGTCAAACAAGTCGTTTCAACACGGGGTTCTACAGTTTCAGCAACTGTCATAGGGCTCCTCTATTGAAACTAATCAATGCCTTTGACAGATAAAGAGAGGTAATAGAGCAACTTATTTTGATACAACTTGACAGTAGTTTTTGACAGTAGTTTTCACTGTCAGGCTATTAGATTTGAATTTTAACTAGAGCCCATGAGAAATATGCTTTCAGTTTTTATCGCTAAATCTTTGCAAACCAAAAGGGCAGGGGCAGCACAGTACCTACCTGCTTTTTATTTGTCATTATCTATCAGTGTTCAATTTTAATTACTCATGTTTAATCCTTCTCCCAATTTTTATACTCTTGAGATGTCATAATAAGACACATTTAAACTGTACTTTGCTGCTTCCTTGGCAAGAAGGGACATTTCACACAGATAGACTTGGAGAGGGAGCTCTTTTCTAATGTCACTTTGTTCAGATTGACAGTGCAGTTCCATCAAGGCTCATCTGTTCTGCTCTTGCGAGACTGCAGAAACTTGAAAAGAAGTTATTAATATTGATTATGAAATATTCAGATTCTTGTCCGTGCAGGATCTTGTGGGGCTAAGAATCTTTTAATTAAAAGTCTTTATCAAAACACATCTTTCCATTTGAAAAAAAAGGAAAAAATCATTAAAGTATTCAGATCTGAATTCTCATAGAAAAACAAGATCTTTGAAAGAATCACTTAAATTACAGCTAGATCCCTCCCTGCCCCAACAAATTGGTGAGGATTTGTCAGCAGACTTTGCCCTCAAAGAGGAAGCAGGGGTACCATGAAGAGAATGTAGGGAAATTCCTCATTATTCTGTGTGTTGATAATAGCCTCTTGTAACAATTAGCATTTTGAACAACTCCCACTGAAAGGTCAGGCAGAATCCACCTGTTCTGATCCAGACTGTTCATTCCTGGCTGCAATTTCCAAGAACATTGTCACCATATAATTTATCTTGTCTTTGATAAAAATATGCGACCTTGTTGGGTACAGTATCTAAATATTTATTTGTTCCCAAGCTTTAATTCATGATGTGATGCGAGAAAATTCCCTTTGGTATAACAATGCTCAAAGAGACAAGGCTGCAGGATGACTGAAGGTACAAAGGTGCAGGAAATAAAAGGACTTGTATTCCCAACTCATCATTCCATATACTGCTTGAGACAAGAATTGCATCCTGGCTTTTGATGTACTGTTGTATATGTTGAGAGCTCAGTTATGCTTAAATGTAGTACTTCAGCTTCTTTGCTTAACAACACCTGATAACTTGCTTGACATCTCAAAGAGTTTCTTAAAATATTCTTAAACCTTTGGCATCCCTTCCTGCCCTGGGCTTCATGAATAAAACATTCATCCAGTCAGCAGCTTTAGCAAAGAGGAACAGCCAAGTTCCATCCATCAATGTCAGCAGCTGAATTACTGAGTGATTTCAGATCCTTTAATAACTCTCTTTCCTTATGAGTATGTTGGTAAACAATCAAATAGTGCTGGCACCTGGCTTTCAATGAACATTAACTTTTTTGCATTATCAAATACTACTAACACAGCTCATTGTTATTACTGTCATTGAAATAAAAGTCCGCAACACTGTCCACCTTCATGAGAATGCACTAAGGTTTATTCTCGATTTGTTATGAAGGTCATCAAAACTACTCACATTAAACTTGCTGGGACTTAAAAAAAAAAGAGCAAGGATAAATAGAGCCTTTACTTCACATATAACGTGCATCATTTATCACTGGGATCACCAAGTAGTAGTACACTGCCCTTTTTGTAAGGTTGTTAATAGAAACAATGTGTTTTGGGGTGAAAAACCAGTGATATAATGCTTCTGTTGTTGTAGAATCCCAATAAAGCTGGGAGATCCAAGAATGCAAGGAAACTGCCTACAGATATACAAAAGGAGGTTGCTGGTTTCACCCTCTGTGCTAGGGAGGAGGGAGAAAAGGGAAAAGAAAATCAGCTTTCCAAATTCATAGCCAGAATTTCTCCGAGCACATTTGGTTTGAAAAAAAAGAATATTCAAGATATATGTATATATATAAAATCTTTTCATAGTGCTTTACTCTGGCAACAGAACAGTAAGAAGAGGTTTTCCACACACATGGACACATGTACTGGTTTAGCCTCTAACCAAGGTGTGTGAATGGAAAGCCCCAGTATTTCATCCTCTAACCTTTCACACAGGAAAGCTGTTCTTAGGCATTCAAGAATAACACACTGAAGTCAAAAGGGTCACCTAAATAAGGATGACTGGCCACCATACAGCACCATGTCTGTCTTTATTCACCAGGGACTTGTGCCTGGAATATAAATAGCAAATACCCACAGACTCACTGATATGAGCACAACTTTGAATATCTGATCATGCATAAATGATCCTTCCCAGCTCTGGGAGAGAAACAATTAACTAACTTCAAATTCATAGATTATGAAAACCCAGAGAGATCCCAATAAACGACAGAAGAATACAAGGCTTCCTGAGTCCAACTAGACTTTTCCTCCTAAGCCCTTCAGGTGCAGCTGAAGGTGCTGCTGTGGGATCACCCCTCAGTCATCTCTTGGGAGTTACAATATTTTCTTTCCCCTCTGGAGAGCCCATCTGTCTCCCGCATAGCATTAGCAGTAGCACAAATATCACCCTGCTCTGCGGAACGCTCCCAGGCCAGATGCTAGCAGTGCAATGTCTGCAGAAATAGTAAAGGGTCATTCTCACCTCCTGATACACGTTCCCAGCTGCAGAGCAAAGGGAAAGCACAGGCTGATTGCACCAGAGAAAACATTTTTTTCCAAGTTTCTGCAGGTTTAAATGAGCTCTGTGCTGTTGATGTCAGGATGCTCAGGTAGGGACCAGTAACATTTTCATTTAGCAGTATCTTAGAGCCTCTCCATAGGAAAATAAACAGACTCTTCAGTAAAATTACACCCAGTTAAGCCACACGGAAATAATTAAGCCACAGGCTTCAGTATTTAAGCACATCCCAGTTGCTTGGATAAGTGAAGTGTCACTGTTATGGATTAAGGTTCTATATTCCAAGTTTTCTCTGTTGCATCTTACAAATAAAAACTAACACTTGGTTATATGTGACTGAAGACTGGCTCTGACTGTTTTGTCACAGTTAGGACAGGTATTGTTTCTGAGGAACACAAAGCAATTAAAAATTAACTAAATGAGATGTGGAATACAATAATTACAGTTTTGGCCAGCTAAAGTCCAGGTGGGATATAAGCTGGATGGGGAAAACTCAGGAGGGTTTTGCTCAGGAAACAGGAGAGCAGGTAGCTGCCCTACTGCCTCCCACCATGTCCCCATGGTCATTCAGTCCACTGCTGATTCTGCCACATGCCTTGTGCAGTTTGGGAAGAATCTGAGCTGTGGTGGTGGTGACTGCTGGCTTCCTGTGTTCCCAGTTGCCCAGGACTGAGAGGAGCGGTAGGCATTTGGGACACAATGCCTATGATCCCCTCAATTAAAAAAACTCCACTCACAAAAGAAAATAGAAAAATAACGCCATGGCACAGCAGGAAAGAGTTCATAAGTGGCCCCCTCTCTACCTCACTGGAGAGAACTGCACAGACTTGGCCCATTGCCTCTGCATCCTGAGCCAGAGATAGAGGAATCCCCTTCAACCTGCTCCAACACATTCTCTCCTTTGAAGTCTACTACCTCGCCATCCTAAATCAATTTCTGGAGAAATTAATTACTACTTTTTCTGGTGGGAGCTTTTTGTGTTGCTTTGTTTTCTTTGTCTGTTTTAAAAGACTGTGGATTACCCAATCAGATATATGGGTATCATTTTTTTTTCTTTAGAAAGAAAAATAAAGAAATGGAAAGACATTCCTATCTCCCCTATATCGAGAGCAGCTGCAGCTGGAATGCCAAGAGCTAAAATTTGTCTTGAGTTTTAGAAAAATGTCCAGGTTTTCCCCCCACTATATTCCCACTGAAACTCAGCTGCTGGAAACATACCCTGCAGACATTTACATCACAGGCTTTGTTATTGTAAATTATAGTAAAAGACAAAAGGAACAAGGTTTTGTAACTAGAGGGCAAACATTGCAACTGCTGATTTGTTAGGGGTGACATTTCTGATAATGCCACTTCAGTCAAGCTCCCATTCCATATTGTAATTTCATTATAGCATCCTATCACAGCACTTAATAGCAGAGATGAACATCAACAGATCTACAACCTAAATCAAACAAAGATATTAGGAAACTTCTTGGGACTGAGTTGTATATTGACTTCTGGTCAGCATTTCTAGAGAATTTCATTATATTTATGTCATCAAAAAACATAACATATGGACCTTCTGAACAGGAACTCATAGCAGCAAGAGTAACACAATTGTTTGTTGCCGTTTTGTGATTTATCATCCATTCTATTACATGCTACACAAACTGTCATTTTTCTTTAAATGTGTTTGATAAAACAGTTCTTGTTCTGCTAGGTCAGGTATTATTATTATTATTCACCAGAATTTTGTATCAACAAACGTATCCCAGCAGCAGCAGCTGTGGCGCTGTCGCTGAGTATCACAGTTAGCACAGGGCTTTCCCCTGCCGCACTCTGGTGACATAAAACGGGGCAGCAGCTCCTCTTTCCTTCCCTGTGCAGAGCAGGATACGCACACCTCTACAACCACTATCACAGCAGGAGCCTGCAGAGAATGGAAAACAGCCATGCCTTTCCATAACACAGCCCATTTTAAAGATTTAGAGCTACATTTGCTCCCTGCAGACTCTGTAGCAGGTTTCCACTTGCACAGGTCCGTGGCTGTAATTGCCGATGGCCCCATGTCAATCCCAGATTTGCACCCAGAGCTGAGCCCTGCCCTAACCAACTTCCCATGGATTTTGCAGGGATTTGCAGCACAGTGGTGTCAGCAGCCCTGCCACATGCCTGGTATGAGGAATAAGATGTGGTCTTGCTCAACCACCAGCACACAAACAGTGGGACTGAGGACCTGCCTTTCCCATCATCTGTGCCAGCCAGTGCTCCCCGCCCTGCCCTGTGACATACTTATAGTGGGGCTCAGCAAAGGCAAGAGGCTCTCCTCACACTTCTTGCCAGCTCATAGATGTTCCCTTATCTGCTCTTAATTATCCAGGCTATTTTTACACTGTTTCTCCCCCATCTCCTAATTGCCCAAAACTTATTTTCCTGATGGTTTTCTGCTGAAGATGAATTTCAGGAGCTCAGTATCTCAGACAATTTCAAGATGTAATTAACACCATCACTCCCCTCATTAGTGAATGGCCTACTTTTTCTCTTCAGCACTACCATCCCCCTAGATGTTTGGAAAAAATCCTTCTTATCCCCCTGTAGCAATCTGACTAGCATTAACCCCTTATGCTTCCCAGGGCTCTCCTCTACTGGCCGGTAGCTAGAAAATGCCTGACAGAGTCCCCTGCATTTGCTGGTTTCCTTCTCAAGTTTCTGCAGTGGGTTGTTCTACTTTGGAAATTCTAGGTATTGAGGTACAAATGAACAGAACCCACAGCAAGCCCATCTTTACACTTCACTAGAAACCACATTTTTCTTTTAAACACTCAAGTATATTTCCTCCTACCTAACTGCTTTCAACTTCTTTTGACTTCACTCAAGCAAGTGATTTCTTCAAATAAAAAGAGCTGATTCGGCATGGGAAGGTTCACCTGATACTAGATCCAACATCCTGGTACTGGCACATTCTACAAACCACTCTTTAACAAGCAAACCCAAAGCTTGCTTCTAAAACTAGTGCATTCAGACCTCACACTGGAGAAAAAACTTAATTGTCTGTGGCTGTAACAATATCAGATAACCCCTGCAGATAAACAAGCAGACTTGGGAGATTAGTATTTTCTTTGATATAAACTTTGTAGGATACTCTGTTGTCAAAAAGTCCACAGAGATTACTTGTGTTGTAGTAGGTGGCACTTCATTTTCCAGAATCTATGACCCAGCAGAAATTACTGTCAGCTCCCTGACCAGTTGAGAGGTATTGATTCCACCGTTACTACAGCAACCCATTAGTTATTAGATCATGTCTCGTATGCAGTAACTAATCTGCCTCTGCGAGGTCTCAGATTTTGACACTTTTCATTCTAATCCTTAATTAGTTTATTTGATGCGGCCTGCACATTTTATTTCTATACTAAGTAGTTATTGAAAATACAGTCAAAATGAGCAGAGATCAAAGGAGCAAAACGAGTACACTGTCAACTAAACTAGTTATGCAAAGCAGTAAGAATAAAAAGCAGCATGCCACATCAAATGCATAAGCCAGCTTCACTCAAATCTCCTAAACTTGCACAAAAAAAAACCAACAACCTGGAGCACTTTTCCATCCCCAGACTTCACTTGAAACATGATTTCCTTAGGTATGTTTCCTCTATTCCAGTGATTATGCCGAGAGACCAGGAAGCACTCACCAGAAACTTTATCAGCTTCCTTTGATGCTTCGCTTCTGAAGGAGGTGCCAGCCTTCCTTCTTCACTTTCCACCAAAATAACCACAGACCAGGTTCCATTTTATGGGTTACTCTCTCTTTGAATGAAGTGGTAAGAGGGAGTCCATTCAAAAGCCAGGACACACATTCAAAGTTGTTCCTGTCTGCATGGTGACCCAAACCTGGACAGAGGAGCAGTGTACTCGGCTAAGCCCAAGGCACATTCTCATAAACCACTTAACTCATAAAACTGCAGGTTTTGGCCACAACGTTAAGCAACTTTATCTTGCACTCATTAATGAGTGTCTGTGCCACCTAGCAAAAAACATCATCCTGGTTTTTGATTGCACTCTGTCTCTAGATGTCAGCACGACCACCAGCCTCAGCTGCACATTTGAGTTTACACAGTCACAATGTACTTGCACAGATTTCGGAAAGACAAAATTTGCAAAACTACACACCAGGGAGAAGTTTTGATTTAGCTTAGCTTGATAGCATTGTACAGATTCATGCTGTGGCTTTTTCCCAACTCTGATTCATCAAGTGTAGGAAAAGGAAACTTACCCCAAACTACAAAGTCTTAGGGTAAATATCCCAATCTCTGACTGCATGGAATTCCATTTCTTAGTATTACTATCAGGCTGGAGGGTAGAAAGCGTTGCAAGTTCAACCTAGAGACTCTGTTTCCCCTGCATTTACTGACCTGCAATTTAAATTTCACAGATCTGAAGAGATGGAACATTTAGACAACTCACTCATCTCTTGCAAGTCACTCTCTATATCACAATCTTTATTCAGTTTTGAAAGTCTCAGGTAGAAATTAAACTTAAATATAGGCCGAAATAGAACAGAATCTGGAATTGCCTTGATCTGTGTGATATAGCATGAGAGTGCACATACATGCGTACCAACAATTTTCTGAGACTTTGATAACCTACTATGATCCATTAAAAGTTGACCTAGTATGCTCAAGAAAGTGTCTCGAATTTGCCCAAGTAACCCATTTGTGTTATCATCCATCTTGAAGAACTGTCTGGATGTAGTTCATGTGGACCAGCTATTAAATCAGAACACTACTCTCCAGCAAAATCTAACCCAGACTGAGCCTGTAACAGCAACAGCGCCAAGTGCTCCAATTACAAGCAGCCAAGTCAGGCATACACTATTACCTAAATGGAATCATTTAGGCACAGTGGATTTGGTAGTAAAACACACAGTGTTTGATTATATGAAGATATATTTCATTGGAGGTGGACAGAAGCAATAACAAAAAGTAAAAAGAAGTTTCTCATCACTCTTGGTGAAGATGTAGTAAAATCTCCCGGTAAAGCAAGAAGCAGCTGCAACAATAAAACATAACTTAGTAAATTCAAAGCCATTGGTAATTAGGCATTGTCATTGCATGCAATTGTGCATAAAATTAGGGAATGTGATTGATTAATGGAAGCAACCAAAGAGCAAAGTCATGGTCTTCATTAAGAAGATGGGGGGTCAGAAGTGACCAGTCATAACACACTAACAGAACCATCTGTTATGCAAGCCTACCCTTTGTGACAAACATTTCATAACTTCATGCATACTAACCTCAGAATAGATGAGACTTTGAGCTCAGACTTTCCCCAGAAGCCTAATATTTCAGATATAAGTAACCCAGCTTCTTGTGTAAAAATCTTGATATTTAAGGCCTAGAGCAGCATCTTAAATCTGTTCCTCTTATTCCCAACCACATCCCCAACTCCTGCGCCCTAACTGTCTTGAGGAGAGAGAACTGACACTCCTGTCCTCAGAGATTCCCCTTCAATGAGCATTTATTTCATCCCAGTACAGACCAGGACAACCACTCCCTCCAAATGACCTTGTCAACTTCTTCTGGGGTGAATGGGAACAGAGCACATCCCAAACACCCCAGGAGATCAAGGTTCAAAGCCCAAAGGTTCAGCCTTGTTAACAATGTACAGCAGAAGACAAGGCATGTCAGCCATCCCTCTGAAGTCTATTTTATTCAATCATCACTGTCAGCTACCTAAAAAGCTGTTAGCTAAGGAAGAGTTTTAGGAAGGTGAGATGGAGAAGAAAAGCAGTGCTAGGAGAGGATGCTTACAAATTATATCCCTGGGCTTAGGAATGTATGAGAAAGCTGAAGAGACATTGCAGCTAAGTACCATCTCCTGACTCTTTATACACCATTACATACCCAGTTACCCACAAATAAAGCACATTCTGCACTCCTCTCCACATCATATTTCACCCTAGCATATGAATAATTTGCTATGCCTGTAAGCAGAGCCCTGATTCAAGAATATTAAGAAGTTGCACAGCTACAGTAATAATGAAACAAAATTCCTAAGCCAGAGAAAACCCAGCTGTGTGTAATTCATTATGTCACAGGACTGTCATGTTACTCAACAGTAAAACATGCCTTTTCCTGGCTTGGATCAGACCCTCTTGCTGCTGGGAATCACACTAAACCTATAGCAAAGTACAGATCATGCTTCAGGATATCATACATTTATCTTGTGAATGTGACCTAACTTAAGGCACTGCTGAGAATAAAGTGACAGGCAACGCAAATGCACATACGCTGAGGGTAAACTGACAGAACTACAGCTGGACACTACAAAGCAGTGCACTGGAGCAGACCATCAGGTTCTGGCACTGTCACCAGTAGACATATCTACGGGCCACATCCTCACACTGACATCGATTAGTGTAATTCCATTTACTGCAGGGCAGCTATACATAAAAGCACCAGATGAGCACAGGGTTTAACAGGGCCTGTGAGCTGAGGACAAGAGGCAATAGAGAGGAAAAGGAACAAGTCTGTAGCAGCCAATTTATCATACCTGAACCAAGGACTTACTCCTCTTATATACTGCCATTCGTAGCTGCCATGCCTTGGCGATATTTTCTTTGCTCAGAAAAAGCTGTGCATAGTAACTCCTGCACCTCGTCCTAATGGTAGCTGGCCATGATCCGATCACTGCTGTATGTAGCATTAAGGTCAATGTGCCTGTAACCATAAATACCGAAATACATTTTGCTAATGATCAGCCATCGTCGCTGAGCAAAGACAAATGTGTTCGCTCTAAACTCTGAGTGCGCCACAGCGTTGCTTTTAGAAGAAAATGCACAGAAGAACCTGGACTTCTTGTCCCTGGAAGTAAGCCATGTCTTCATGGCCTACTCACCTCTATAAACACAATGAAGGATGGTAAATACATCTGGGATTACATTAGACACTGAGCAATTTGGGAAGATTGGTCGACTGTGGAAATCCAAAATGATCTCACTAAAGCAGCTTAAGTGGTACTAGCTAAGCAGGTTTGGAGCCCACATTGCAATGCAGAATACCCTTTTATAGAAGAACTCACAAAACTCTCTAGGCTCAATGTCCATTACTAGACTACTTTATTGTGTTGTAAGTTGGAACTTCTCCTAGTGCTCTCTGTATTGATGACGTCGTTTGCAGATCATGTTTCTTTATGGTTGGTACATAGATTGAAAGTGTTCATATATCTCTACCAGTGGCTTTTATGCATAACCTTTCACATGCAAACAGAGAGTGGGAATCACCTCATCTAACCAACCAAAGTCAGACAACTTTGCTATAGAGGCTCTTTTCTATAGAGAACAAAAAAACAAACAGGAAAAGGCCTCTCCAGATCATGAGTCTTCCCACCTAATTCAACTACTTACTTCAATCCAAGCCAAAATGAAATCATATACCGGTGTGAAGACGCTACATATATTCAGTATCACAGGACATACTTATCCTTTCTACAGAGCTATAAGGCCTCTGCCCTGTGAACAACATAGGTTAGAAGGAGAGGGCGAGGGGTGGAAACATATTGAGATGACACATCTACCTTATATATAACTGCTTGAATCAAATTTGTATGATAAATTAATGAGATTTTCCCCTCAAAACTACATTTATCCTAGAAACAATGAAATAAAGATAAGTGAAAAGACATGAACTGAATTGTGAGATTAAATCCCATCACAATTCTCAGATTTCTGCAGATGCAAGTGCTTTACCCATTTTCATGCAGCAACTAAGGGTTCATCACAAGCACAAAGGAAATCAAGCCACCAGGTCCTGAAACAGCCACTGAGCTCAACTTAATCTGACAATGAAGCAACTCTGCCTTCACATCCATGTGGATTTTTCAGCCCTGCTCAGCACGGACCCATTCTCTACACAGTGGGGACAAACCCAGCAGTGCCTGGCCAGAGAAGGCAGAGGGGAGCTATACAACCCCTGCTGCCTGACATAATCCAAAATGCTGCCCTGGCTGCACCACCCATGGGAAGGGGAAGTATACACAGCAGCAAACCCCAAATTGCAATTCCTCCCTTGGAGAATCCAGTAAGGTTGTGTGCACTACCTGGAATTGAAGTAGAAATCTGCACCAATGCAGCGCTAAAAGCATCCCCAAAACACACTCTAAAAGCCACTTGAAAGGTAGCAGAGGAACTGAGCTGTTGCGTTAGTGCAGAACACCAGGCAGGGAAAGAAGCACATGCACCTTCCCTCTGTGGGCTCAGGCTGCTGTCACTGCAGGCAACAGCTGAGCAAGATATGTAGCCCCATGGGTTATTTCTCAGCCTTCCTCTACCTTTCAGGAATATTGCATGGGAGGAATGTGCAATGCAGGCAACACAGCAAGAGGAGATGGCCACATTTCTGAGTGCCAGGGTTTCTCCCTTCCCCAGTGTCTGGGGGGACACAAGCAGGAACACCCATCAGCATCTTAGCCCTCATAAGTACAAGCCTCTGCAGCCGCTGCAAAGATGAAAAGAACTGCACAACCATATTCACCTCTTTAAGATTCTGTTGCCAAATTAGTAAAACATACAGCCGCTGTTTTTTTGTTTATAAAAACAACCCATTACATTTATTTGGTACTTTCTGTTGCTGTCATGAGCACCTAAATAATCCTTCTGTGCTCGGCAGACGCCACTAGGGACCAGTGAGATACGTTCGTTGTAATTACATTATTCTTCTAATTATATTCTGACAGGAAGCTTCAAAGTAAAAATCTGCTGCTAAATGCAACCCTCCCCACTCTTCCCTCCAACCAGCAGACATGTTTCTGAGCCTTCCTTAAAAATCTCGTTTCCTTTTTGCCCAGTTGAAATAAAGCGGGATTGTTAGTGAGAGTAGGCAGAAAGAAGAGACCATTGTCATTAGACCACATTGTTTAAATCAACCCGTAACAAGCATTTCATTTCGTTTGGGTCATTAACTACATTTGAGTGGAAAATGTAGTTTGCCTGGCAAATTGGTTGGTGGTGAAATGCCTCCGACAGGAGACTCTTCTGGGTTTAACCCAAAGACTGCCATACAGGCACACAAAATTTGCAGGTGAGAAACTTAACCATAAAAAAATCCCATTTCTGACAGGCATCCAAAGAACCAGATGCTTATTAAAGCTAAACACAAAATTAGATATTTACTGATTTATGAGATTGTACAGCCTGAGGCAGAATTCTCATCATTTATTCTATTCTCTCCTGTAACACAGATCACTGAATGTCATACAGTAATTCAGATAAGATAGTCTGTAATTAGGGACTAATGATATCAACTCTACTGGACATGCAGCCACTTCTGACATAAGAAACCCAAGTGATTTTACTAAATCAGTAAAAATAAGCCTCAAAGAAACCCATTTGGATGGTCAACCCATTTTTTTCAAAGCCACATTGGGCTTTGGGAACAGTTCATTTACTCTCTTGCTGCAATCATTTGCAGTTAAAAGCTACCACATTGCACTACTCCCTTTCCCGTTATCTCTAATTAAACAAGCCCATCTCTCCCAGCCTTTACACACAGCATTAGCCCACCAGCCCTGCAAGGCTGTCTCTCCTTCAGATCCTTCCAGCTCCTTGCCTTCTCTACAGCTTCCCTCCCAAATTGCACACGCTGCTCAAGGTCCTGCCCTGCTGCTACAGGAAAGCAAAAGGCAACTGCTCCTCTCCCATCTGTCACCTCAGGTTATCAGTCTGCCAATGAAGGTGTCTGGTTTTTCCACCAGAATGTGCAGTTGATGACCCTTTCCACTTCTGATCCCTGATAAGTCTTCAAAATCTCTTCTGCCATCCTTAGTCCAATGGTGTCACCTTGTGCCTCTGCTACAGAAAACACAAAGCTAGATTTACAGCATATAGTTTGACATTTTGTTTTTTTCTAACTGAACTGCTTTCTGATCATTTCTCAGTGTTTCCACCGTGACACTGAGTTATAACGGCGATATCTAAAGTGAAGCCACCTTTCCCAGGTTGGTGTCACCTCCATGCTCTGCATGTAGACTCTTAAATACTCAACCAAGTCAGAATTCCAGTTTCAAACAGTCCCAGACCCTTGACAGGCACCTAACAGTACCTCTCCTAAAGCCCTCCCCAGTTTGGCCACAAACCACTTATAGCTTCTCCCCATATGCAATTTACAACCTGCCTTAGACTGAGTTTCCTTCAATCACTTTGGAGAGTGACATGAAAGATGGCAAGAAAAGCCTTACCACAGTCAAGCTGTCTGACGCCTTCTTTCCACCTTGTTGTGTTTTCACAGAGGGGAACTAGATGGAGTTGGCATTATGTGTCAGTGACAGTTGTGCTGGCTGTTCTTTATCACCTGTGCATATAGGCACATCACAGGATCTTTTGCCCGAGTAGCAAATTCAAACACATCAGTCTAAGCTTGTCCAGATCTCATTTTCCTTCTTTTTCAGAGGCAGGTGCTACCTACTTCTCTTCTCTTCCCCTAGAACTACTGAAGCTCTTAAAGATAACTGCTAATTTGCCCTGAAAATTGCTACAGACTCCTCAAAATACTGCAAGAGCTGGGAACATCCAGTTTGCCCCAGTATCCTTATAGCATTAGTTAGATATATCAGTTAGTATAGATCATTTGTCTCTCTTGCTAAATAACGTCCCCTAGACCTTATACGTACCTCCTAAAGCACATTGTCCTCAATTCAAAGCATAAGCCTTCCTTTTACAGTGATCATACACACTGATTTTCACCTTTTCTCCTTCCACTACCAGTCGTGTTTCTTTAGATTTGTTCCTGCCCAGCCAGCTGCAAAGTTGCCAGGTATTGTGCCCTGCTCTGTTTCCTGTCCCAAATCCTACTTTGCACTACCAGTGATCTGATCTGCCAGATGCTCAGCAGCAGCCTCACTCCCCCATCTGTCTGGTGATCCATCGCAGACTGTCTCCAGCTGACTCACTGTTCCCATCAGCCAGTACCAGGATCCTTGTAGCAGACATACCATGATTTTAATCTGAGTGTCAGACTCTTCCCTCCTCATAGCTGGCCAAGTTTTCCCTGAATATGCTGCGTGCTCTTCTATAGGGACTTCAGACATGGCCATTTTCCATGAAGCCTCTGCGATGGCATTTAAATTATAACATTGATTATCCACAAGACCCTAAGTTCCTCATTTTTACTCCTCACACTGACACATTTAACACATTTGGCTGATGGACTCATTAATCGTATTCTTGCGACAATTATCCATCAATCACTCCCAGTTCTGGCTCCTGACAGTGGTTATCCTCTGCCAATCCTATTGTAAAAGCCTTTCTCAGCAGCAGCAAATTTCTCCCATTGCCCATTTCTTGCACACATGGTGCCACAGAGGCAAGACGTAACATGGGGACAGAGTCTAGTATTGTGTTTAGTCCCTGTTGCTCTTCTCAGTGGTCCCGTGCTGCCCATCATCGTAACTGCAGTCATGCCTATTTGAAATAACAACCCCAAACTACGGTCTCCTCTCCTCCTGTTTATGGAAAAGCACTGATTAACCAGAAGTATTATTTTTTAATCTAAAAGTAATTTATATTATATAAGAAAAAAGGTCAGGTAGATACTCCATTTATCACTATTACAAAGGCCTGTAACACAGTGATGAAAAGAAAGAGAAATTAATTACAAGTCAGAGGCTCCAATAATTCTCTCTGTAATTGTGACGAAAAATTTAAATTAACATTTCTGTCACCGAGAGAGGTTTGATTAATTTTACAATAGTGGAGATGCTATCACCTTAATATCGGTGGGTAAGGAAATTTTACTATTTGCAATTTAGATGTAGATCATTTCTTTAAGACTCAAAAAGTGCCTGCGAGGCACCTTCACACTTTATTAACAGCTCAATCAGTGCCACGCTAGAAATAATTAGCCAAGAAACCATGTAGTAAATATATCTAGACTAGCAAACCTGCAGAATAAGAAGTAACATGATAAAATCCAGACCTCTCCAAGAGAAATAGCCTCTCTCCAGTTCCCCAAAGCAATGGCCGCTGCCCAGCTGCCTGCTATGCCACTCTGCCTTCAGGGAAACAACACAAATACCGGATTTCCTGACAGCTTTGTTTTGTTTTCTGTCCTAACACCTCAGCTTGCCTGCAAAGCTGGAGGGCAAAAGGCTTTGATGTAAGCAGTGGCGACTAACATTGCACCCCAATGAGGCAGCAACCCCACACACTGATCGCTATATAAAGTGCTGCTTCTCCCTGGGACTCCTGGGTACAAGAGGTGGGACAGTAAAGAGCTGCTGAAGGCAGCTTGTGGCTGGCAAAGAACAAGTGAAATACAATGGGAAAGAAACTGAGGCTGGCAGGGATTACCATGGTGTTGGACAAAGGACTCCCCTGTCTGCAGCAGGTACACCTGATCACAGCAGCCAGGCAGACCTGTTCTCAGCCCACAGACACCAAAGTTCCCTTGTCTGGGTTTGGTTTTGTATTTCCTAGCTTTCAATCCTTACTAGATCCTGGTCAGAGTCAGGGTCTCAGGCAGGACTTGAACACATACAACCAGTAGACTTTAATACTAAACACGCCACAGACAAACCCCAACCAGCCCTTTTCTCTCTCTGCCTCTTGGGACATCACTGAGCCCAGTGTGAGATAGGGTAGGATCTGGGTAGCCTCTCCACTCCATCTGGGAGCAGCAGCACCCTTTGAAATAAAACCTTGCAGCTCCAGGGTAGGAAAGGACCACAGTGTCTTGTGATGCCTCTGAAGGCCACTCCTATTAACAGTGTCCACATCCCTGTGCCCTCCAGGATATCTTTAGTGCCTGCCCTCTGTCCATAAGGAGAGGGGACAATTAATGTGTTTTTGTCCCCTGAAGACCTTCCCCACCTCCAGCACACACAGGAGCAGATGGGGTGACACAGTGAGGAGCAGGAGGCACGCAAGCCAAGCTCTGCAAGCAACATCAGTCCCCAGCCTTTGCTACCCAAAAAAACCCTGCAAAAGCCCAAGGATATAGTGCAGGAAAGTAAGATCGGACCAGAGCCCCGGGAAGCTTTCCCAGTTCTTCTCTGCACTATTTAGCAAGGGCTATTAATTTCTTCCTTTCATAAACACCGCAAACAATAAAAACCTGGAAAATAAAATGAGCCTAATGAAAATGTATTGGTCCTAAGGTAATCAATGCTGTTTGGCTTACAGAGAAAAGGAAACATAGCTCCCCATCTGTACTCTGCTCTCTGTAGTCAACAAGGGCGACTGTTTCTAGCATGGATCAATGATCCATTCGTTAGGGGAAGTGAACCTGTATGAACAGCATTTGTCTCTCTCCTCAAAATCAAATAGACCGACATGGGAAGTTTCAAGTTAGCTCTCAAAAGCTCAAGTCTAGAGAAAGTTGAAGCACTTGAAGGTAACTTGCAAATCTAGCAAGTCCTCAAGCTGGCTGCATCCAGAGACAGAGCAGGGAGAAGTCAAGACTATGCACATGGAAATCAGATTGTTTCTGCAGTGCAGATGGAACATGGCACCCATGCGTGCAGGGACAAGTACTGGGGTGAAGAGAAGGAACTTTCTAGGGCTGTCACTTTGCGAGCAGTGTGAAACAGCTGATACAATTCTCTCTTAATTTCTTTGAATATAGTAATGCTAAAGGGTAAAATGGACTGAATGGAAGGAAACAGTGGTGCAATATAACCAAAGTACTGCACTCCTCATTCAAAGAGTTTGAAAAATGAAGGTTTCATAGAATTATAGGATGTGTTGGACTGGAAGAGACCTCTAAAGGTCATCTAGTCCACCCCTCCTACAATGAGCAGGGACATCTTTAACTAAGTCAGGTTGTTCAGACCCCATCGGGTCTGATCTTGAATGCCTGCAGGGATGGAGCGTCTCACATCTCTGGGCATGCCGTTTTGGTGTTTTACCACCCTCATTGTAAAGAGGTACAGGGTAATAAACCATTCTAGGTTTGCCCTAAAAAGATTAAAATCCTTGCAAGGAATGCAACAAATAAATGTCCACTCCAGCAATGAAGACATTCCTTAAAGCAGGCAGGAGCTGGCACAGCCACAGTCTGCTGCAGACAGCTCTGCAGTTGCAAAGCACTTGTGCAGGAGGGGAACCATTTTCTCATGTGCAGAGCTCTTTCTTCAGATGCATCACCATAACATCTGACAAATAGCACCTACAGGACAGCTGTCACAGGCTGTCATCAATAGCGTACAAGTAGCCAGTGTAATTCAGCATGACATTAACTGACATGGGGCAGCACGAGGTCCACAAACCACACGTGTTTAAGTAACTAAAAAGCCAAAGAAAGCACAGGCTGGCCCAGAAGGTGAACTGAAGGCACATAAAAAGGCAAATGTTTATAGCACATGGGTAAGGAAAGGCCACATTCCCTCTTCCTGCTGAACTGGCACAAAGTTAATGGGAGACCTTTATAAGGATGGGCTATAGGAGGAGGCATTAAATGCTGTTTCCAATGACTTTAAGGCATTTGAAAGTAGGCAACAATAAAAAGAGGGAATTACAAAATACAGATTCTGGGCTGGCTGCAAGATGTGCCTCTACAACTTAAAGGTGGAATTTCCTTAATTTCTCTCTATTGCTGCAAGCCATGGAGAAACAGTTTGCTGCCTTCTGAAAAACAGCTGGAAAAGTGAGATATGGAGAATAAAGTGAGCATAAGAAGGTAATGGTGACAAAGGAGTGACACTGCAGTCTGAGCTACAGCTGACAACAAAGCAGAACCATCTCAGTAAACAGTATCGCCACAGGCAAAGAACAGCACAATCTCTGCTGACATCAGCCGCTGAAAGCATTCACGCACACCACAAGGCCAGTACAATAAGACAGCTACAACCAGTTTTTTCTGAAATGTTCCAGTAGCTTTATGGTTGAGCTGCCTCAGGGGTCCAGGCACTGCCAATACCCTCCAAGTACCAAAAGCTCCTACCTAGGGCATGGTAAACCTGCTCCTATGGCAATTCTTCAGTAGGGCCAAAACACATTCACGAGAACCTGCAAATTCTCCGTTTTAGTGCAGCAGACATAAGAAGACAGTCCCCTGGAGACATCACCCCATCCCCATGCAACAGCACAGAGGTTTCCTCAGTGTTCAGCTGCACCTCCTCTGTATGTCAATACCTTTTCCAAGTAGCTGGGCACTGTCGTGGTACAATGTTCACAAGAAGTAATGGTTCTCCAATAAGTATTTGACAGATTATACAGTGCCTTGAGCATCAGTGGCTCAGCAGACTTATGAAAAATAGCTTCCATGGGAATTTGCATTTTGTGGTCCTCACAGACTGCCTGCCTACTTGTAGAGGCTCTGCTTTGGAGTCCCTGGTGGAGTCATCCCCAAGGACAGAACAGCAGGGGGAACAGATACTGTACATCCACCCACATACTAACTGCAAGGAAAAAAAAGTAAGAGAAATTTTGGGATTCTTGTTTTGAGAACTAAAGATCTTTAAGAACTTCATGAATCACCCACATAAGCTGCACGCTTGTGTGATCTGGCAAGACATGAGGCTTTCCAAGCAACATACTCTCTCTGAACAAACAGATGTCACAAAGTACCTAGCTTCTCTAGTCCATGTTTCCTTGTTGCTCATCCCTAAGGAAAAATAGATGTTCAGCTCAGATAGAAGACACAGAGAAACAATTGCTCCTGTTTATTGAGAAAATATCTTCAAAGAAACAACTGATTCCTTATCAGGAAGGATGCACTCAGGAACTATGCACCGTCTATGATTCAGATCCTAAAGATCCCTAAAACTTCATGTCTTTGAGTGGTAAAGCTCTTAAGAGCAAAGAAAACATTGCAGTTTATCTTTGACTACTGAAGGAAAAAAAAAAGAAATGAGAAAATCATTAAACGTATCTCTCACAGAATCTATTTTACAAGCTAATGTCGCTTTGCTTTGCTTTCAGTCAGAGATTAAGGTTAATCTCCAGAACTACTGGTACACATGGAGACACAGTGGAAAGATGCAAATAACTTTACAGAGGAGGCACAGAGAAGAAAGCTTTTCAGCAGAAATCTATTATTCTACATTAAAATGCATCAGCTAATTTACAATCCCTGTTAGATACTAAAGTAGAGCTGAAAATAGACAAAAGCTCTAAGCCTGGAATACAGCACCATGAAAGCAGGTTACAAATGACTGCACGTGTGTGTCCCCCCATCCTGGGGGAGTTACAGGTGTGTACCTTAAGTGTTTACCAAATACTAACCTAAACACACCTCATTGGCTGTCCATTATCAGCTCTGACTTGAGACTGAATGAATGCAGAAGGGTTTGCATGTGAAGATGTAAACCTTGTGGTGTCCTGCAACACAAACCCTCAGCAAGCACTTTCCAAGCCCTTGATACAGCAGTCTGATTCTTGCGGAAGAACAGGGATCCCCAGCATAAGACTAAATGAGGGGAGCCTTATTGCTCTTTACAAATACCTGAAAGAAGGTTGTAGAGAGGTGAGGGCCAGTCTCTCCTCCCAAGTCACTAGTGATGGGATGAGAGGAAATGGTCTAAAGTTATGCCAGGGGAGGTTTAGGTTGGACATCAGGAAAAATTTATTCACTGAAAGAGTGGTTAGGCACCTGTATCACCTTTTCCTTATCTAGATTGCTATGTGCTAGACACAGCTCCCAAACAGATTTCTGATCCCATGCTAGCAGCAATAGCTGTGTCTTGTGGAAGAAATCCAACATGAAATCCAGGGTTTCATCAGTATGTTTCTCCTTAAAGAGACCAGCAGTGTTAATCCAGGACTGGGCTTCACAGCAGCATCCTTGACAAAGGATGAGGTTCTGTTAAAGTCTTGGGCAGGTGCTGGCAGTTGTATTGCCAGGTACCACAGAATACTGTAGAAAAGGATAAAAGAAAGGAAAATTTTAATTATTCCAATGAAAAAGTTACCCTGATTTCCTGTAACTGAGATTGGATTACAGTCCTCTCAAATAATAGAGGTGTAGGTTCTAAAAATGAGAGGAGATGTGCCATAGGTCAAATATACCGGGTTAAGGAAATACAAAGAGACAGCCACCTGCACCCCTTAATGCCCTGAATCTGCCAAAATAGTTCAAAGCCTTGCTGCCTGCCTTTCAAAAGTTTCTCAGAAACCATCCTAAAAAAATGTCCCCCAAGTGGTCTGGCTTCAGTTGTGCCTTAAACTATCCCTTCAATGGATTCTGATGTCACTACTACCCTTCTGGATCTCTTTCCTCCCTTATTTCTCTTCCTCCTCAGTTTTCTTTGCTTGGTTTTGCATGCACTTAACCAAAGTATGAATTTCCCTGACATGCTGGTCTATTTGTGATTGCACTGCTGGCAGAACCACATATGGCATCTTTTGCCTTCCTATACATCTGTTTGTTCATTGCAGACCCATTAGCACCTGCTGAAAAACTGGCAAACAATTGTTTTATATTGTACAGTAATTCCCTATTCCTGTGTCTTTTTCCAAGCCAGCTGTAGCTCTTCAGCACATCTGCCCAGGTAGAGGCAAACACACGATGCAGCAACCAACCTCTAGGACCATGTGAAGAAGACAATCTGGAAGTGTGTCAGCAAGGAAAGCCTGAGGACACTATTTTGCAAGATGTGTCTAAAAGCCGTGGAAGGTCTGTCTTGTAGTCAAGACCTCATCATTAAAATTCAATCAAAAAAGGCAGTAGAACCGTCTAAGTTAAAACACTAAATAAAAGGAGATCAAGATAAATAGCAGATATCATCTGAGCTGGTCATAAGAACGAATGTGCATCAATCTCCAAAAAAAGTCGCTAAAGATTGATAACAGCAAAAGACAACATCTTGATAATCAGTTTTACAGTGATGGATTGAGGAAAAGCTTAATGAGTCAGCTACAGGATTGGAATTTCATTAGAGACTTTACCAGAGCTAGAAAAACCTGTAAAAACATAGTATAAAATCTGCCTTGTAAAATCCAGGAGCGCATATATTTCTGTCCACATGGTGAGCTACTGCATACATTTGTGTCAGGAGGAGTTTGACTGGAACCCACTGCAGAAGAAGCCCCACATGTCTCAAAACCATACAATATTATGCCAGCAATTTAGCAGTTGTGAGAGCTGAACTAACAAAACGTACTTGTGTTTTAATGTCTTCTATGAGATTAGGACTCGTTAGTCATCTTCTAAGGAGAAACACAAGCTGAAGTCACATGCCGTTATGCCAAGTTGTCAGGCATATGGTGCTCACCACTATTTTCACACTAACCTTTAAGTCAGATTCTGCTAGTGAATTAAATCTGATGGAAGCAACCTTAGGATGTGAAGCTGGGTTTTGGTTTTTGGTTTCAAACTAAAATAAAAGCTGCTTCACCTTTCATGTTGGCAGAGCTGGTGAAAAACTGTGCCATGTTTTTTGGGTCAAATTCTGATTTTATTAAGGCAGCGTTACTCTGGATTCAGTTGATCTCTACCACGTTTCACAGCCAAGAGCTACATCTTGATGCTAAACTTCCAATCGTAGAGAAGCATCCAGATTAGTTAAAGTATACCTTTTTCTTTTTACTGCTTCCATGTCTTATCTTGACACTTTGTTCCTCCATGTATTAATCCATTTGACCTACTTATCTGCATAGTATAACTCAAATTATAACATGACACCGCTTCAGAAGCTAAAATGTTAACACTGACCTTGTAAGAGGCTGCAATATAATAACAGGGCTCCAGTTTGACTGGTTTTAAATAAAATCTTAACTTTTATTCAGAGTAAAGATAGTTTGTCCCTGTTGATCCAAATGCCATAAGCAATGAGAATGTCAACATCACAGATACACAGCGTTTATCAATCTCTCTAGGTGTTGCATTCACTATGGTGCAAACAGCAAGCTTTTCTCTGGAAGGCAAACTCATTTTGCAAACTTTTAATGGATGAAAGTATATTCTGTATTAAGTTAAAAGTGTATAACAATGATCCAGCAGCACATGCATCATGAAGCCGACCATAACCCTTTACACAAGCTGTCTGTGCAAATTATTGACATAGGGCGAAACACCAGAATCATAGAATCATTAGGGATGAGAAGGGACCTCTAAAGATCATCTAGTCTGATCCCCCTGCCACAGCAGGATCACCTAGACCAAGTCTTACAGGAACACATCCAGGTGGGTCTTGAACATCTCCAGAGAAGGAGACTCCACACCCCCCCTGGGCAGCCTGTTCCAGTGTTCCATTACCCTCACTGTGAAGAAGTTTCTTCTGATATTTATATGGAACCTCCTCTGTTCCAGCTTGCACCCATTGCCCCTTGTCCTATCACCAGATGACCTTGAGAAGAGCCTAACTCCATCCTCCTGACGCCCACCCCACACATTTATAGATATCAATGAGGTCAACCCTCAGCCTCCTCTTCTCCAAGCTCAGGAGGCCCAGCTCCCTCAGCCTTTCCTCACAAGGCAGGTGTTTTACTTCCTTCATCATCCTCATTGCTCTATGTTGGACACCCTCCACAGCAATGTGTCCTTCTTGAACTGAGGGGCCCAGAACTGGACACAATACTCCAGATGAGGTATCACCAGTGCAAAGTAGAGGGGGAGAAGAACCTCTCTCAATCTGCTAAC
>VZRI01010820.1:0-73801 GCA_013397515.1 Upupa epops | reverse complement strand
TCTCCCTTAGCATGCACGGGTGCATCCCATCAGGGTCCATGGATTTATGTACACTCATTTTGTTCAACTTATCCCTAACAAAGTCCTCATCAGCCAAGGCAGGCTCCTCTCTTGCCTCAACTTCCTCTGGAGCCTCAGCAGTCTGGGCTTTGATACCAGGACAGTTCCCAGAAGTATAGATGGAGGCAAAGAAAGTGTTCAGTATGTCTGCTTTCTCTGTCTTCAGGACACCCAGCTCATTCAGCAGGGGTCCCACATTGCCTGTAGGTTTAGTTTTACCTGCAGTGTATTTCAAGAAGCCCTTTCTGTTACCCTTGACCTCTCTTGCAAGGTTTAATTCCAAGGAGGCCTTAACTTTCCTAGTTGCATTCCTACATTCTCTCACTGGAGCCTTATAATCACCCCAAGTGGCCACCCCCTCCTTCCATGACCTATGGACTTTCATCTTCCTCTTCAGTTTGCCCAGCAGCTCCCCATTTAACCATGCAGGTCTTCTGGCTCCCTTCCTTGACTTCTTTCCTGTCGGGATGCACTTGTGTTGTGCTTCAAAGAAGTGGTCTTTGAATGATAACCAGCTCTCTTGGGCCCCTTTACCTGCCAGTACCCTGTCCCATGGGATTTTCCCTAGCAATTGCTTGAAATGGCCAAAGCTGGCCCTTCCAACGTCTAGAGTTGTGATTCTGCTAGGTATTCTGTTCCCACTACACGAGACCCTGAACTCCACCATTTCATGGTCACTGCAACCAAGGCTGCCCTCAACCTTCACTGCTTCAACCAGTTCTCCTTGCTGGTGAGTACAAGATCCAGCAGCGCTCCTCTCCTAGTGGGCTCCAGCAGTGATAAAGTAGCTTGTTATTCTTTTTGGAGGATATCTATTTATTTAAAAAGCTACATTTCATTCCCTAATGTGAATTATTTATAACAACAAGCACATCCTCACCAACAAAGTCCTGCCTGAGTAATATACGAAGAGAGGCAACTCCACGAGGTGCCTCAGCGTATTATAAATACCGATGGCAACAGGGCAGTGCTTATATCAGATGCCACATGTGCTACAAGAGCTTTACTGTAATGGAGAGCCCAGATCCTGAATATTTTAATCCAAGATCACACCTCAGTGGGTGTTGGACAGAAGGCAGACGGGTAGCAGCTCTCCACCTCAGCCCACAGCAATAGCAGTAGAGAAACCAACACAACCAGAGCAGACAGCCAGAAGCACTCCTCAGTCCTAGGACAGTGATGTTCAGCTGGCACAAAGGTTAAGCCCTTCCTTGAGGGAAATCAGCCCAACTGCATGACCTACATTGCAAAGGGGAGGAACTAGCTCCATCCCCCAAATCAAATCTAGTCAGAACTAGAGGTAACCATCTCTAGGCTACATTCCCCAGAAGGCACAGCAATGCTGAACTCTTGCAGTTTCCGTAAAGAAACATAAAACTGCAGGAGAAGCCTCTGCGCCCCTTGCAGGGTTCCTGCTGCCATCAGACCAGCAACGCATGGCAGAGCATCAGTGTGCAACTCCACAGCAAGGACAGTTCAACTTTTAAAAAGCTGTGATAAAATAAACATATTTAACAGATGGTGAAGCAAACACCTCTCTGGAAACTTAACTGGCAGCCATTTGGGTCTTCCTAAGTGGATAATTGATCACAAGGCAATGCCAATGATGTTACGGTAATGAAACAAAGGGGGAACTGAGATTTAAGGATTTCAAATAAGCCTGTCAAAAACATGTAATAACACCGTCAGATCAATTTCCTGTCAAATACAGGCGTGATGTGATAAAACCTCAGAATTTTAAAGTAGATTATATTATTGAAGCAGTAATTTAAGAAAACCTTCTTAGTAATAAATTACAATAGATCAAACTCTTACAACTTGAAAGCACGTACCAGAAGACATGCAGTGTGTGCTATGAGAAAGACAAGTAAATCTAAAGCACATTTCCAAGCTGGAGTAAACTAAACTCAGTTGCTCAAAAAAAAAAAATTATCAAAGCCTTGTTTGTATGAAATTAACTGGTCTTGCAAAGATTATACCTGCTAAAGGCTTCTGTCCTTCACCCTCCTGTGTTTCTAGAGAAAGCATAACCAAAGCTGAGAAAGGAGTGCAAGAGGGTGTCCTCAGCAGTCAGTCCCAAGTACAGCACAAAGACAACAGTGGCATTTTTAAGAAACAGTTTTCCATAAGAGAAGTTCCATTTCTGAAAGCTGCATCATTTCGTCAGGAAAGGAAAATATCTTAGCAGTTGCCGAATTGAGCTCTCCTAAAGGAAACCACCTGATTTTTGTTTCAAAAGTGAGGGGTTTTCTCATTAAAAGAACGTTAATATCTGACCATTTATGGTTAAATGAATGTCTGTAGCTTATAGTCTATAATTCACTTATTCTGTCCTCTAGCGCAAGAAAAGGGATGGGAAGTGAAACCAGAAGTCACAGCTTGGACCAGATGGGGAAGGTGCCGTCAGCCGACTTTACTGATGGGCACAAAACAATTAGGACAAATACAACACATGGTACTTAAACTACTTAAAACAGGAGGCAACCAACCAGCAGGACAATATCTTACCTAGTATTGCCCTAGTGACAAAGAAAGCAAAACAATGATTGATTATTGGAATGGCAGCCAGCAGAGATTTGGAAAGAAAATAAATAAAATTGCATCTAGGTCAGCAGAAAGAAGTTTCAGCAGCTTTCAGCAAAGGTCTTTCAGCTAGGGATGTTTCCTACAACCAGATTAGATGATGGGCTCACTAGGTACAAGGTTATTGCTCTCATGTTTTCCTAATTGATCCATTTTGCAATTGGAGCTAATTTGAAATTCCAAAGAGAAAAAGAGAATACACACAAGTACCCTCTCTTTCACTTCTCAGTACATTCATACACATATCACATCTCTGCAACAGCCATTGTGGTTACTTGGGTGGAGAAAAAATTAGCACAAAGAAGAGTATTTCATGTATTTTTAATAAGTTTTAGCGCAGTTCAGCACCTGGAGTCCAGGATCCAACAGGGTGTGGCCAGCCAGAACCCTCCTGTGAAAAGGGATCATTTACTGCTTTACTCAGGGGAATATTTTTCCAGCACAATAGAGGCACATGAGCTGGAGTCTGGCAGCTAACACTCTGCTGCCCAGGGATCAGAGTCAGCTAAATGCTTCCTCTATTATATTTTACATAGGTTTTCTTACAGAGAAAGAGACAGAGAATATTGTATTTCTCTGCCTTTGATGAACCTCTTTTCCCAGCAATCATTTGCCTCAGGTTTTCCCTTTAGAATTTGGGTCATAAGAAGCTTTGCTGACTTAACTTTCTGGTGCAGTATATTTTCCTCTGAAAAGCAGAGAGCCAGGTCAGTATTATGGCCGTGTTCCTCTTCCTGCTCCAAGCTGGAACTGTTCCACAAAGATGGGTAGATACCCAATTTCTGTCAGGGCTTGCATTTAAAATGCACTGTCAGATCTCATTTCTCACATTACCATCTCAAATGGGCAGAAAAGGACAACTAAACTGGCAATCAGCTTCTGAAAAGAGAAGGTCAAAATAGACTGATCACATGAAGAGCTGTCCACTGTCATGAGAAGGCTGTAGTAGCTGCAGCCAGCAGAGCAGAATGTTTGATGTGCTTCCTGAAGATGTTCATGCCTAGGCAGACCCTTCCCAAGGGTCCAAACACAAATAAACCAGGTCAGTTAAGATGTTCCCCAACAGATCCAGCCCCAGCTTGGTTCTGCATTGCTCACTTAAGTGATGCACAGAATGTGCATGCATCAGCCACATTAAGGATTTTTCTCGCTTTTTCTTAAAACCACACCACAGTGCAACATAAATGCCTGCATAGCAAGCACTGAGGCCAGCGTCTCTCAGACCAGTCCACAGGACATTCCCAAAGCTAAAGGACCACAGAGAATGTGTGGGCAACAGCACAAAACACCAGACATGAACCACAGCAGAGCACAGGGATACTCAAGGCAGGTAACAGCTCCATCTGACCTGCACAAAACACACAGACAGGACACTCATCCTTCAGCCTGAAGCACCCCTCCAAAGAAAAAGACACCCTTATATCAGTGGCTGAGCTTCAGTTTAGCTACTAAGAAATGCTGCTATTCAGCAATTTGACAAGGGAAAGGATTAAATGGAAAATAACCCCTTCCTTGTTCCTGACTAGAAAGCACAATATCAAAACAGATCTTTGCTTTGCCTGTTTGCTGAACACAGGATTAGCCAATGCCCTGTGTTGTACCGAACAGCACTCAGTCTACATTTTAGTGAGCTTAATGTTGTCACAAACTTCATCACACATTAAAAGCCGGTATCTGTGTCTCTTTCCCCACCCAGAAGGTGAATTGATATTGAACTGATGCCTTCTGCTGCTGCAACAAAATAAACCCCTAAAACCAGGAGTAAATGGAAAACACGGAGCTTTTTATTGATTGTGATGTTTTCAGTTAACTAGGTTTTGCCTGTGGCTGTCCCCCCACAGCACATGCGCAACAGGGGAAGTGCAGTACTGCTCCAACCAATAACTTTTAGGAAATGGAAAGCTGCGTCTGTTTAATAGATGTTTCCAATTTCTTACATCACCATCAGTATCTGATTTAGTCACTTGGCAGGTTTTCTATAACTTCTCAGGTCCAAGCTGAATTCAAACCCATTTGGTAATGTCGATGTGACTTCAAGGTTTAATGATTCATTATTTTTTAGACCTGAAAGCAAGAGAATGTGTTAATTTTTTCCCCGCGTGGGCTCAGTGTTTTCCGTCTGGTCTATTCTCTCTATGTATCATTAAAAAGAAAGCCTAATAAGGTGGGGGAAGGGGGAAACACACCTCAGTGAAATACACATAGAGATTTCTTTAGCTTAAAAAACCACTATAAGCACTTTACCTTTTATTCCCCGCAGAACTATTGCAAGGATAATGGTTCTCTATGCAAAACATGTTCTCCAAGAATATCAGGCCAGTAAAAATTCATCTCTCAATTCTTAGACAAAATTCACATTTACACGTGTTTGACACATGATACAAAGTTTTGAGCCTTGTTCCTTCTTCTGCAGGGAAAAAACCCCAAACAAACACAAACCAATAACAGACCACATTCTGAGAGAATTAGTCAGCAATCCACATGGCTCTGGGTAAGCCCTGTAATGAACTAATTTGCCTAAGGAATGCTTTTAGCCACAACCAAGGCAATGTCTCAAGCAGCTGTCCTGCATATCCAAAAAGCTCTTCCACTAGAGTTTCTTGTACACTCACTGAAACTTGTTTTATACCTGAAGGCCTTTTCTGTGGCATGAAAATCACCAGGAAAGCATCAGGGACCTTCCTACATACTTTTCTTGTACTCCACAGGAGTAGCAAATGCTAAGTCCCCTTGTTTATCAGGGATGCTGGGTTTGATGAGCACAAAGATGTGATAGATGTGCCACACAGACAACAAAGTGCACAGAGCAGGATCTCTGTTGCAGGCAGCATGAGTTGCCCTGCAGGCAGCCGTGCTCTGAGGGCCTCGCATCCCCAGATTTGTGAGCAAAGAGCAGCAACGGCTGTGGAAGCATGGTTTTCATGGACTAACAGTTTCAAGTGTAAGCAGGAAAGAACTGTTTCCTGAGTACCCTCTGACAAATGCTGTTTCCAGATCTCCTGTCACAAATCATCCTCACAAGACAAAAAAAAAATAAAGGAAAAAAAGACTTCTTACAGTTTTCAGTGCGATTGTTGCTGGCACATGGTCCAAACACAGGGCCAGGAACCTGTTCCAGGATTTCACTACATACATGCTGGAATTTAACTAGTTCTTGCTGTTTATCCACAATTGCTGGAGCCTCGACAGGGAAAGAGAGTTGGAAGAAGTCAACCAGAGTTTCTTTACATTTCCGTTATTCACAAAAATAAGAATTAAGGGACTGCAGCAGCTCTGGAAAGGTGGCAACTTTGGTTGAGCTGGCACTTGTCATTCAATACCATCCTCTAAACAGATCAGGTCTCAGGTTTCTCTAGGGCCAAGCAAGTACCAGGAGTTGCAGGGAGAGAGCTCAGAGGCCTTTGGGTAATAGCCAGTAATCCCTATCCAGTGCCCTTCACAAGGGACCTGCTGCCTCCTACGTTTGTAGAAAAAAGATCATAAATCATCAGGAATCAGAAGAGACCTTGAAAGATCATCTAGTCCAATCCTCCTGCTACAGCAGGACACCCCAACCAGGTCCATGTGGGTTTAAAACATCTCCAGAAAAGGACACTCTACAAATAGACACAGTAGTTTAAACCAGTGAGACCTTACAATCGCAGAATGTACTGGGTTAGAAAAGACCTCCAAAGGTCTTTAACAAACAGGGACATCTCTAACTAGAACAGACTGCTCAGAGCCTCATCAAGCCTGACCTTGAATGCCTCCAGGAATGGAGCTTCTACCATCTCTCTGGGTAACCTGTCCCAGTGCTTGTCACTCCAATCTTCAGAAAGGGTAAGAAGGAGGACTCAGGTCACTACAGACCAGTCAGCTTCACCTCCATCGCAGGAAAGGTGATGACACAATTTGTCCTGGACGCGTCTCTAGGCACATCAGGGACAAGAGGGACATAAGGGACAGTCAGCATGGCTTCACCAAAGGGAAGTCATGCTTGACCAACTTGATAGCCTTTTATGAGGGCATGACCAGGTGGACAGATGATGGCAGAGCAGTGGATGAGGTCTATCTTGACTTCAGGAAGGCATTTGACACAGTCTCACATAGCATCCTGGCAGCCAAACTGAGGCAGTGTGGACTGGATGATTGGGTAGTNGCATCTGGGCAAGAACAATCCCAGGTACCAGTATAGGTTGGGGACTGACCTGTTGGAGAGCACTGTAGGAGAAAGGGATCTGGGGGTCCTAGTGGACAGCAAGATGACTGAGCCAGCAAAGTGCTCTTGTGGGCAAGAGTGCCAACAGCATCCTGGTGGGGAATCAGAAGGGGAGGGCTAGCAGATCAAGAGTGGTTCTTCTCGCTTATGAGGAAAGGCTGAGGGAGCTGGGTCTCTTCAGCTTGGAGGAGGCTGACAGGTGACCTCATTGATGTCTATAAATATGTGAGGGGTGGGTGTCAGGAGGATGGAGCCAGCCTCTTCTCAAGGTCATCTGGTGGCAGGACAAGTGGCAGTGGGTGCAAGCTGGAACATAGGAGGTTCCGTCTAAATATCAGCAGGAACTTCTTCCCAGTGAGGGTAATGGAGCATTGGAACAGGCTGCTCAGGGGGGTTGTGGATTCTCCTTCTCTGAGACGTTCAAGACCTGCCTGGATGTGTTTCTATACGACTTGTCTAGCTGATCCTGCTGTGGCAGGGGGATTAGACTAGATGATCTTTAGAGGTCCCTTCCAATCTCTAAGGATTCTATGATACATCACCCTCAGATTAAAGGACTTTTTCCTCATGTCTAGCCTAAATCTACCCTGTTCTAGCTTAAAACCATTTCCCCTCAACCTATTGGTACATGTCCTTGTGAATCTTCTTCTAAAAGGATTACTTTCCTAACAACCATTAATATTTGCTCTTTCATGAATATCATCTTTGGTGTCTTGGCATTAAAAAAAATACACACACCACTAAAATATCTACAGTTTCCCCCATCTGCATGAGTCAGAAGCTGGGCAAGGTTTTTTCTTATCACAGGAATCAAGATTGCCAAATGCAGCAGAAGCAAGACAAGATAAACACTTGCCTGGGGCACGTGGAAATGAAAAAAATGAAAATGAAAAAAAGCATTTTAACTAACTCTTTCTTAACAGGAAGGGAATATAGTGATTTCATTGCAGGTAGTGGGGGACATGGAGTCAAGGCTGGGCTGATATTTCAAACTGCAGCCATTCATTGGTTTTAGGAATTGAGAAGACTGCAAGTAGCCAACCCTAAAGGTGCCTGCCTGGACCAAACAACTAGCTGAGTGTATTGTGTGGCTCTGATGGGGTAGAAACCCCCTCATGTTGAGGCATTAATATGCTGAATATGCCTCAACTAAATGGCCTTATTTGGCCCAGAAGTAAGAAGTAGCTTCACAGAATTTAATGACTGATTAATACTCATTTAATAATTCTTGACTAAAACTGCAGCAAATTATTTTAAATTACACTGTTTGGGAGATAGCAGATTCAATTCTACAGAATCACTGGGCTCAGACTGTTAAGTCACTCCCTGGAATATTCAGTTCTTCCTTGTTCTGCTAGGTGACTGGCAG
Organism: Upupa epops; assembly: GCA_013397515.1. Classification (NCBI taxonomy): domain Eukaryota; kingdom Metazoa; phylum Chordata; class Aves; order Bucerotiformes; family Upupidae; genus Upupa; species Upupa epops. The sequence goes on along the minus strand of VZRI01010820.1, from coordinate 65,591 downwards.
ATGTCTACTTCACCTTTCTTTCTTTAATCACTTCTGGCTTTTTATCTCTTTCTCTTTTCTTTGCTTTTTTTTTCTTATCTTTTTTCATGTTTGCTTTAAAATCATGCAGCTCTGGCTGGAACCATACAGGAACCACAACCAGAGTGAGACAATGGCCCTACTGTAATCACAGACCTTTGGAGACAGCAGACTGCTGCAAACCAAGAAGGACAAACCATGTTTGATCTCCTGCCAGTAAACTCCAAAAGGAGCATGCAGGGTAGAAAACCGATCTGAATTGGCAAGCAGTGCAAGTTTCAGTCTATTTAACTAGAAAAGCTGGGATTTTTTTAAATGGCATTTTGTTTAAAATGCAAAATCAGAACAAAAATTAAATGTTGATAGATCCCCGACAACCCACCACTCAGTTTTAGCACCAACACCTGCAACCACCAGCTCACAAGAAAGTCAAGGGAAGAACAACAAAGGGAAAAAAATAAAGCAAAAAATCCACACTACATAAGCTTCAAACTTATCACTGCAGAGAGGGTTCAGGGCCTTCTGCAAGGCAGGAAGTTAGGTTCTTCAGAGCAAACTCACAGAGCAATAACCTCCAGCACATTCTGCTTCGTTCAGAGCACAAACCAAGCACTAGCAACACACACTACCACAGCCTTCTGCTCAATAAAGCCCAGACTAGAGCCTGGACACTGACCAGTCTGCTCTGCTCTCACCTCTGCCTCCAAACAGAATAAAGCTCTCAAGGTGCAAAAGCATCTTCAGTAGCAGCTCTTCAAATCCCTGAGAACACTATTACCTCCCCTGTTCACCCCAGAATCCCCAGAAGTGTGGATAGCATCAACTTTTCTTTGTCTACCTGGCAGCTTTCTCTCTTATCTGGAGCCAACCTCCCTTCCATTCCCAAAGTTGGCAGTTGGCCTGCTGGCACCTTCACCTGAAGCTTCTTTGACTTACCTGCATCTGGACAACTACAGTTCTTCCCTTTTCAATTTCAATTTTCATTGATTTTTGAGGCACTCATTTCAGAGATGTATGATATCATTGGATTATACTGTTTAGCAATTTATTTGTGTCTCCCTTTATGTGCTGGATTGATTCTTTTTTCCACCAAGCCTCAAGAAAAGATGCTGCCCCTGTTGTTATCTAGCTATCGTAACAGCTCATGGAGGCCTGAACTATTAGGCAGTGCTGCTCCAAGAAATTTTGTGCTGAGGTAATTTGGAGACTAAATCAAGTTTTATCACTGAATGAGGTTAGTGGATATTAATGGGAAGGCAGGAATTTGCACTGAATCATTAATGTGGATAAATGGAAGGCGTCTGTTTAATACTTTATACAGTGAGGGCTAATAATGCCTGGGAACAGTGGGGAAATATTGCAAGCTGTATTTAAACACAGCCGAGAAGGAGGCCTAATGCAACCTGTTCTGGTACATTAGCTGTGACTATAGAGTAGAATCTTCCATTAGCCTCAGCCTTCTCTCCCTGCTGCTCTCCTGTGTGTCAGTGTCCCAGTCCTCAATTTCAGCAATGTTTATGAGTTTTTGTAACTGAACAAAAGAAACACAAATACAGCTGCAACAATACCAGTTTGAGGGAAATCACTGCTAGCAAACATTTTCAGGAACTTGAAATAATTTTTTAAACAATGAAAATTAACTTGCGAACAAAATAACAATTAGAGGGGTCTGTGACTGCCAGAACCTGCCCATCAATTAAATGCAAAACACTTTTCATAGAAGCTCAGGCATACATTGCTTAGGATGTTTACAAGTGCTCAAAGTTATTGTGACCTTTGTATACTGAGCAAGAAGAAACATTTTGGGATAGATGGCTTGAACTGCCAATCTAAGGTCCAGCACTTTTGGATGCCTCTCTGTGACTAAGAGCCCAGAAAGAGAGAGGGAGAAAGCCAGGAGGTGCTTCTTCAGCTATTCTGACTGCCCAGAGCAATGCACTGAGTATTCATATCTTTTACTTACAGAAAGAAATCCAGTAATAGCTGAAACATTGGTCTGCACTGGGGTGCTCAGTGCAGCTCTGATGATGTTAGAGTTTACAAAAAAAGTCATCCTGCAGCAACAGGTGCTTTCACAGCCAAGCAACTATCAGCCCAGTTATTCCAAATTCATGCTAAGCAAGCAAAGCAAAGGTACCTTATCGGAAATAGACACACAGGTCTGAGGTCACCTACAACACGTTAGTAACACGAGGTCTCCGTACACAGAGGAGAGCAGCAAGGAGATGATGGGATTACAGATGAAAACAGGTGTGTTTACTGCTGGCAAAAGTAACATGGCACTCTGCATTTTCCAAGCAAGAGCAATCGCCCAAAGGCTACAGTAACCCTCTGTAATAGAAGAAAGCTCAGCAGTACTCACCAGCTGAAGGCATAGACCACAGCCAGTCACAAACCAACATCTGCAGGCAGCTCTCCCACGTTTAAAAAGCAAGTTCTGGAAAAGCAAGCTAGGAAAAAGGCTCCCGGAAAAAGGGAGCCCTGCAGTGGGAGAGTTAAAAAAGGACTAGCAAATCAAAGAGATACTGTTTGAGTAGGGATGACCTATACTGTTAGAAGAGCTTAGATCCACTTTTAAGCAGCAAAATGAAACAGATAGTGCCCTGAAAAGAACCCCCGAACAGCTGAGGACCGTTTCTCATAAAGCACTGGCCCCAGGTAAGCAGGGTGTGATCAGCTATTTTCCAAAAAAAGCTGATGCTAGCTGATAAAGGAGCTCTCTGTAGCAAAGACTGTTTTCTTCCTTATCGCCATAAAGGCCACAAAGTTGCTGGTCAGCATGGAGACTTCTGGGGGAGCCCTGAGTGCTCTAGTTTCTTAACATCCTACGCACTGCCTTTTCTAGGTGACATTTCCAGGGAAGCGAAATGTCGCTAGTTCCCATGCTGGTTTGTTCTCATACTGTGTTTTAAGGTTTCTAAAATTCTGCTTTCTGTGCCTTGGTAGGACAAGGTAAGCCTCGGATACCTCCTGATCAAACCCAAGTGCAGCTGGTGCTGTGTTTCAGCAGCAAAGGCAGATGGGTGCTCCACTTGGTTTCCGAAACAGTTTTCAGACCTATCTTCTGAGTGTAACAGGAGCGCTCTGCAATACTTAGTATTCATTAGCCTAAGTGAGCATCAGTAAAGCAATTAGTGTAAAGCTGATACAGCAGCGGTTTGGGGGCTGCTCTTGAGGACAGGGAGTTTGTCTGTCAAAATTGCAACTAGAGTTATCTCAGCTGGCAAATCCACCAACAAAATATGTGGTGAGCATGCTCTCAGAGGTGCTTAGGCTAATATCTGATGCTGCCAATGGATTGGTTCTCTAGGAATTCAACTGTATCTTGAGTAGCTCTCATATTTTGTATGATATTCCTTTGCAGGCTTTTCTTTTCAAGTAGGTTTGATTCTTCATTTGGCCTCATCCTGGCCCATGCAAATTGAACACACTTTTTGGGAGTCAGTGAGATGGTTTTAGCAGAATCATAGGATCATTAGGGATCGGAAGGGACTTTGAAAGATCATCTAGTTCAAGCCTCCTGCAACAGCAGGATCACCTAGATCAAGATGCACAGGAACAGATCCAGGTGCATAACTGTGGGGCATTAGGGTGCTATCCTCCTCCAAAATAGGAAGAAGGTGGGCACAGAGGCAACAGCAAGTCTAGCAAGGACAATGATTCCCCCTTGCCTTGTTCCATGCTTCCAGCTGGTATAGGATACAAAGAGACTGTTTCAGGGAGATAAATATGGCAGGAATGTGCCTGGATCCACATAGGCTGCTTAATGTACATCATGGATGTTAAACCAGTTGTAGTTGGATAGATACTAACCATCAGTGATCAGTAAGAGACCTGATGAAAGTCTGTGAATACCTCTAGCAAAATAGGAATTCCAGCCATGCTAAGATTTGTGTGGGACCTGCAGCAAGTACCCCACAGCTGCAGATCTTTTACAGTTTCTAGGAACCTGCTAGGAAAGTGGCTTCCGGTGCAAACTCTCCTATGATCCAAAATTTCAGTCAAATTCCGTTTTTCAGAAACTTTCACAGGAATAAGGCATTTAAGCCAGATCTCACAGATCAACTCATACAGTTCAAAAACTTCCACTTTATTGGCTTTTCCAAGTAAAAAGGTTCAGATATCATCACATGTTGCAAACACATTTCACAGAATGAATTCAGAAGTGCAATACTCTGCTGCTAGTGAACTGTCATCAGCCTGGTCCACACTGACCCAAGTAATTCCCTTTCTAATTCTGATGAAGCAAAGGACTGCATTCAGCTGAGATAAAAAATGCCCATATCAAACCAAGGTAGACTGTGCAGGTGAGCTCAGTGTTCTTTACAGCTGTATGATTGCGATTCATTCAGTATTTAACAATGGGCCTTTGTTGTTATCTGAGGCAATGCAGTCTATTCTCTTTTTTTCTATATTTACTGGAAATAACAAGCACAGGGAGTGAAGAGTTAAAACAATACTAACAGCTACATCAAAGAAAACCACATGAGTAGTGGAACATCACATAGCAACGAGAGAATTAGGATGAAGAAATGATTACAGTGTAGAAAGGGCAGAAAAGAATAATATAAAAGACTGAGTTATAAAAAGAATTTAGCATAAGGGAAAAAGAGACATAAATAGGGAAGATGCAGGGAGCTAAAGAAAATGCTTTTGAAGCTTTAATTTGTTATGCAAAAAGTTTCCAGAGTCCTACAAATTTCTACAGATCGAGGAAGCGTATGCCTACAGACATTATAGAGGATTGAGGACGAAAGAAAAACTTACATTTTTTTCTGATTTATTAACAGAAGAACTGAAATTTCACTTTGTGAGTCTTTAGGAGACTTCCATTGATTTAAACACTCCACTGGTGGCAAATCTGCCACTTCTTCAAGTTGTTTCAATTATTAATTACACTTATAGTTAAAAATTTGGAACTTTTTTCCATTTTTTTTTATTCTCTGCTGTGAAATCAGACCCAGTCTGTTAACAGGGTAAGTGAATTTTTTAAGGCATAAAGTTTTTGCTCTCAGAACTTCTTTTAAGACATGAGAATCGCAAGAATGGCCACAGTTTACATCAATCCAATAGAGTTCTATACATTATGAAATTACGTATATAAATATATATATTTTACACCACATACTCTTAAGGAAGTCATGGAAGGACCACACACTTGCAATGCTTTCCGTAGCTTCTGGAACATGCCATCAGCCTCATACATACCTCAAGTCTTTGGACTATCCAGGGGTTTACTGACTGTCAGGAATATGGGGTGAGGCATGGTGAAGGACGGTCACAAATGGATGGCAAATTCCGACCACCAGTCTCCACACTAATCACTGCATTCAGAGACAGCAGTTAGAGTGATGCATAATAAAGTATTCTCAAAGTGTTTTCCAGCTCGCATTAAAAAGCCCTCACTGCAGCTTGGTTATCTGATACCACTCCTTCTGAGAATCTGTTTTCTGGTTTCCTATCTCTCTTTTTAAATTCTCTCCCTCTTGATGCCAAAAGAGAAGAATTTATGTGTGGAAAGGCAGGAAGCTGGGAGGATGGTTGTGGCATTGATGTTGGCAGATTTCTTGTACCCAGACCCACAGTGCACCAGGGAAATAATGGCTACTGCACAGATAGTAAGGGCTGAAATTTGTCTGGAGTCCAGGATTAACCTCATGCAAGGATGTTTACCTCAAATCCAAGCTTCAAAGGTTAGGCTGTATGGGTCCCAAAAGCTTAAAGCTTCTCTGCAGAGGTGGGTAGGGGACTCACAGCAGGGGCACAATGAGCCATAGCAGCTCCATCTCTGTGGTGAAAAGAAATTCCCCCCCGAATGAGGGACTGAAAAATCAAAATAATCTCTTCAGCCCTAACTGCAAATGAACCAATTTCCAAGGCAATATTCTTAGATCTGAAAAGTCTATCTCTCTTACACAGAAAATAAATTTAAGAGGGGGTGGGGGGTGGGGAGTGTTCTGGTAGAATCCATCTCAAAGAAAATAATTATTTAGAAGTCTTAAAACCTGGGAGGAAAACTTGTTTTGAAAACATATGCTTTTTCCAAATCAAACAGTACCCCTCCAGCAGCTCTCTTCATATCCTCCTGAGAGCACTCACAGCGACTGCAGAAATACTGCAGACAGTGGAGTTGAAGAGTGGCAGAACAAAGAGTCACAGAGGGTATAGTGTACAATACAGCCCTAGGTTAAAAACTCACATTTATTTACAGTATCTCTTTGAAGATGTGAGCAACTTCTTTTCAAATCAGTCCATATGTCCACTAGTCCAAGGATCACACGGCTTATATGCTTCTATTCTACAGCCATGGAACCCACATAAGTAGTGTCTGTAAAATATTCTTCTATATGATCCAACACATTTCAGTAACAAAAGAGCAGCCATCTTAGTCAACTCTTTCTAATGCATCCTGAGGGTAATTTTACTGCCACCATCTTAACCAGAGGCAGTTCCAGCTATCTGGAGGCAACCAAAAACTAAAGCAGGACCTGCACTATTTCTCAGAATATGTGGAATGGCAAGGAAGGCAGAGCTCCTGCAGGAATATGGGAGACATCATCAGTCTGGGAGCCTGATGAGGTCTGGGCTTGATGTAACACCTTCCTATGGAAAGGTCTCCACTTCAGGCAACTGCCTACTTCACCTCTGCCTGAAGCCATAGTGATAGGGCCTGGCTTGTGAACTGTGGCCCTAAAGTAAATCCTACAGGGTGGCTGTTTCCCTTGAGGAATTGGTTGGGAATCATTTCCAGGAGCTAAAGACTGTGCTGAAATCAATCAAGTTAAATGGTGGTATATGCGAACAGCAATGAATAAACCTCGAGGGATATCATTTGTCATTTACTGTACTTGTTAAAACTTACAAAATAGCAGTTCAGCAGAGGTTAGAGAAAGGACAGTACAAGAACACAAACTTCACAAACTTGCAACCGATTTCCAAAACTGCTTACCACTCCAGTATTTTCCTGGAACATGAAAAATTCATAATGAGGAAAATAATAAGGATTCAAATTAAATTTTTGGTTTTAGTGTCAAAGTAATAAGCTATTCAGACGTTTCAATTGCCAGCCATCATTGCTCATAAGGTGAGAGATCACGATCCAGTTCATCGAGAATGTTTGGACAATAAAATGTCCATGAACAAACACACAAAAATGATAATCAAGAAAACTGAACAGCCAGAGGTCAGACACACTTTATACCTGGAGCTGAAGTCTGGTAATTCACAGTAGATTAAATTCAGCAGCAGTAGAGCCTTAGCAAGAGATTTGGATGTTAGGAAGATTTAAGCTGGGAATAGGTCTTATTCTTATTTTACCAAAGGCCAGACATAGACTCATACATGTTTATGAGGAAAATGCAGAAGCAACTGAATTTCAAAGAATGGGCTGCGTAGAAAATAGTTTGGGCATAGCAGGTTCTATGGAAAATGCTGTCAAAAGTTAGAGTAATAACTGAAATTTTTATCAGCAACTTTCAACTTTACTTCCAAATGTCAAAAGCTAAAAACCACGTGTAAGAACAGCAAGTACAGAATGGGTTTGAGGCACATCCTTTGTACCTTACAATGTACAACTGAAAATTTTGAGAGAAAGCAAATGTTTATGATCACAGTTCTTGTTATGCATTATCAAGCTTTTGACTTTAAAATGTTTTGAGGGATATTTATAATTTATTACGCTTTACAGTTCAATTCCATTTCCTTTGGAAATAACACAATGTCTTTGATTATAGAGGGCGGAAGAAATCTTCGGAGCAAAGCAAGAGACTCAGCAGCTGAGGGCTTCGCTGCGCCAACCCTGGGTGAAATCTGCATGGCACAGCAGGAGGGTTTCAGGCTGAGGGCCAAACTGCAGCAGCGTGCTCCTGGATTTTTTATAAAGCAAGTGTGACCCAGTGCCCATCACTACATCATTTCCCCTGCTCGTGTTCACCCTCATGTTTACGCTCTTTGAGGCGTGAGACTGTGGCTGTGGAGCTGCTGCCTTAGGCTGCTGAGTCCCACACAGGGTATGAAAGCACCCAGATGGAGCAATCAGGGGACAGACTCAAACAGAGGAACCTGTGCTACCGGGAGATCTGGCATCCTTATAGCAGAGAATTTCTTTTGACAATTACAGTTTGCATGGAAGAGTCCATCTTGGCATCTACTTTGAAGTAAGTTAATTCTTTGTGGGCCAAGAAGCCCCTTCCATGTGGCAGAGCCTTGCAGCCATTCACATATCATTGCACAAATGGGTCAGGGATTCTGCGGGAGGTTTCTGTGTACAAGAATTGCAGGCTTAAGTTTTCCAGTGACAGTAGGGAAGGGAATTTGTAGGGCAGTGGGGCAAAACTGCCTGTTATTATTAGCAGGTGACTACCACTGTAATCATGTGCTGTCAGAGTTAAATTATAGTCTGCTGAGATCTTTAGCTATTCCTGCCCACAGGCTATTCTTGAGAGGCAGTCGCTGTTGAAGAGACGATATAATTTTGATACCTGCTTAATTTGTGTACCTATATCCTGCCTGACAGAATGATTTCTCTGGCTTTATAAATGGAACCGTGTTTCTCTCAATTGGTATTCACTCCTCTTGCTGTAAGAGCATCCATCTGCCTGCAGTCTTGAGAAAAACAGTTCATAGGGAGCAGTTAATTGTGATCTCTCTCAAAAAAATTAGTCTCTATTTTTCCTCTGACAAATGAAGACATTGTTCCAACAATATTTTCCTTTTCCACTGACAGTGCTAAATATTTATATCCTGTGCCTCCTAGAAATGCTAGGCTTCTCATGAATAAACACCAGGCTTACCACAAGTAGCTTCCAAGGGCACAGGGTGCAGCTGACCTATTCACACGTCTTCCTCATTTTAAATACCAGGTTCCCCATGACAGCCATTTAAAATCAACACTGATCCTGATACCTGACCAAGTTTTTTTTGTGTTTGTCAGAAAACATACTTAAATAGGCCCACTGTGGCAATGTGTAACACCCAGGCTCAAGCTTTGCATTCTAAGATGTTACAACCCCAGCCACATATTAAAAAGGTAAAATTAGTGTACTGCTGGTGAACCTTGGTAAACATTACATTCCTGCAGCTCTCATTGCACTGGGAGAGTAAGTGTTGGTGTGGTGTACCTTTTTACTCACCTGGTCTTTGCAAGATGACCTCTTTAGCACAGGGGCTCTAATGAAGGGGAAGGTTTCCCAATTAATCACTAGGAGCAGATCCAGCCGACAGCCCATTGCTGTCAATGGAAAGGCCTCACACTGAGTGAATGCTTGTTCAAAATCTCCACACTCGCAGCTTTGCAGGTGTTTTTTCACCAAAGATCACGCTGGCCTGGGAGCGGCTCAGCTTCCCAGAGAAGACAGAGCTCTGCTGAGCAGCCCAGGCCACACACCTACAGCAGCACTGGTCAGCCACAAGTCTTCCTCTCCAAAGCAAAGATTTTACTCTCTTCTACACTTCTCTTTCAAGTTTTAAATAAGAAACAAGGAACACAATAAAATTATGGTAGCTGCTGATGTTGTATTCTACATTTATCATTTGTATTCTTCTGCAGTTTAGGATTACCTCATGCACCAGGAAACAGTTACATCAGCCCTGCCTCTGTCCAAGCCCTCTATCTCCCCCAGACTCCATCTACAGCAAGGCCATTTAGACAGATGTCAAAATAATCATATAATTAAATTTCTAAGGTTTCTTTGTCGTAAAGACAATAGAAAGACAGCCAATTTACAGCAGGAAAAGAGCTTTGTGTTCTAATTACTCTGAAGTAGGACTCAAGCAATAAGCAAACTAAATAGGTTTTCTCTTCTGGGAGGTGAGCATATGAGCAGATGTGGAGATTTTTTCTTACATTAAGGGACTGTTTAGACAATTGGCTAAAACTACAGCACCACTCCCAAATGAAGCTGTCCAATGCGCTCTACTCACACAGCTATTCAGATTTCTTCCACATTTTTGAGTGATTTACCCTTTTGCTTATGCAGCTGTAGTTGTTGTCATATTTACACCACCTCCTCATTCCCCTTTCCCCCTCAAACCTTCAATTACTATATGCCCATCATAAACCTTCATGAAGTTCCTTATCCTTTGCAGGGCTTTTCAACTCTCAAAACTCAGTCCCCTTTGGAAGAACTGAGCTGCCTCCAGCAATCTTTCCTTCAGCTTTAGCCCTCTTAGTATCACACACAACTCCCACTTGAAATTAGCCCATCAATATTTAACTTCTATCATTACATCTGCTATGGAAAAAGCACAGTCCCACTGAGTGCCGCTGGAAATGATTCCCATGATGTTGGGTAACAAGCACAAACCCATGTAAAATAAACAAACTTCTACATAAGTTCTCCTAGAAAATAATGCAAAAATTTCACATCTTTTTCTGCACAGGTAATTACAATTCCTCTGTGTAGCTCTGGCGAAATATATTTCTGTTGCTAAAGAAATCTCTATGCTATTTCTTTTCTCAATGAACTGGTCTGTCTGTGAGAGAGCCCCTCCTAAATATTTTCCTGCAGACTGCATTGGCAGAAGTTAAGTGACCCAGGGAATGGTACTCACATGGAGCTCGTGGCAAGAGCTCAATGCTGTTACACTCTAAGTATTCAGTTATTGAGTTCCATTTCACAGTACCATTTTCCAGATGGAAAGGAAACCAATCACATAATGCTTAAACAATCACTTTCTTTTGATCCCAAGAACCCTTATGCAAGACAGAAAAAAACCCACCCAAGCTTCTTTTTTTCTGGACAGAAAATTTCATCTTTATTAAGACCCCATCTTGCACATTATTTGGTTCTGTGTAAAAAGGAACGCAGAAGCACTGGTTCTAAAAGTGTTTGGATCTCAAGTAAATGTGTTTGTTTATTTATCACCTTAAAGATTAGCTTTTAAATCCTTAGTGCCTTGATTCTTCCCAACAGCCTAGTAGAGCTTGTATTTTATTTAAAGGTCTATCACTATCTGTCAGTGTAGCATCAAGAAAACACTGGAATGTGCCATTAGTCCAGAGCTTGGATAGGACAGATGAGCTTGTTTAGTAGCTGTACTGTATTAATGCTTTGTTTGGGTTTCTTATATCTCTCCTGCTAATAGGAATAACCTCTGGAGCAATAGCAATTTATCTGTACATCTAACTCACACTGCTTGTCACAGTTAGTAACAGCTGATAACCCTCTTTGGCTGCTTTTCATCTTCTGCAGAAGCGTGCTCATTCTAGAATACATTATTTTAACCTGTCACAGTGTAAACAGGACAATTACTTAGACCAATGTAGGCTGAAAGTGTTGATAACTAAAGTTAAATCCAGCATTGTCACTCTAATGTGTTGTGTTAAACCAAGCACAATGAGGCCGCTTGCCTTCTCAAATGAAAACATTTGTCAAACTCGTTAATTCAGAATCGACCTAGTGCAGATCCCTTGATTTGCACTGCTTGCTGGCAAGCCCAGGAAACAGTGAACTGATTATTGGGGCAAAGAGAGAAAACTATCAAGCAGGAAAATTCAAGCTGGCATCTGTCTGTGAAGGGCAAACTCACCACACTCAACAAACTACAACAACCTGCTCATGGCAGTCAGTTTTATAAGACTTGCACAAAATCTGGGCCTTCTCCCACACTTGTGAGCACTCAGGAAAAATACCCAGCCACTGGGTATTTCTGAGTCCACAAAAGCTTCTGTTGCACCCTTTGTATCTTTCTCTAACCCATTTCCTAGCAGTGCATACACATGCTTTAACAGCAATGACTGCCAGTGTACAACTCCAGCCCATGCAATGCATGCAAGTCACCTGCTCTTGCTGACCAATTTCCTCAAAGAGAAAGAGCAAAAGATGACACCACTTCCTTCATCACATCCAACCCTTCCCATGGTAGGGAAGGGGCATTCACTTAGCCCATGGGCGTATTTCTACTAAACAGAGTCAATGCAATGATGCTCTCTAACCTTTCTGTTTAATTCATGGACTGCCTCAGTGCTCGCTCTCAGATTTTATTTTATCTTACCTCTCTGGCTCCTTCCTCTCCTCATTCAGACTTAACACAAGCTCCCCTGAAGTTTCTGATCTGGAGATTTGTTCTCCATCCACAGCTTCCTAAAACCTGTTGTGTAGATGCTATTGCCTGCAGTTGCCTTCTACACAAATAATCAATTTCAGCTATTTAGGCATTAATCCCTGTTCCAGCTTTGTTCTGAGTGTGTTGAGACCTTGTCACTTTGACCTTCCAGACAGTCTGTAAAAAGTCCTTAAAGACAAGTGGATCCAAATGCCCTTTATCTGCTTCTTCCCACCTGCTGAAGATAACCTCCAGGGTTCTGTGGTATCTTTGACACTGATGCTCCAGGGAGAAGCAAAGCAACACATGGTTATTGAACTTAAAAGGAGTATGAAAACAGCCTGAGTAAAACCATGATGTAATGTATGTTGTTGTACCAAATCTTCATAAAACAGTCTGTATTGGTTAAAAATGTTATGCAAAAATTCAGAGGAAGCAAAGGGATTGTTTTCATTGTCTCCCCAAAGTGGACCAAAACAAAACAGCAGGATTGCTCACAATCTGGACCTGGGACCAGAATTTTGCTGAATTTTATATTTCTCTGTTATGCTCTGCCTAGTCCTACATGAAAATATCCTGAAATTTGAAAAATATAAACATCCCAGCTGGAAATAAATGAGAATCATTGATGAGATTTCTCTTTTATGTAATTGCCATAAGCACTTTTTTCCTGTAATACTTAGCCCAGTTTCTATTTCCCTGTGATTGTAAGCAAGACAAAGGTTTGCTACAGTGATTTGATAACAAGCATGGAACTTTGATTGAAAAGCACCTGTAACCTTATTTCTGATGTTGATCCATAAAGTTTTTTTGCCCATCAGTTATGAAACTTTGTTATGAATTTATATACTTCTAATAATTTGCTTTAAGTTTATAGCATTTGTAATTTTTTTCCCCTATTGGTTTATTTTCTTCACATCAAACATATTATGCAGTCTAACAATCAGATGATCACACATACTTTTATAATAGTTTGAGCAAGTAACTATAACAATGAACACGTAGGGGTGGGTGTCAGGAGGATAGAGCCAGGCTTTCTCAAGGTCATCTAGTGACGACCCCCCCCTAGGACAAGGGGCAATGGGTGCAAGCTGGAACAGAGGAGGTTCCATATAAATATCAGAAGGAACTTCTTCACAGTGAGGGTAACGGAGCATTGGAACAGGCTGCCCAGGGGAGGGGGGTTGTGGAGTCTCCTTCTCTGAAGATATTCAAGACCTGCCTGGATGTGTTCCTGTGCAACTTGGTCTAGGCGATCCTGCTGTGGCAGGGGGATTGGACTAGATGATCTTTCGAGATCCCTTCCGATCCCTAATGATTCTATGATTCTATATGCAGCTAACTGCTTATTCCTCTGAACAAAGCCTTTAACCCATGCTTTTCAGTAAGTGTTTAGTTGGAAAAACAACAGTGAAAAACAATGACCATAAAAGTGCCATATACAAACAATTGGACAAAGCAGCTCACAAATAACCACCCATCCAGGCAGAAGAACGGGGGTTGAGATATTGTCAAGCACAAAAGGGAATAAAACGCTGGTCTGGTCCCATCCGCTGTCAATATTAGCAGTGCCCCTCCACTGATGAGGCTTACAGAAAAGATACAATCTAATAAGCCACAGTCCACTTAAAGGCTCTGGTTTATTAGATGTAGAATCTAGCAGCATAAATGTTTAAAATGCAATCAGAAAAGTTATAGAAGGGTTCACTGAATAGTTCTCCTCCAAAAGCTTGTGCCACTAAAAATGAGTAAATATGTAGGATTTTTCATACAACACAGCCTCCTACTGCATGGTAAGCCAAACAGTTGACACACAGGTTAAGTTAATATATCCTCTAGCTTCTATTTGCACAGCTTTTCTCAATTCTTAAACTTGTCTTTGTATAATTTCTCTTCCTTTTCTAATTTATAAACACAGTTTCAAATGCAGCTCATTTCAAAGACTTCATTCAGCTCTCTGCTATGAATGGTTCTTTAAAAGGCCAAAGTCCTTATTCATTGCTCCATTATTCTTTTAATGTCTACAGCTTGTTCTTTCCTGCTATTCCTTCTTAATTTTACTAAAGGCTAAATCCAAAAATCTCTTTTGGACAAGATAATGTATTTTCCACTGTAGCTCTCTTCCCACTCCTTTGGGTACCTCTGATATCCATCTGAAATTACAAACAGCAGTTTGGCAAACCTGGGAACTCATCCCCACCCAACCTTTGCAACCCTGGTACTTTCCTGAACTGCAGCCTGCTGGCCCACTGAGAGAATAAACAACCCATTCAGCTGTCAAAAAAATCACCAACATACCACCACTCTCACTGTACTGGATAACTACAGCTAGTTCTTTAACCTAAAAGTACCCAGTATTTAATTTGTATTTGCACCACCATAGTGCAAAAAGATATTGACATAACTTATTTCTTCTTTTTTTTTTTTTTTTAAAATAAGAAGAGAGTTATTTATTTATTAGAAAGTACCTCAGATCTAATAGAGGCCTAAGCACAACGCAACACTGAACACAGTGCTGAAGGTCAGAAGCCTTACAGTTGTACTTGGAATACCACATGCAGCATAATGAAGAGCGCATGGCTGATAAATGCAATAAGCCCTTGGCCAAGCAATGATAGGGGAGTGAAAGTTGTTATAAACAGGGAGAAATGCCGATAAATATCAAATGGAAAAGACAGAAAGTTGGCAGCACTAGAATACAGGAACGACACAAAATTAATAAGGGAAGCAAAAGGACAACTGAAGAAATCAATGGTCAATAAAGCTAAGGACAATAAAATGAAGTTTATAAAGTGCATTGTTACCAAGAGTATCCAACCAACAGCTACTCGTGATTACCACTATGGAAATGATACCATTGTCAATAATGCTGCAAGAAAGACAACTACGTTCAATGAACACTTCTGTTCTGTGTTTCAGCTAATGCCAGTGATATAGCCTTACAACAGATCAATGCTGATTAAATACTTCATTTTCCAGTGATAATTAATTGATAAGCATGTTAAACACCATTTCTTACAATCAGAATCTTTAATGAGCAATCAAGACAATTTATATCCAGGAATGTAAAGGCTATGGCTAAAGACTTCCTATACTCTTTTCAGTCAATCTCGCACATTCACAAAATTCCAGGCGCCACTGAAGTAAGTTACTCTTGTCACAATACTTAAAAGATTTAAGCAAAATGAATGAATTTATTATGGGCTTCAAAGCAAGAAACCAAATTGACTTAAACAAATAAACAAAAGATGATCAGTGATTTAACTGATAAAGAATTAACAGAAAATACAAACTGAGCAGTGGCAATGAGCATTAATTCAAGTTTTGCTTTGCATTGTACAAGATTACAAAGTTATTCCATAAGGATGACAGCCCTGACAAAAAAAGAAAAAGCCATTTGGCATGGCCTCCCAATGGGTTTTGGCAAAGAAAAAACCCAAGTCTTTTGAAACAGGCATTAAACACATGTCAAAAAGGTATAACCACCAACTGGGGAAACCCTTAGACTAACCTAGTCAAGAAGAGCACTGCCCTACCTGGACAGGTCACATCCTCCTGTCCTGCTCTCTCTTGCCACCTTTGTACTTAGTTCTGCTCTACACTGGTGGCAAAAGGTGTAGAACATGTTGAAGGAAATAATTTGAATTTCAGTGTGATGCAGTTGAAACACAGCAGGGACAAGAAAACATTTTCTGAGAGACACTGAATTTATGGACAGGGGAATTGACAAAGTAAGAACAGAGGCTTTGCTACAGGACTTTGTGGATCAATGTACAAATTGTTATTCTCATTGTTCAGTAGAACAATTACTAAAATCCATTTGCCGGTAAATGTGCCTTGTCTTGTAAATCATTGGGTCATTAACCTTAACAATGTCAGTGTGTTGTCACTATCCAATTCAATTAAATTACTGACCAAGGTAATACCTAAAAGCACATTTCAGACAAAAGGATCTACTATTCTGTTATCTATGATGACACTTAGGAATATCCCAATTTTGTACTTAGAAATAGGAATATATCCTAAAACTCAGGTAATCTAAAACCCAGGTGAAAAGATACACAAACAGGCTGAACAGAAGAAAACGGAAAGGTTAGAGAAAGAGTGGAAAAGAGACAGAGAATGTACCAGGAATCACCTCCAAGGGGTCAAGTGTGCATTGTTATGTGCAATATTTCAGTGTCACCTGAGGTCAGAAGGCAGGGAAACAGGATTTTCACTTGCCCATTAGTTATTAAATCTGGCAACCTGTCTTAGCAAATGTCCAGTGCTGCTGTTTCTAAAGAAGGGTTACTCCCTCCACCATGCCAGGATGAGCAATACAGAAGTGTATGGGAAGGGTGCAGAAAATCCCCGACAACCTTCCCAGGTCAGCAGTGAAGCACAAGGCCAGAAGTCTGTCCAACTGTCTAACATATTGTGCCACATGGGAAGGCTGGCAAACTACTCTCATCACACTAAGAAGTCTCATTTAGAAGTCTTTCCACTACCTGATTCTAAGCAAGTATTCTCACATTTCAGGCAGATTCTCAGCACACACTTCAGGGCAGGAAAATTTATTGGGTGTTTTTGCTCCCTTTGTTTTCCTCCAGTTTCCTCTTTATCCCTAAGAAATTATAGGCTTTATGATACAAAGACAAAACCTGGCATGGACCATGAGGAAGTCTATTATGATTGTTGATATAAATCTTGCTTTCACCATGCTGGGTGCTGTAGAAAGCACCAGAAGAAAGGATGACTCCTACCACCAGAGATGCCAAAGGGTTGTGAGCAGATGGATGGAGAGTATGTGGAAGGCACGAGACTGGGTTTGTCGGTACCTCAGGCCAGCCACTGAGAGGCTTTGTTTAAACTGGACACTGAATAAGTTTGCTTTATTCAGGGCTACCTGTTCAAGTCATTGCATTGCCATGTAGAACTCAGTCCCATTCATTAAACTCCAACAATCCTGTAGAGTGTCTTTGCTGGATGCTTGCTGGGGTAGATCTGTCAAGGTGCAATGACTTATCTTAAATGTGTAATTTCCTAGATATCCCAAATGATGGAGGACTTCTGTGGGTGACTATTTACTGGAAAATGGACATATGAGCAATCCAAACTAACTCTGTGTGGAACAAAGACTGTAGTTAGCCCTACAGCCTTGCACCTGCAGTCTTGCACAGGCTCAAGGACTTGGAAAATTACAAGTTACATGGAAGGACACTGTGGTATGAGAAAGAAGACAGAAGGACAATTCACAGATGGGAAGAGCGAAGCTCAGGATTGTGTGACTGTTGTTTGGACAACATATGTTAACCAATCATAAGTAAACCAACTGTCTGTAAGGCATGTACTCATACCAATCATAGTAAGAATTATTAATAGAAGTAAGTAAAAAGGTATAAAAGCTTCTGCCAGCTTAAATAAAGTGTTCAGCTTTTGATTACATTAATCAGCGTACTGTTCCATTTATCTCCCGCAGATTTTCTCAGGGATGTTCTTGTGAAGTCACAACACAGCATCACACCAAACCCAACAAACTCAGTCAGAAATGGTGGCCACTGGCTTTAGAAGGCACTCAGGAAAAAACTATGCTCCTGTCTTAGCAAGTTTTGAGCTAGGCCTTTGGTTGTCCTTGTTTTGGAAAGATAAACAATTTCAGGCTGAATCAAGAGCTTTATAAATTCCGCATGCACAGAGAGCCCTCGGTGCTACACAGAAATGGTACATAATGCCATGTGTATTCTTTAGATTTTACAGAAAATAGTATCTCAGCTCTCAAAGGTGGAAAACAGAATGAAAGGAAGTGGAAAGAAAATCAACCTCCCATTTTATATAACTGAAAATTCTGACCAAATAAATGCATTCTACTTTCAGTAAAAGTTTTATCTTGAATGGTAAAATGAAAATGATTCTATCAAATAGTTTCTAAAAACTTATCTGGGCTATAAACAAAGAAAACAGAACAGAACAGAAATGAACTAAAATAGTCAACTGCAAAACTTCTATTTTTATGTGAGAGACAACGGCAGAAATCAGCTTAAGCACAACAGCACACACAAAGGATAGAGTGCTGCTTTGTTAATGGAATTGCACTATGGATCACGAGCCGAATGGATGCGGTTTTATGTGAACGACACGCACAAAAAATTCCCTCAATAAACATATGGAACATGAGGCCTCTTTTCTCCTTATTTTAACTAGGCAGCAGGGAAACATTACATGAAGAAAAGATATCAGCATTTAAAGACTTACAGGATTGCTTAAAAGAGAATTCAAAATAAAATAGAAGGCAGACAAAATAATTGTTTGAGCAACATCAGTCATTATTGTGTTCCTTAGAGGTTTCCTTTTCTTGCAGGAAGCACTAACCTGGGCACACGTATGCATTTTTGAAATTAGAATTTCCTTTTAGTTGTAGAAATGTCTTCTGGATGTATCTGAAGAATAATATACCCTACAGAGTCTACTAGAAGAGCTAGAGGTTTTGAGGAAGAAAATGTATTTACAACAAAGGAGCGTAGTACCTGAACAGAGACTCAAAGCAAAGCTTAAACAGTCCTCTGTGCTCTTCAGTGATTTTTTCAGGTAGCAGATAATTAACTAGAAACCCCTGACATTAACAGTATTGGACTTGTATTACTTTCCTTGCTTTGAAAGCTGGATTTGGCAGCACGCTTAAGAGCTTTTCAGAAAGCTCCTGTTGATAAACTATTAGAGTGAAATCCACAAACCATTTGCAGTTAACTATCCTCATCAGATCATCTTTTAGTAGTCCCAGATTGCAGCCCTGCTGGCAGTGACTATTTGTTTTGAAGAGACCATCTCTTTTTAAAATCTACCTGACATAAAGGCACTCATTATGTTGGAAATTATGAGAAACAGGGATAGCAGTTCTGGACCTAGCAAACCTTGGCTGTCATTGCTCTCCTGTTCCCCAGTGCTGTGTCTCATTGGGATGATTGCAGTGTGATCCTTAAAAGGGTTCTCTTCATCCCTTGAGCCTTGCAAGGAAAGATTTCAACAACACCCTAAAGCTCGCTAAGAGACAATAACTCATTCAAAGACAAGTGCAGCAGCTTCCAGAGACAGATTTTCTTCACAAAAGTTACACAGATACTCCAAGTGCTTTATTGCTGTTTGAAAAAAAACCACCCTATATCTCTTAAATGTTGCAGTTTTCTCCCCTTAGACTCTCCCTTTAGAATCCTCTGGAGAATCAGAACTTTATAGAAAAACACTTTGCCCTTTCCTAGCCCTTAGCTGTATTTTCAAATTACCTCAAATATCTGCCTGGAATAGCTCCTTTTAGTCTGATTGCAAATTCATTATAAATCTGCAAGACTTCCCAGTGGGAAATGTGAAGGGTGGTACAGTTATGTGAGATGCCAGCACCCATGTGGCAACCTAGACAGGCAATTTAATGTCACAATCACACGGCCCTGAAGAGAAAACCACCTAGTTCTATGATATATGTTTTCAAAACATTTTAATCATTTAGAACTATGTTATTCTGGCTCACTAAATGCTAATGATTAGAGCCAAACAATTAGGATTTATTGATTATTGATGAATTCTCCATGCTGTCAGTAGCACTGACATGCATGCACCCCATAACACGGCTATGAATACCGACATCCATAATCTGCCTTGCTTATTCATAGTGCATTAATTGCAACAGACCTCACATACTTCATCATCCTGATAAGTTCTTAACACATGCATCATCTTATGGATTAGCTTTCAGTGCTTGTTCTGCTCTTTGATTCCTATGGTGGCACAGCCACCCTCTGCCTCTCACTCACCAGCGCACTCCACATCCTATTCTCTATTTTTTGTGCCTGCTTGCACTTTCCAACAGCACACAGTATGCGAAGCAATCAGTGACTGTAAAGATGCTGAAATGACTTCATTTACACTTTTCTCACTTTGCCTCCAAATCCAGAGACAGAGATCCCAAACCCTCAGCAAAATCACATTCTCCAAAAACTCCACAATTAGAAAGGCCTTCTGCAGTTCCATACTTCTGCTTCAGGAGCACAGAGCATCCAGAGAGTATTTTGAGTGTATCTCAGCTTCTAAAAAACTTCAGGACAAGTTCACATTTCACTAACCTGCAGCTAGGCAAGTCTGCTAAGTTTCTAATATGGACGCTCACAAAAACACTAGGAAAAAAATGCAAGAAATCCTAACACAACCTTCAAACATCAATGCTAGATAAGCTTACTTGTTACTGTGAGGAGAGTTTTGAGCATACTAAAATGGATTCTTTCAGCTGAACCATAATTTCAGTGTTGTCTTTCTGCAAGGCTCACCTTCACAGAGACTGCTTCTGCTCAGCACCAATTTTTTACTACAGAAAGGTGAGTGGTGAGAGCTCAAAAAAACCAGTATAAGATAAGAACAGTGTGAACTCTGAGTCCAGTAGCTGCAAAACAAATAATTTTCTCATCATTTAATGAAAGTTTATTCAAATTGAATAAAGATATTGCACAAAAAAGTAATGCAAGCATATATGAGCAATTAGGAATGTTGTTCCATTTCATAAATATATTGTAATTAAAAAATGTCCATGGCTCACGTTTTTGCAAGGTTGATCTGATAGTAACCTGAGAAGGTCAACTGCAAATTTCAAGGCAATTTTGAGATCTTCCTATTGTTTGCAGGTTTGCATTTTCCCTTCCTTATGCATTTTGCTCTAATAATCCCTTAGCAAAATTGTACTACTCTTTAGCATCAGCTCTGACTAGGCATGGATCTATCACTGTAAAATACCATTCTCCCTCATAAGTGAACAAGGTGAGGTAATCCCACTGAAAGCTTTTCAGACTTACAAAATCATTTAAGAAAACATGTTTCTGTAGATTCTGAAACTAAGGTTAGAACCTTCACTATCAACTGGCTCTCAGGGCAGCTCTGTCCCTGGTGGGGTGTCTCTTTTAACCCATTGATATCCTTGAATCTGCCAGATCACAGGGACTCTAAGGAAAAGTCACATTCCAGAGCTACCAGGCATCAAGAGAGAAATGATCACAGTACCTTTCCACACTGTGACTCTCAGGTACACAGCCGGAGCGTACTATGTTAGCACAAGACGTCACACAGGCCCACCAGCAAGTAGGTGGAACAAGTTGAAAACCACAGTCAAATGCCAATCTGGGTACAGCATACCAACCAACACGGTGTACATACATACAGCTGCCCGGGAAACTAAACTCTAGAACATAGAAAGGAAGAACGAAGAAGTGCAGAAAGTTCCCACTCACAAGCTGTGCTCTGCAGGAACGACCTGCTCCTTCCTCGTCCTCTCTCCTGTTCAGACCCAGAAGTCTCTACTCACGATTGGAGATAGTTAAGACAAGATTGAAACGGCTATCAGCTCCATTCCTCTGCTCACTGGTTGCTAACTACAGGGCAAATGCAAGTGATACTTAGATATGCCTGACAGAATGGCCTCTGCCCAAAGATCTGTGTTTCCTCTGTATCTCAGTATTTTGAAATCTTGAAACAATAACAAGAGTCCGCCATGAAAGGAGTTAGTATATAACAGTAACCATTTTTGCCCCTGAAACAAGAGAGTTAAATCATTTCAAGCACCCACCAGCATTATTTTCTGAGCAATAGCTCAATACAACCATCACAGAGGCTGAATATACAGGTAGCAGATGTCTTTGAGTGCTACTCTGTGGTGCCCATCATATTTGTTTCCTCCTGTGCTCACCTTTCTTGCACTGACAAAAGAGCAGTTGGTAGTTCTTTGTTATATAAATGTCAGCAGAGGCAAGCAAAGTGGAAATTTGGTGGTCAGGTGTAGGTGGCCAAACACTGCTATGAAAGATTGGGTAGCTGATAGGGAATGGTATTCACCAGCAGCAGGTGTCAGGTGCTGCAGGAAGGTATTGTTCTTGTAAAAATGGCTCGAAATAGGTTCCTTTTCCTTTTGTTTCCCTCAGGCTTTTCAGCTCAGCTGGGAAGGAACCCACTGATCTCCACAAGACAAAGAAGATCCTTGAAATACTTTAAAGCTTGGCTGAACCCTCAGAACCTCTTCTACAGTATTGCTGCACAGCACCTTTGTGTGAAGATCAAAATTGCAGAAATATCGCTTTCTTACAAGAAGTGAAATCAGCCATCACTGACTCAAGCATCTTACCAAGCTCCTCACTTCCTCTGAAGTGTTTGTAATTGTAAGTTTCCTGTGCTGCAAATCGTTCTAGAGGACCGTGGAGCTCAAACGCCTGCTCTCAGTGTCACAAGTCTCCAATGAATTGCAAGAAACCTCAAGCACCTTCTGTGCAGGCCTTCAGGGAGAATAAATTACAGTCAGTGGTGCTATGCTGATTTACATCACAAGAAGATCTGCTGTCTTGTGTAGGACAAGTTTAGAGGGGGAAATAGATTGTGTCTTGCTTGCTCCTTATCTCTTTTTCAACTCTCCAGTTAAAAAAACTTATTCCTTGATAATGTTGAGATTACAACTTTTGAGTTGGTTTGTGATTATTTCATCGCCCTGTCCTTGGATATGGGTGTGGAGGGATGGCAGCCCAGCTGCCACACTGTTGCACTGTGGAAGTAAGAAGCTGCTGAGTGCTTCTATGTTTTGGTAAGGATTTGCTTTTCAGTATAGCAGGACCTGCCATCATCTGTCTAGAGTTCAGGACCATAATCAAGTTCTTTGGAAGTAGCCAAGTAGTTAATGTACCCACCTAAGAAATGTTTTAGGAATAATTTCTTCACCAAAAGGGTTATTAAACATTGGAACAGGCTGCCTAGATCAGTAGTAGAGACATCACTCCTGCTGGTATTTAAAAGGCAAACAGACATAGTGCTGAGTGGCATGGGTTAGGAGTGACCTGGCAGTGCTGATTTGAAGGTTGGACTTGATGATCTGCATACAGATGCTTGAAAAGCCAAACACTAGTTGGTTTTTGAATAGACCACTTTGGAGTCCTCCAGATCTAAGTGCGCAAGCTGTTGGAGCTTAAACTTGAGAACCTGGGTTTTTAGCTCAGGCCATAGCAAATTCACAGCCAGGACAGAGAAGTGGGGCAGCACGTTGTTATCAATGTGTCACATTTCTTCTTTACATGACATTTAATTCTTTACTATGTCTTGTGGCCTGAATATCATTATAAAAAGAAAACAAATGTGAATGTTGGAGTAAGTAGCTCCATAACACCAGGCACCAGCTCCTCACCATGAGGATAGCTGCTGACTAATTAAAAGCCTGAACGAAGAGATGAGCCAGAAACCATCCTTGTGCTTCGCTGAACAGCTCAGGCAGGAGGCTATGTAAGAGAAGCTTTTGATCCCAAGTGCTCCAGTGCTAGACGGAGAGAGTTCATCTCCTGACAAGACAAGCACACAACACTCAGATCCCTTGTCTTTTCCATAAGCTCATGACTCTTCTAATGACACCCTGGGGATGCAAAAGGGCTTTTCCCAGCCTGTGAAAGTGAAATTTGGGGATGTAGGAGTGTTACTGGAGGCAGCACTCGGCTCTGCTGAGCTTTGCTCCAGAGCAGCTCTTCAGGCATAAATGGCAATAGGAGGAAATCAAAGAACCTCTCTAGTTTTAAGAAGTTGCACCCAAAAGGAAAGCAAAGTTTCTATTTGGCTACAGCACGATGTGACAACTCTGCCCCATCTGCCACTGACATAGCTGAAGTTCTGGCCCTACCACAAGTGCCAGCTCCACGACTGACATATTTTTGCTGCTTTTTGTCACTGTTTTAGTTCAGTATTTCTTAAGGATCATTGAAGTGTGGCTCATGCACAGCAATGACTGGTTTGGCAGGCAGAGGACACAGCACAGATTTTGGTGCACACCATTTGAGTTTGTGCTTAGATACTGCATGGCAGAAACCTGACCTGGTGCAGCTCCATCACTTACTGTAATTAGCAATCTGTGGCCTGCCTACACAAGCCAAGAATTACACTTCACAGCACAATGCAAACCTGACCTATCTTAGAGTCCACATAGGGAGTTTGTACCAAATTTAATTAAATCAGGCTCCAGAACAATTTGACTACATTTCTTGTGTAGGCATGCCCCAGAAGCAAATGGATTATAAAATTGCTCGCTCACATTTATTATCGATTTCATGTTAACAACTGTTCTTTCTTAAGCCTTAACTTCTGGAATCGTGTGATTGCTTGGGAAATTCAACTTACCTAGTCCTTTTAATCCTATGTTTGTTGAGTAGTTGTGTCTCACAGCTACTCAAAACATTGCACACAAATTATTTCCCATGTATTGTTCTTCCTTTTACATACTCACCATTTATATACCACTCCCATGATGTGCTGGAGCTGCACTAGGGATCTTTGAACCAGCGAGTAAGCTGGTATGGAACTATAATAAAATGAAAGGGACTTCAGAGACACTTAACAGAGACAGCTGCACTGCTTGGATGTTAGTTCTAGGATGTTTAAAATCCCTGAAAAGGTTCAGGAACCCAAATAAGTGGTCCTGATCTTGGCTTTACTGGATGGCCCCTTGGTGCTACTTGTTCCTCCAGTGTCTACTTGAAAAGCCCAGGAGAGCTCTGTTAGAGGCTGTTGAAGCAGGGCATGCACGCCTCTCTGTATGCACAGAGGGGTGACCCTGCATTGCTCCCCTCTGCCAAAGGGGGTGACAATACCAAGGCAGAGACTTGTGTGCACAAGCAGTGCCCACACACCCAGTATTCCTCATACGAAGACTCAAGTCCCTTCCTATTAAACATGATTCCCATTAAACAGGAAGATCTGTGTTGCAATCACAGCGAGAGAAGTTTCTTCCTGGCCCAGAGAACATCAGGACTAAGCCTGTAAAAGAGGTCAGGTTCTTCTGGCAAGGCTGCTGCTAGCCTGTGTACTCCTGTAATCCCTTCTCATATCTAGAGCTCAGTTCTTGCCCTTGTGGTACAAACACTTGTACTGAATGGAGGGAAAACCATCCTGCCAGACAGCTGTGAATGATCTGCCATCCCACTGAAACTGCCAGCACAAAGGAGTTAACAAAATCTGTTTGAGCTGAGAGTATTTATGCTCCAGCAGTTCCATTAATAGGTATTAAATAATGCTCCTTTAAGCTACAATGCTGCTGCATAGGATTTCAGCCTCATCTTTATGGATGCCTTGTCATAATTTCTAGAATTATAGAACTTTCTGCCTTGCACCTACATTTATCTGCAAAGTTACAAAATAGTCGAAGATTATTTTTTCTGTCCAGTACAAAAGAAATGAATTTTCATTCATCAGAATCAGATGAGATGAAATTAAATAAATTCTTTTCCCTGATGTTTGAGATGCACAAAACTAGGATAAACCAGCTCTCTGAAGCCTCAACTCTGGGTACATTATCTCTGGAAGGAATTACCACACAAGTAGGCATCAGCTACTTACCACATCTCTGCTACCTGTCCCCCTACACACACACACACACTTACTTGTATACAATTTAAGCTTCCAAATCTCCTGCTAGCTGGACACTTTCCAGAGAAAGGAACAGAATGTCCTTGGCAACTCCCAAACTGCAATTTGTTCTAATCAACATGCTCTAATCTTACATATTTGGTTTAGCTGGCAAGGTTTTGGTTTGTTTTGGTTTTTTTTTTGGGGGGGGCTACAGTGGTGTATGAGTTGTCTCCATATCAGACAAAGTCAGCTCCAGTTGGCTCTGAAGGGCCACAGTGGAGCAGAAATCCACTTGCAGCCCACAGTGGCATGAGTCCTGACACAAAGTGTAGCCTGTAACAATGAGCCCACACAGTAACAGGTTTTCTGACATGACCTGTGGCCCATGAGAAACTCACTCTGGAGTAGTGTGCTCCCCAAAGCCTTTATCATATGGACATGTCCCAGGCTGGAGCAGCCATTGAAGAACTGCAGCCTGTGGGAAGGATTCACTTTGGAGGTCATGATGGACTGCACCCCACTGGAGTGACACTGTGCTGGAGCAAGGGAAGAGTATGAGAAGGAGCAGTAGAGAAATCTAGCAGTATGACACATACACATTGTCCACCTCTGTGTGCCTCAATATACATGGACTCATATAACAAGGAACAACTCCTGGGACACATATGAAGGAATATGCTATTAGGTGACCATCCTCTTGTCCAATCACTTATTTTCAAACACTCAATCACAGTCTTGTACATCACAGTCTTATCAAACGTCATCTCAGAAAGGACCATCCAGGAGATACAGTGTCCCACGCTCCTTTAGACAATTCCGAATTTACCCAGAGCAAAGGATGAGAAGGCAATTACCTACACATGACAAAAAGCTTTAAAGAATAATGAAAGGCACCAGGTATGGAAATGCAATCCTAAAAGGGCTTCACTGTGATAGTACAAAATTCTGACTGCGTACTGACTCCTGGATTTCCACTGGCACAGAACATAAGCTCAGATCTCATGAGCATTACTTACAGTGTTTTTATGTGTGAGCACATGCACAGCAGAGCAGGGAGCTGCAGAAAAACAAATGCTTCTGCTACTGTTTGTGCTGAAATCTATTGATGTTTTGCTTAAAACCACTCTGAGAGGTTTTAATTCCTGAGAACCCCTGAACACAGTAAAATGCTGTTTGCATTTGTGGAGAAGGCATGATCCAGAATACAGTGAGCCTTGCTGAGCACCTGTTCTCATACCTATTTATCTCTGGATTAAATTGCAGGGAAGTTCTAGTATTGTTAGAGTCTCTTCCGCCCAGCCCCAAAGCATCCAATAAAGTACTGGGAGCCTTACACAAGATAAACATGAAATTTGAAAAAACATGGGGGAGGGACATGGGAACCCAGTAAACCGAGATGACATCCTCTGCTCTGCAGAGGCCAAGGCAGACTTCTGTTGCAGCAAACCAGCATGATAAAAGAGCTAAAGCAAGAGGTTATGATATGCTTGAAACACTCCAGAGAAAGCAAGTGCTATGTGTAACTAGGGAGATAAATAATCAGGCAG
This sequence comes from Upupa epops, assembly GCA_013397515.1. NCBI lineage: Eukaryota > Metazoa > Chordata > Aves > Bucerotiformes > Upupidae > Upupa > Upupa epops. The sequence continues at coordinate 38,601 of VZRI01010820.1, read as the reverse complement.
ACAGAGTAACACTGCCCCCTCATTCACTTAAAGCAGCTTCTTTTGCCACCGCTCCACCCACTTGGAACTTGCAGCAGGGAAGCTTAGAAGTTGCCCTTATGAGCAACAAATAAAGGAGTGCAACTCTGGAACTGAGATATAAACCCAGAGGCATCAATGCCTCTGCAGTCATGCTAACAGGAGGACCCACAGGTCAGCTCCAGTACACCAAAGCCTGAAGCAGCTGCAGCAGGTTTCTCACATGCCACCCAACGCTTAGAAACACAGAATGCCCTGACAAAGAACTTGGTTCTGGGGACAAGTAAAGCTGGACTGCCATACCCTCCAGATATATAGAGTGTGGCCAACACATACAAGGCCAAAATACAGCAGCAAACTAGTTCAGGCAGGCTTGGCACATGTCCTTTGTCTGGGATCCCAATGGTAGGATGTCTGATTAGCTGGCAGTATCTGGCCCCTGACTGATGCTGCTATTCAGCAGCTTGGATTTGACCCTCAGCAGGATTTCCGTTCTGCCTGCAAGAACCTTACTCACCATATGAATACATCCAAGGTCAGGTTTTCTTGTAAGTAATACCCTCCACCTTGAAAGCAGCTGCATGTGCCTGACAATTATTTGAGGAGGTAATTGAACTCCGCTGTTTCCATTGTAATTTCCATGCAGTGTTCACTGTACTTTGATCCCGAGTTGAACAAAGGAATAAATAATCCTGCTTTAACCTTGACTTGACGTGGCACTGGCTATGCAAACAACCTGCCTAGAGATCGCACAGCCCAAGGAGGAAAGAATGTGGCAATCCTCTCATGGGGGATGGGCTACTATTTGATATTGCTGCCCTTCAGCTCCCAGTGTCAAAAAGCAATCTAAAAGCTTACAAAACATGTAAAAATTTGACAGGAAAAATCTGCTGAAAGTGCAAACTGAAAACTGTACTTCTCACAAGGAGCAGGTGCGTGATGACAAAGGATCTTTGATTCTCTTGCATTATCTTGATGGTGGCTGCACCTACAGTGTCTGCTGCACCTGAGAATTTTTTTCTTTATTGTAGGTAAAAAGGAAGTTTTCAAAATGCATCCTTCACATTACAAGCATGGCTGATGAGGGCCAGCTTTGAGAACTGCTTGTTCTTTGCAGGCTGCAGCAAGATCACAGTAAGAATATCAAGGAACTGGAAAGAAGTCCATGCAGACAGGACTCCAGTGAGCAATCTACCTGTTTGTCTGTGTACTCATGTGATTCTCCAACATGGGGTCACAGCTTCAGTGAGTTTATTCCTAGAACACATCTGCGAGTTTAAAAAGTGACCTTATTCTCTAGCTGGGATCAAAGGCATAGAGAATCCCCAAGAAGCCTGTAGTGGATCAGAGAGCTGAACCCAGCTCCAACCTAGCTTAGCTATCTAAGCATCCTAGAGTCAGGTAGGAGGAGAGAGAGAAAAGAGTATACAGAAAAAGAGATGCATACACACCTATCCATTCACTTGGACTAAGGGGCAATTTCAGATGTAAATCACAGTTCAAAGGTACATGCTGCTTTGCATGCAAAAAGTGAGGCCGTGCCTGAGAGCATCTGACTTTTGGGGTGCTGAGTATGTCTCTGAGCTTCCCCTCTATGAAACATAAGGACATTCCAGAAAGCATAAGGAAGAAACACAGAAACAGGCAAAGAATTATAACTAAAAAGATGACAAAAAGCAACATTAACATTGCAAAAGGGTCAGGCACAAACCATGGGCACAGCTTCCCTAGCAGTATCAAAGGAAAACATACATGCCACGATTGCAGAAAATGAGGTAAGGGACCAGTCAGGCTCACCAGCATGGAAAGTACCGACAGAAGGCAAAGAGGCAGTGATGGGACACATATTTGCATGAAGTTGTATTTAAACATACAGATAGCTTCGATCTGCTACTCTTGCAAAGAAGCTCTTCTTAGGAGTCTTTCTGATCTAATCCCTGTAAGCTGCTCTGTTTACCCTTACAGTCTGTAAGGGTATCTCCTTACAGTTACACATGTTCAGGTGCAGGTGTGTTCATGTGTGCACAACCATACGCTCAGGGTACATGAAAGGAAAAGTTGTACAGGCTTTTTACCTTTGTAACCAAACCATTAATGCACAAGACAGAAACTACATGTCCTTTTCATCTTCCACTCTGCCTGTGCTAGACTTCAGCATAAGCATTCCAGGATTAAGTATTGCTCATGGTGAGTGAGAAAAGCAAACTCTAGCTCCGAGTGTGTAACAATCCACTTAGAATACATCAAAGTATTCACCAAGTCACTACATATGCTGCTTCTCAGCACGTAGGTGTAAGACTTAAAAACGCTTATTTTTCTCCAATAAACTTAAAAACAGCTGTAATATCACGTACCAAAAGCACCATCTGCAATTCACATACAGTGAGGATTTTTTTTAAGAGTTGATGCTATTTCTTGGTATAGCTTGATCCTATTTTGTCAACTGCATCATGAAAAGTGCAAAGAATCCCTGTGAATCCAAATGTCTCTGAAACAAGATGCTTTAATTAGTGTATATGACATCTTCCTGCTCTTTAAGGCACTACATTCTTAGCGCACATACACAGTAACACTTTAAAGTGTAGAAATGTTCAACACAGACTGCAGTGCTCCATACACCTTGGCAGTGATTGACCAGAGATTGCTGTGGCCAGTGCTAAGGAAGTACTTGCTGAAGAAACACTTCCAATTTGTGCAGCACTTCCTGTTTGGCCATCTCCTCTTTACTACATATCCACTACTAACACTCCCTTCAGAGAAGTCCATCCGAGCATTGCTCTCTGCAGCCTCACCATTATCAAAGCTCCTCTAAAGTCCACTGAGAACCTTGCTGTTCCAGTGTGTATAAATAGCCAGAAATCAGAGGCCTCAACAGTCAACACAAACTCAGAGAAAGATTTGACAAGGCAGGCAGTCTCCTGTCCTGTGTTCTAAATCCCTCACTTAGTCTCTGCTGTAAACTGTAACTTAACCCTTGACCTGTAGTATCTCCTCAGAGCTGTGTTAATGCTATTTCATTAACCTGCTTTGTTTAGGGCAATATCAGCACCCACCATCCTTCCCCAAGGGTACTGTAGTTACTTCTCACCATACTGAAATGCTATCAGTGTGCTCCATGTGGAACTGATGTGTTGCGGGGAGCCTCTAGAATCAAAGATATTCTTCACAGAAGTATCATCAGTGTTCCACTTTACTGCTCAAATACACTGTCTTATATACTGTATTTTCAGTTACATGTGAGACAGCACACTTACATGATTGGTTAGGAGAGGGGATGCACATGCCTAAGCCATCTAGACATTGGATAATTATCATTGTCCACACGCCCTGAAGTGTGGACAGACATCAGGGCTATCTTGTGGTCAGCAATCTGGGAAAAGTTCCATAGAAGTTACCTATCTCATTAACTATTTTGTTGAATCTTTGCCTCTTTTAGGGAGGAAGGACATTGTGTCCTTGCTTGCAGTCACATAGTTCACATCCTGCTCTTCGTACACTGGATTGTGCATGTAGGCCTGAACAATGTATCTTTCAGGAGCAGTCAAAATGTCCTCAACACCAATGTTTGCCATTTGATTTGTCTCAGAAGCCACTGCATTGTCAGAACACCACTCTGTATATGGTCACTAAGGCAGACCTTTCTCCACTCTGTACCTTGGTATAGCTTTTCTTTCTCTTTACCTTCTTTGACTTTTCCTTTTGATTCTCATGTCTGTAGGCAGAAACATTACCAAATGCTCCTTTACAGAAGGATTCCAATTGAAATAAAAAGACACCGTAAGGGAGAATGTGTGTCACAACAGGGTACAGAGCTAGCATTTTACCAAAAATTTTCCCCATAATGTATTCTTAAAAAGAAAGAGCAACTCAAAGCTATTTCCTTCAGAAATGTAAACTTGAGCTCCCTTGTCATCCTTTGGTTGGCTTCTCTTTGCTTCCTTGCTTCCATCTTTCCAGTGGAGCACAGCTTCACGTCCGCAACTTTCTCTCTAGCAGAAATGCCATACTGCAGAAACTCCATATCACAGCAAGGCCAATTGTCCTACTCTGCAGATTCTGTATTTTCCTCCATCACCCATAACATTTTAAATGAGGATGAACCAGATGGCTACCATCACAAAACCTATCATCATACCACTGGATAATGTACTGAGTGAGCACTTTTTGGGAATGTATCCTGACTTGCCTTCTCTAGAGGTGCATCTCACCATGACTTCCTACTTAAATCAGCATGTTGAGCAAAAGATCACAGCATTTCACCCACAATACAGTACCATGTATGGACTTAGAAAGTTCAGATCCATTTGTTTTTACTTAAACCCATTTGTATGGGATCCTCCTGCTGTACTGCAGTAGCAAGTCCTGATGCAACTTCCTCCAGGCAAGAAATGACATATGAAGCAAGAATATAACAACAGACATCAAACTGTATTCTCTGCTGGTGATAATCAGCATAGTTCCACACAAGTCACTCTGGTTTTACCAGTTTATAACAACACAAAACGTGTCCCTGTATTTCTCTTTAGCCTGTCACTTGTTAATCAGTGTGAATGACAATCATCCTATTCATATTTGTTGATTTTTTGGTAGCACTCTTAGTAATATATCTATTTCTTTCATAATTCTTTGCAAACAGAGAATAGAAATGATTTACTAGAGAAGCATATTAACATTTAAAACCAATGACCAATTAGAGATTTGAAAATGTCTGAATAGACACACTATTCAAAATGCCATCTGGTCTCCTGATTATTCCTTCCATGTACTTCCGCATGACAACACCACGAAAGAAGACTAGAACAAAAACAAATTCTTCTGAAGAGGGTCTCTCTTACTGTACTTAGCTGCTATCAGCGTTGGGCAGGGTAAACAATCTGCTTCCAAACAAGAACTCTTCAAGTGAGGTTACTGAATCAGACTTTTCTTCCACTACTTTCTTTTCGCACAGTTTCCAACCAACATCTATTGACTTACAGTGCAAACCAGCAACCGTACCTAAAGCTGTACTCTAAATTCACCCCTATTATCTTTGTGTTGACACTTCATCCTAGAAGATAGATGCTGAGCTCCAGGTAGATCATTTGTAACCCTTATAATGATGATGGCAACAAATATAGCACAGTGCCCTCCAACTGACACAGAATGGATACTCAATGCTTCACTATTTTGCAATGAATAAATTGGCTGTCAACATATGAGCAGGAGCAGTTTTTCCCCCAATTTAATGATCATACAGCCATGGCACAGCAGATCTCTATGTATTATAATGATCAGGAAAGCTTGATTGAAAGATTTGAAGAAGGAATTTGAAGCCAAAGTTGCTGTTGCCCTGGAAAGCAGCAATATGAATTGATTTCTGGGTTGAACAGCAGTTTCACCTTGTGTAGGGGTGACCTTCATTACAATACAATTGCTTTCAGAGATCAAAAAAAGCTCCTTCTTATGAGGCATATTCTCATGGATAGTCAGATGCAATACTAGAGTCTGTGCATAAGTTAGGCATTTGTCCTGGCACTGGGGTGACTGCACGTGTAACTATCAAGACAGTCATTACACTGCAGGCAAAGGAGACACACACGGAGTTACCCAAATGGGATCTTAAGGCAAAGAGTCATATGTAAAGATACTAGCCATCTCCCTCCTTCTGTACAGGTTCTGTATAGTAAGACAACTCCTGGATCTTACAAGCAGATAGACCATGTGCTAGAGTGGCCATGACTTGCACCAGCACTACAACAGCTCCCACTCAACCTCTCAAAAGCTGAACTCCGTGCAATGTGGAAATGTCATCTGTTAGTCACCACCCAGTGTCACATCAGTAAAATTCTCACTGTTGGTTTCTCTTCCTCTAATGCTTTATTTTAACTTTTCCTCAGGTACCCAACCACAATGCAGCTTTTCTAGTTTTCATTTTCCCCATCTAATCTGGGAAAACACCAGACCTTTTCATGCACAATGCCCCAAAACTCATCCAGATTTCAGATAACATTTTGCACTTTTAGTTTTTCAGTAAAATATTTATTGACTATCAAATATTTATTGAAGAAATAGAAAAAAGTTTCATAACGGAAAACTAGACACCACTAATGAGTTTTATTTCCCAGATCCTCCTGGCATGCTGCAGCAAATTACTCATGACCCTCTGGCAACACTTTCAACATTAGGGGAGACTCTTTAATCCCAGGCCTCTCCCACCCAGAATTAGGAGAACTGAGAGCTAAGTGGCCTTTGATTGATGTTACTCTTCATTATGAATTTATTTTACAACTACTTTAAAAATTCAAAGAAAGCATTGTATTTCAAAAACTGAAGGCATTTAAAAAAATCACATTAGGATCGATTTATAATTATAAATTTTGTGTTAAATTTAAGATTAATCTCTGTGCAAAAGACACAATTATTTGAATTTAGGTATTCTCCCCATATAAATATTTGTGAAGAAAATAAGACTGGGGGAAGAGTGGCTGGAGAACAGCCCAGTAGAGAGGGACCTGGGGGCTACTGATTGACAACTGATTGAACATGAGCCAGCAGTGTGCCCAGGTGGCCCAGAAGGCCACTTGCATCAGAAATAGTATGGCCAACAGGACTAGGAACATAATTCTCTCCCTGTACTCAACACTGGTGAGGCCTCACCTCGAGTACTGGGGGCAGTTCTGGGCCCCTCACTTCAAGAAAGATATTTAGGTGCTGGAGCGGGTCTAGAGGAGCAACAAGATTGGTGAAAGGACAAGAGGGAAAGTCTTATGAAGAGAGGCTGAGGGANATGTTAGGAAAAATACTTCCTCAGGGAAAGGGTGATCAGACACTGGAATGAACCACCCACGAAGATGGTGGAGTCTCCATCCCTGTAGGTGTTTAAGGAAAGACTGGACGTGGCCCTTAGTTCCATGGTCTAACTGATGTGGTGATGTTAGGTCATAGCCTGGACTTGATGATCTCAGAGGTCTTTTCCAGCCTCAATAATTCTGTGATTCTGTGAATTATTATCCTGTCCCATTCATCTCATTAGTTGCTGAAGAGCAAAAAGAGCCTTAAAATAAAAGAAACATTATTTTGGTAGAATTCAGTGATAATAATTCAGTAATGACTTCCTGTTCCCCACCATGTCCCTTTATACATATGAACACATAAGCTTTTAGCTCTGAAAAGCAGTACTTCCTCTTAGCATTTTGTTTGTGTCTTTCAACATCACTGGAATTAGGTTTATACAAAGTGCAACTTTCATCTCTAAGGCTCTCATTGCTTTTCCATGCAGGAAAAAAAAAAAAAAAAAAAAATCAAGCAAACAAGGATTTTTAACTTTTCTATAGTCTTACCAGTGAGAAAAACACTCAAGGACACTGGATGTGCTCAGGAGTGTGTCAATTAACATAGCAATTAATTACAGTATCCAATACCAATGAAAATTTGGTTCAGTGCAATAGCAACACCATGTGACATTGTCACATTCTGGGTAAATTTACTTCTTCTCAAATTACATGTGTAGGCCTAGAAACTTCTCACTTTTTAATTAGTATCTCATATCAGATAGGATGACTAAGAGCGAGTGTTTAAAATTCAAGTTAAAAACTCTTCTTCTGCAGAGCCTATAGGGCTTCTAATAACATGTGCCCCTCTGTAATCACGGGGCAGCAGACCCTCCCTAAGTGGTCGTTAGAGGAGCAATTCACATGATCTCAATGCAATGCTGAGAACTTTCCAGTGGTGGAGGCATTGCTGGGGTTCTGCATTCAACGTGCCATTGCACACACAACCTGTACAGAATGACTTCTATTTTCAGATCAACTCCTTTGTACATCCGCACACCCAGACATCAGCTCTTTAGGCCCAAGGCAATAGCAGAGATAAAGGCAAGACAAGCCATTCATGAAATCTCGGGCCAACTCGTGAATAAATTGATGTGGACGGTTTCAGTCAACCTTCTCTTCCCCTCTCCCCAGTGATTCAAGTGGCAACTCAGTAACTGCTCTGCAGATCTCTCTACTGCCTTAGCTGCAGCAGCAAGTTTTTGAAACTGCTTGCAGCTATTATTATATTTCTGCATTTTTTCAAATTACATCCTTCCCTTTGAATACAATATTTGCTTCAAATATCTGGAGAATGCAAATTTCTTTATTTACACATGCCTGAAAAAAACTCTGTTCCCTGGTTACATGAATACGGCCTGATTCCTCTCCTGGAAAACATGCAGCAAGCAGAAAATCGGACTAATTCTTGCTGCAGCCAAGCAGTGCACGGAGAAAGCACAGCATGTGAAACCAGTCAATATTGTCATCAGCAATGCAGCCAATCAAAAGAAACACCAGGATCAATCAATACTGTATCTTCCCAGATGACAAGTGTGGAACAAAAGTTTTAATACCTTTCCAAGACAAATCTCTTCCTCCAAAATGTGAGACACAATTGGCCAGTAAGTTCTGTATTTAGGGGATGATATTACTAGACAGCAGCCAAACTGCAAATGAAAGCAGATAAAAAAATTCTGCATTTGAGGAAATCTTCTCAACACCTGCAGGTTCAGGGACCCTGGGCTTTTTGTAACAGTAGCCCTTCCTGTTCTTGCATTCCAAACCAAGCAATGCAAACATTTCACTTTCATCACTTCAGAAGAGCAGATCATTTCATGACTGAATTGTATCTGCCAAATTAATAGTCTAGAAATTCTTCTTTAGCGTCATCCAACTGTGGTTTCAAGGACTAGTTTATGAAAATCACAGACACCAACATGTTAATGCTAGCTTTAGATGATCATGGTCTATATACTTATTCTGGAAATGAAACCCATCTGTCTCAGCACTGTGCAATGATTAATAGGTTTTTATCCCATACTACCTCCATGATACAGTGGGCTATTAGACCCCTTTGACAGAACCAAGACACAGGGAGATTAAAGGTATAGCCTACATAGAATGTTGCAGGCAGACAAACGCTCATCTGCCTGCACTGCCTGGATGTGGATCTGTTTGGACTGGAAGCTGTAAACATGATGCTGTGCCTGGGCTGTGCTCAGCTGCTCAGCAGAGCCTTTCTCCCCAGCACAGCACCAGGCTAATGGCTCCCAGCCACCTCATATGTGGCCAGGCAGCATGTACAGGGGCACAGCTCTGTCTGCAGCCAGCTGTGGAGTCATGCTTGCATGGACATGCCCTGCATTGCCTGATTTAGGGCATCCAGCATGCTACTAATGGAGAGGTAAACTAAATGAAAACCTGAGTAGCCAGATCACTAGGTCATTGTTCCTATCCTTTTTCTGATAAGGCACAGCGACTGCAAGTCAATACTTCAGGGAAGAGAAGAGAAGATTTAAAGGGTGCTCCTACCATCCCAGGGTTGGGAACAAGGGGCCCAGGAAATCAAGGGGTTCAGCCATGCGAGCACAGAGAATTATAGGTATGTTTGCAACAGGGGGTCTTCCATTTGATTGCTTTTTATTTTAGAAGAAAAGCCCTTCTGGCTGCTTCAGGATCATATCATAGATGTGAGTGACTGCTGTTATCACCCACTTTAAAACACAGTAAGAAATAATAAATGAAAAAAATAGCCCCACTATTTAGAATGGCTTGGGTTGCGAATAATTTGGTATACATCCTGAAAATACACCTGCAAGCATCGAGCTATTATTCTAGCACTTACTCTGTGCACTGAACCTTGCACCTTGCAAAGGTGTCTCTTTAGAGCAACAAGGGGCACATAAGCTACATATTGGAAAACAGCCTGTTTACAGCAGCTCTCATTAAGGAAGGGAGAGCTCCCTTGGGAAGAAGCAACTGAAAAATTAGTTTTTGATTAATTGATTTTCAGGCCATTAAGGATCTTTCTCATCTTCTCACTCATTCTCCTGTGTGAAAAGTCAAGGGATTTTCCCAGAGGCTGCCAGGACTCTGCTGGAGATGATGAGGTGTCAGTGGGGACAACAATCTGCCCAAACAGTGCCAGTCTCCAGATCAGCTTAGTGCAGGCCAAATTTCTGAGGGCCTGCAGACATTTCTTTTTCTTTTTGGCATCCTGCTGATTCCATCAGAAATGCTGACTGAGAAAAGACTACACCTGAACTGTGAACCATGTTCTTGAACAGACAGCGATTCTTTTTTTAAGACATTGCTCTCAGCCTTTTAAACAGCATGTCAAATGGTTTGGTTCCCTCTGCCCCAGAGACATTCTATCAAAGCTTCTTTTCCTTAGGAAGCCTTTCCAAGCCTCTCATGCACACATTTTATAGAGAGAATCCTAAAATGAAGATGACTGTCCTGTGCATCACTTTATTTCTTAGCACTTTTTCTCTCTTCTTTAACTTTCCACTCCAGCAAGCAAAGTTTAACAGAATCAATTTCTCTATATGCTCAGTAAAATCCTCAGCGGGAGCCACTGCTCTGTAGGCTCCTTTTAGTTATTTATTGCTGCCTCCTGCATACTGTGTATGTACTATCAGCTTAGAAAACAATTAATCCTATTATTGCTTGGAACATGAATGCTGCAGAAGCAGTAACAGTATCAAGGTTAACTGTGCAGAAAGACTGAGCTCAAATCAAAAGGTTGGTTTCAGGATGTTGAAATATTTACCCTCATGCACATTACAAAGGAATTTTCTCTACATTTGCTAACCACTACTATTGTCAACTGCAAATTTTGCAGTTTGTTACATTTACCAGCAAAATGCCACAGGTAATCTAACTTCCCTAAATTTCAGTGTTTACCCCAAATGATAGATTTGCGTTACACTCACCAGTTCCGAGCAGGGATTCCCACTCCCAGGGACTCTGAGCAGGGACTCCACTCCAAGGATATCCTCTCCCTTGCAAGTCCCCACTGAACTGATCACACTCCTGCTACCTATTTGCATTACAACACACCTGCAGTTGTCAACAACAGAATGTATTCAACAACAGTCAACTTTAACCCAAGCACTAAGCCGTTAACAGGAAAAGGCTGAACAATGTGGAGATGAAGTCAGAGCTCAGCATGTCAGTTTAGACAACACAGGTCTACTTGAAATCACCCTGAACAGAGATGTTGGTGCTTCCATAGCTGCAGCCTTTCAGAAGGCATAAAACAAGATTTCAACCCCTGTGGCCAGGAGAGCTCCCCAAACACTTTGCAGTTAGGCAGGAACATTAGCAGCATGTCCTGGCTGAGCTCCATGCTACTGTCAGAAAACTGGCCACTCACCAGCCACGCTGCACAGAGGGCACCTGCAACCTGCAGCCTGAAGGACAGTTTGCTTAGGAAGATAAAGCTCTTGTACAAAGCACAAGAGCTATCAGACTAGGAGGATGAGAGGCTGTTGCACAGCGTGTCCAGCACATACTGCCATAGACTCAGGGCAGAGCTCTGAGGCACCTGTGTGTGTTCCCAGCAGTGTCAGCAAGTGGCATCTGCCTGAGAGAAAGAAAAATGTCTCTGTGTGCTTGGTGTCTGGGTTAGGCAAAGACCCAGTTCTTCCTTGTCTGGTGTATTGCATTATCAAGTTTGCAGAGATGATTGGACTGTGACCATTTTTAGCTCAGTCTCAGTAAATCAATTTATCTGCAGGTTAAATTGATTCATTTCTCTTTGCCTTCATTTCCACATCTATAAAGTGGGGATAGAGTCACTAGCATTTCTCTTCAGTAAATTATTTCAGTCTCATGATGAGCAAGACACAAGAATTTAGGTTTACTATACAGTTAACGTGTGCAGTTATGTTATGCCACTGTTTTAATTCCAAGTGACGGCAGTAATTGTGCAAAACATTTCAAAATGTACATTTCTGTACCAAATGAAGACCCTAAAAAAACATAATAAATCTTCCCCCCCACACCCCTTCTATCCCACAGCACAGACACTGCCTATGAACTCCTGTAACACATAGCAGCAAATCCCTCAGACAGTCTTGAGGGACACGGAGTTTTCCCAGCAGAAAACCTGGTGTTCTCCTCTGACCACTTCCAGTGAGGGATTGGTGTACAGGATAGCTTTCATCTGCTCTTGTCTAGGCTGTCATAGCACTCAAATCTCATGTATTTGTCTTATTTTAAACCTCTGCCTTCCTCCAACTTTCAAGTCCAAGTCATTGTCTCTCTGTTTCCCATGCTTGTCAGAGTAGAAATTATTCCTGTTGGAATTTTATGGTATTAAGTAGATGATGGTTCAGTCCTAGTACTTACCAGAATTAAATCTGAGCCTTGACAGAAGCCATATATTCAAGTAACTACTGCTCACACTCATCTGTGTGATGCCAGTTTTCCATGGTGGGCAAGGCTGCAGCTCCAGACATGGCTGGGCTATCTGAAATTGACACACTGCTGTACATACCTTTGCTCTCACATAACAAGTTTGCTACTGTCAATTCTTACAAGAAACACCAAAACCCAATTCAGCCCCAAATCCTTCCCTTTGTGCAAGAGAAGTGAGTAGGAAGAGTAGCAGGAAGCACTGGCAAACACATCTCTGATGGAGGCTGCTGGGCTGTGTTTTCATGCCTCAAAGCACTACTCCAATACTCAGAAGATGCCTTTGCATCTGAAGTCCTTAAAATTTCCTGGACAGACTGGAAACCCCCTCCCAGCTTTCACAGATATCATACTCTGACCAGAATCTCCACAAGTATTCCCTCTGCCACTGTTCTCCTTGTCTCTCTCTTTTCAACCAACGTACTCTATTTTCCCCACATTCATAAACAACTCTTGCCCTCAGCCTCTCAGGCCTTCAGTTGTCACAGACATCAGTGTCAAAGGCCCTGCCATTTATTTATACAGCAAAAAAAAGTCACCCTGGTTGCCTGTTGCTGCAGGCATTCCCTCTCTCTGACCATGGATCAGGGGCACACAGCTTCCCCTTCATAGCTCAGGCTCCAGGGGGAATATTTTCAATACTAAAAGTTGAAGCTGTCTAAACATCAGAAGCCAGAAAGCATTGAAACAGAAATTTAAAAATAATGAAAGAGCATAGTAACACAAACTCCACTGTAAAGTCCTCCAAAACAGCAATCCACTGCTTGAATTGTGGTCAGAAGTGATTGCTGAGCAAATCTGTCCATTGCTAACAGAAAGCAAAATACAGCCTCTCTCTCTATGTCTAGTTTTATCTCTAGCCCCAGCCAGTACCAGAAAATGCAAGTGCATGAGAAAGAAAAAGAATACAGAATGGCAAAGAGAAAGTCCCCGCGTCGGGAATATCATTGCCCAAATTCTGGTTCAGCTTAAACCAGATCTAGGTGGTTGTGACTTCACTGACTCACTTTAATGATGGCTAGTATTTACAAGTCTCCTGTACACTTAGTTTATTTACAAGCAAATTCCACACATAGCTTTGGTCCTCAGTGAAACAACCATAAATTCAACCGTTTTTCTATGGGCTTTTGATCCCATTCCCTAATTGCCAATATAAACAATCTTTCCAAGCCAATTTAAATAAAGCACTACCAGAACATTTACGGGAGAGTTTTACTGGTCAGTTTTGATCCTGCACACCTCTGTAGTGCTGCCAGAACATCAGGCAGGAAAGATGTGTCTGTCTTAGTAGAGGGTAAGTCCAGAAACACACTTAACATTTTATACTACTTTAGTGGGAGCAAAAACTAACTCCACTGTAAGCCCCACAAGTCAGCAACTGCTACAGGCAGTCAAAACCATCAAAGCCAACAGACTATGATTCTATGACTTGTTCTCACTGCTGAGGAGATCTGAATTTGGTCAGACACTGTCACATCCATACAACAAAGCTGTCTGACATCCTTGAGGCTCCTTGCAATGCTGATTCTCCTCCCACTGTCATGTACACCACATTCTGAGAAATTTCTTCCATTTAGAGATGAAACTTTATTAGTTCAGTTACACGGGCTCCTGCCACCCCATGAAACATGCCAAAGTCTGGTACCAGACTCCCCACTGATGGTTTTCTGGGTGGCTACTACAGTCAGAAAAATGCTGCCAATACTCTGCAACTTTCAAGGCATTATTAAAGCAATATTTTTTATATTATTACCAAAGTCTAATACTGTTTTGAATTTGCAGTTATAGAGTTCTTTTTAAAGCACTTGATTATACTTTGAGAAGAAATAGTCTTACAGTACAAGTCATTTTCTGAAGTACACTTGAAGAAAGGATAGTCTATGGCTCAGTAAATACAACAGTCTGAAAAGTTATGAGCTATCAGACTAAGCTGAATTGACTTACTGATATTACCTGCAATGAATGAGTTTTAGATAGCCTCTCATAAATAGAAGGCTACAGAGCCTACGATTTTATGGATGTCTTGTACTTATCAATATATATGAGAAATGATGCTGTCAGGCTTTCGAGGGGATACTGTGAGAACCACACCACTGTCAATTTAATTTTTTATGATTAAATATTTGGTGCTGTTAAAGGTTATTTAACATTTAATATAGCTGCTCTTCTACATAGCTGATAACTGTCATCTTTACATAATACTGAATCTGAAATGGATGGGGAAAGCATATTTTTTAGGAGGTTCTTATTTTTTTTTTCAATTTACTGTTTGATTTGTTCCAGTAATAGAATAACATTAGGTGAGTTTAAAAGGCTTTCAATATTCAAATGTTCAAAAATCTAGCCTTAATGCCAGCTGCAGCCAAGCCTCATGTTTGCTACCAAGGCTGCTGAATTTTCCTCTGCAGTAGAAACGTCTCTCTCAGGTTATAATGTGAGAAGGGAGCTTATCTTATAGTGGGCATTCTCAGGGCCCATATTTAATCTAATCAGTTTTTCTATCTTTAAGAGAGACATAGCCAACTTAAACATCACATTCCTGTTTGATCATTATTTTATTTTTTGAGCCCATTAAGGCTACTGAAGCTGAAAGAGATGAACTAAAAATTACTTAGTGCTTCACAGAAAGTACACTTTGTGCCACGGCTAGGAATGCTGGCCAGGCAGGCACAGTGTCCTCTCAACCATCCTGCTAATACAGAGTTCAGGAAGAAGTGCAACTGGCTCTACTCAGACAAGTCCCAGCTCTTAATAAGAGAATTCACATGTGTAAAGGTGGGTGCACAAGTAAGTGTTTACAAAGTTCTTGCACAGAGCAACATATGGGAAAAAAGTGCACAAGAGATAGAGGTAAATTGTTACAGCTAAAGAAATTATAAGCAAACTGCACAAGACTTAATGGAAAGATCTGGTGCTAGAGGAAAACTCCATTGCTTTCCCTTTGACAAGTGAACTTTAGCTGTTTTCAAAGCAGAGGCCAGAACTAATCTTTGTTTTTTCTGCACTCACACATCAAAAATATGACATTTTTAAAACACTGAAAGGCAGAAAAGAAATGCTTCTATAATTAAAAATAAACCCAAAATGTATACTCAAAAACAATCACACAACTAGAGTGAAGATTCAAGTCAGTTCATGTTTTGATCCCAATTACCTTTTCTATCAGGAGGATAAAGTTGTGGAACTGAGACTTCGTATTTTCTTCAGAAACACTTACTACAGTACATTTACAGAGAAATCTTTATTGCTTTTCAGTGACTGAAATATATTTTTCTGTAGTGAAATTATTTATGTGTACTTCCATTAGTGAAATATTAGTATAAAAATAGAAGCTGCCTTAGTCTCCAAAAGGCACCACCAGATTTTGACACAGTGTAGGTTCTTTGAATGCACTGCCCCATGGCTAAGGTCCTACCAGCTGGTATCTGGGTTTCATCAACGCATCCCAAATGCAGAAATAAACCTTTGTTTTGCAGCCTGTAGTATCTTTCCTGTAACAAAACTCATTAATTGTGATGACAGCCCCTTATAAGAGAGAACCCGGACCAGAATTATCACTGATTGGTGACAATGAAAACATGCACAGGGCTGCTGTGCAGGAAAACGTACGAACAAAGAAGCACCAAGGCACAGAGAGCACTGGGCAATAATCAGTCCCACAGGAACAGGGATAGCATTGCCATTCTGCTGCCCAAATGGACATGTCTTGCCTGGGTGAGATGTCATAATGATAGAGATGCTTGGTAGGAGCTACTGCACAATCCTTTGTGCACAGGCAGTTGCCTGTGAGGGTGCAGCTGATGTAGCCTCCCATAGAGTTGCACAGCTCAGAGGGCTTATGAATGCTGATTAGGCTGGTTTTGTGCACATCACACTGTCAAGTTCTACTCTACAGCTACAAGAATTAACTATGTAAACTTAAAATATACAGCCAAGAAGGCAGTGCAGGCACACATGTATGAATTCGGGACTAAACCACCAGCTCAGGATGGTGCCATCTCACAGATCCATGAGCTCTGACATTTTTGTTGAAGTTGTTTATATCTTTAATACAGAAGACTTAAGCAGAGGCCAAATTTTAACCACACTGAGCAGCAATTACCATATGTAACAGCTTCATATTGAACTTTAGAGTCAAGCAGTCTCTGAATGTGTGGGTCATGGAATTAAACTATTTTTGGGAGCATATTACAACTGAAACTTCTAATAGGCCTACTGCTCCCTTTCAGTGCAGCTGAGCAAATACAGACATTAAATGAAAAAAGCACATTTTCAGATATTCAAATTAAGTTTCTATACTCCCCAATAAAGTATATTTCACTACATCAGGTCAAAGCTGCAAAATAAATGGAGCAGAAATACATATTTCCACTAAAAAAACCAAACCAAGCAATTTTTAGCAAAAATTCTCAAACACTTGAAAGGCCTCTTCTATCTCATTGCAGCAGAGGTAGGAAGGGCAGAAAATTATGACACAGTAATTATTATGATGGATGTTGAGCCAGTCCTTTATATTAGATACACTGCTTGTGCAGGAACCAGCACTACAGATTGCATACTTCACTGAGCAGGACACTCAAGATTATAATGGGCAATATAGATTAACAACATTAGGTTAAAGCAGGATAATTATTCTTCTTTCTCATTTCTATTCCTTTCCCATGGACCAGCTTCTGCTTTACATGTCTGTGCTCCTTGCCCCCAAGCCTTAAGCACACATCAAGTGGGCACTTTCCATTTCAGACGGTACAAATCTGGAGTAGCTTGATGAAAATTTGTAAAAGTGGACCTGTGTAAAACTCAGCTATAACAGAAGAATCAGATCTGTCTGTTGTGGATTAAACTGATGCTGTGTTTGCTTTTGCTGTCTCACGCCAATAGCAAGAAAGATTCTATTTTAAACCAGCAGAAGAATTTAAGAGAAAGGCTTTGTCTGCACAGTGTAAATAATCAGCATTCTGGTATAAAAGGGCCAGTTATTTCCATGCCAGTGTCAGAATGGAGCAGAGTAACACTTCACACTTTGGCAAAGGCTGAACACTGTCCTCTGGTCATCGCTCTTGGATTAGCGATTGCTCCCATGAAAATGTGAAACTGTGCTTCAGTAATTACCTTCCCAAACATAGCCTCACTCCTGCTGTGCAAGTGGAATTAGCTAAACCCCTCGTAAAACTCCAAGTCAGATTTTTTAACCCAGCATCACTGGCATCAGCTCACCTCAAGCCGATCAGCCTTCTTTCAGCCAGATAGCTCCGCAAAGCTGAGCTTCAACTGACTCCACACAGTATTTACTGAGCTACTTTTTCCTTTGGCTACCAAGCTCCCTGTCAGTACAGCTACACTGTCAGCATTCTTCAAACTAGTTAACAAGCTTAAAGATAAATTAGCCGGCAGGATCATGATCACAGCAAAACAGATGTGACCTTTGTTTCTTCATTCCCTTCTTGGGTGATGCAGGTACTAACCCTTCCCTAGGAAAGGCCTAGGTATCAGAAGGTGTGGGCAAGCACAACTTCTATCCAGCTAGAGCCTGCTGCTCTCTTAGGATAATAAAGCACACATTTTGCAGTGCTTTTAAGGCTCGTGTTGTAACTGCTCTCTGTCATGATCAGATGCATCTCCATCATATATTAAAAAAAAAAGAAAGATGTCTTGATCACATCATGAATTCATACCCAGTTACACAACAAGTACAGATGCTCACATGATGGCAGACTGCTTGCTGGTCTGAGCAACTGCAAAGCTCTTGCCAGGCAGAGAGCATGTGGAAAGCCATGACATGACATGGTTTCTTGGTTTTGCAGTCAGGGATGATAAATTACCCCAGTCTTGGCAGCAGCAGGACACTCAGGTGCACTCTACACTGCCCCATTTCTTCTGCAGCCTCAAGGGATCCTGTCTGTGGGATGACAAGGCTCCCTCGCTCAGGCAGGCTGCCACTCTTGGCAGGGCTGCCAGCCTTGTTGCATTCCCACCTGCTTGCTCTACACTGATTCCTTTAGGACCATTTTGGCACATGTCAGTGACCCCTTCCAGCATGCTACAGGACTACATTCCAGTATAGCTCATGAGGAGAGCTGCTAAATGTTTAATGCTAGCAGCAGCAGAGAAATGCTGTAAACATTTCCTGTAATCGTCCTGCTTTAAAAATTGATTTAATGTGAAAAAAGCAAAGGATGTACCATACTACACTTTGACGCTCAGGGGTGCTAGCAAGGCCTGACTTGTAGAAATCAGGGGAAGGCATTAGCTTTGCAGCACTTTTCTTCCAGCATGGTCTGGAGGGCAGACAAGCCTGTCATCTCCCTACTCCCCACTGCAGCAGTGTGCATACTGCTTGGCTCTCAGACAGGCCAACAAGGTGAGGCAAAGTGGGGCTGGGAGCTGCGCTAAGCTACAAGAGCAGCTTACAGCTCTTAGCTACAAGAGCAGCTTACAGCTCTTTTCTGTTTCTCCCATGCTCAGCTCAATGCTTCCACTAATTGAAAGAAATGCAGCACTAATCTGTAGAAGGGGAAAAGTGAAGCATGAGCATAGAAAGGGACATGTGCAACTTAGGTGACAGAGACTGAAAGGACTCTTACATTGTGTGTTATCAGCCCTTAGGACTGGAGATAACAGATTATAATAAAAAACCAAACTTACTGAGAATTTATGATTTGGCAAGTCACATTCTTATAACAGCCCACAGTAAATAATTGGTTTTGCCTATGTTTCTGCAAGTTGTTATGCATTCCCTACCTGCTATCTGGCCTTATCTCAGTTTGCTTATTTGTCAGACAATGAATTTAAGATTTCTCCCAAAACAAGTTAGCAAAATCTGACATTTCCAGTCCTTATAACTCTTAGAAAAGGGAGGGGAATGTGGTTTATTCTTTTAAGTCCTCATTCACCTATTGCAATTTCTTGTTTGGCCAGTCATGTGCTTACACTGAAAATTAGTATCACCTGGATCTCTGCATTAGAAGAGGACAAAGATTAGTAAGCCTGAGCGTAACATACAGGAAGGCATTACCTCCCAGCAGTACTGCTAGATGTTTTGGTAAATTCAGAGTCTCTCTCCCCTATCAGACCGCAGCCACTGAGCAGAAAAGATGTTCTTCTATGTTGAAACACTCAATATTTCAGCTACTATCCATTCAGGGAGAGTATTAGCTGTTTAGAGTAGGACTTTCTACTGCTGTGAATATATATGTTCTGTGCCTTTGATCTGTTCAACTCAGTGCCTCTCAGTACCATAAAACATAGATTTTAATGTCCTTTTCTTCCCAGGGATCTACTAGCCTAGAGTGGGTATTACTGATTCTTCTGTTCACTTTGCTTTGCAGGAATTCCCCAAGAATGCAGGAACTAATACCAAGACAGATAACAAGTTTCCTTCCTTATAGAGCTTTATGTTATATCCCTTTTCTATCTTTTGAGCACTGGCAGCATCAGCTGCAAACAACTAACAAACTTTACCTGTCCTTTTGTCTGCAGAGTTTGTTACTGTGCGTTGTTCCCCACTCATTTCTTACAAGTGCCTGTCATTTTCTCTTATTACTTATGCAGGAAAATAATTTCTCCTGTCAAAAGTTCTGTTGCTCTTTAATAAGGAGTAATTAGGTATGGAAATAAACAATCTCTATTTTCCTCCAGATGTGTAGATTGATTGGCTTAGACTTTAGCTGTGTTTTCTAGACTGGTGGGTGCGTGCAAATGAACAGGAGTGTGTTCAATAAAGTCAGAAAGAAGGAAAATACTGAGGAAAAGCATGGCTTAAAGAAATCAGTTATACATGCAGATTTATTTGTGTTCTGAGGCCAAGTCGGTGTAACTTGAAAGAGACCAGGGCTGCTACAAGTGCCTCATGAGGCTGGGCACATCATCTGATACAATCCCAAAGCCTTTACATTTCAGAACCACTACAAAAAGTGAGCTATAATAAAACAGCACTATTTGAGCATTCACAGCCTAACCTACCTGAATCTCTGTGTTCAACAGTCATCACTCAGACTGCTCGCTGCCACAGTTTACAAAGTGTGCAAAGAACTGCATCACAAACACTAGAACAAGCATCTACACCTTGCAAAAACAAAGCCTTTCTTCGACAGGAGAGAGCAAATCTTGTTGATCAGACATTTGCTGTCTGGACAGCCTTTGCAAAATTATATCAGAATTAGACCTTTGTAACTAAGATTAATAGTATATTTTAAAATATTGTATTATGAAGCCATATTATGAGTTATTGACACATCATAAAAGAAATAAAAATTTTAATATCACTCTCACAATTTCTAAAATAATAATTTAGCTTACAACTATCTAGAACATTTCAGAAATTTTTTTCTTTGTATGAAACAGGAAGGAAAACATTACCTGAAATTAAAAGGTTTCCTGCAAATTAAATTTACAATGTCAATTTGTTGCTACTTCCTGTAGAGTAGTAATTCAATAATGGCCATAGTCCAGTCCTGTCTGGTGTAATATGTCAAAGAAAATGCTCCAGCTTTTAATTATCTTTGTCTTCTGGCTATTTTTACCCTCAAAGTTTATTAAACCTTCAGGCACTGTTAAGTCACTTACAATAGCCCCTTTGCTGTTGGATGATGTGGCATCCCATAAGGAACTGTAATATTGAGGATGACTGGTCATATGCTTCTACTACAGGTCAAGAGATTTTGTAATTTAAGCTGCTGAAGAAAAGAATATAATTAACAGGTCCAAGGATTCTTGTGCTGCTACAGAAAAAGGTCTTGTTGGATTTCTTGGTTTTCATCATCACTTGCTGCAGGGATTAGGGTAAACTCTTTTCATTTACATGTAGAGTTGCTCAGGAATAGAACAGCTTTCTATCCTCTTCTTAGATAAAAGCCCTAGCTCTGTGTGCTTTTAAATAGAATTCAAAAGAAAACACTGTTCGTAGCACCTCCCAGATTTCTCCCACAATAAGTTAGTATACCTTTGGCTATCTCTCCAAACTATATTTCAGACATTCCTTACTGCTCCATAAAAGATTAATGATGTAAGTACAGAATATATGCATCATGAATGGGTTGAGGCAATCCCAGGCACAAATACAGGCTAGGTGGTGAACAGATTGAAAGCCTTGAGATGAAGGCTTCAGGGGTGTTGATCAATGGAAAAATCACCATGAGCCAGCCATGTTCACTTGCAGCCCAGAAAGCCAATCATATCCTGGGCTGCATCAAGAGAAGTATGATCAGTAGGGCAAGGGAGGTGATTCCCCCCTCTATTCTGCTCTCATGAGACCTCATCTGGAGTACTGTGTTCAGTTCTGGAGCCCCCAACACAGGAAAGATATTGAACTGTTAGAACGTGTCCAGAGGAGGGCCACAAGTATGACTGGAGGGCTGGAGCATCTCTCCTACTGGGACAGGCTGGGAGAGGTGGGGCTTTTCAGCCAGGAGAAGAGGAGACTCTGGGGAGATCTCAGAGCAGCCTTCCAGTACCTGAAGGGGCCTACAGGAAAGCTGGGGAGGGGCTGTTTCCAAGGGCTTGTAGTGGGAGGACCAGGGATAATGGTTTCAAGCTGGAAGACGAGAGGTTTAGACTGGAAGTCAGAAAGAAGTTCTTCACAATGAGGGTGGTGAAACACTGGAACAGCTTGCCCAGGAAGGTTGTGGATGCTCACTCCTTGGAGGTGTTCAAGGCCAGATTGGGTGGGACCTTGAGCAACCTGGTCTAGTGGGGGGTGTCCCTGCTTATGGCAGGGGGGTTGAAAATAGATGATCTTTGAGGTCCCTTCCAACCTAAACTATTCTATGAATCTATACAAGCAATAAATACATCTTACAGTTGGCCATGGGAACATCAGCATGCTCTAGGGGGAGAGCCAGTACTGATGCTCAACTTGGATATCAGCAAGATCAAGAGCAGCAGGAGGGAAGTGCAGGAGTCAAAACTGAACCTAAAGGCAGTCATGACTCCAGAGACCCCAGAAGAGTGCTTGTTTCTTATATGACACCAGAGAGAGCAAACAGCAATGTTTAGCTGAGAAAATACAAAAATTTACTCTAAAGGATTCATGTGAATGGAAATCACAAACACACATAGAAGGAACAGCAGCAGTACTCTTGACTATGTAACAGATAGTGACTACAGTAATGCTTAACTCTAAAAGAAGAGCTACCTGAAGATGATTGTTACTGGGAAAGTAAGACATTGCAGATAAAAGATCAAGATAGTTATGGGTGGCATGAGGACTATACTTTCAAAATGATCAAATAAAGTTTGATGCACACAAAAAAGGGCTAATAAGAGGTCTAAACAGGCAAACCAGAAGAGCTGAAACTCAAACACTACATAGGAAGCTTAAGAAAGTAGGACCAAAAAAGAGTATTTCAAATAATCAACAAATCAACACGCCAAAGACATGAAAAGTGAATAGCAAAAACTTTTTCAATCCACAACTTAAAAAGGAATCCTACCAGAGTCTGCAGAGCTGATAAGAAATTGAACTATTAAAGAAAGATTGAAGGAAGATAAAACCATTGCAAAAAACAAAAAAAGGCAAAAGAATTCCAGCCCTAACTGCATTCTTTACAGAAACTTTTTTGATGGAAGAGATTAAGAATGCTCAGCTATCAAAGATTTTGGTGGGGTTTTATTTGGTTTTATTTTTCCCTTTCCTATTCAGGAAATACATCTGAGGAATTGTGTCAACTGAAATATCAGTAGAAGCTTCAAAATGAATAAAATTACTAGTAACAAGTTACCAGCATCAAGATGGTATTAGCTATGAAATTGCCAAAGTACTTAGGATGGCATGTACCCTATTGCTTATGTTCAGCTCAATATTAAAGATAGGAAAAAATGACAGCAATTTTTAAAAGGTTTCCCAGAAGATGGAAAGAGCTACGACTATTAAATCTGACTGGTTGGCTGAGACCACAAAAAAGAAAAGAATTAGCAGACACTTAAATAAAGATGATGCTATAACAACATGCCTACATGGATATTGTTGAAAGAATTCTTGCCTCACAAATATACTGGAGGAGCAACCTAGGTAAAATATTGTACTTGCAATTCAGAAAAAACCTTGAAACTCCTCACAAAGAGCTTCAGGACTCCTGGGATAAGACAAG
Source organism: Upupa epops (assembly GCA_013397515.1). Taxonomy (NCBI): domain Eukaryota; kingdom Metazoa; phylum Chordata; class Aves; order Bucerotiformes; family Upupidae; genus Upupa; species Upupa epops. The sequence goes on along the minus strand of VZRI01010820.1, from coordinate 15,284 downwards.
GTGGTAGTTCTGAGCTCACAAAGTATCAGAAGCAGCAAATGCCATATAGGAAGGATTAGTTTGTCCCATGGGATCTGCTCCCTTCATTCACAGTAACAGGAAAACTGATGTGAATGCTCAGGTGATGACTTTCACTGAATATACAAAACTTTTCCAGATGCTTAAGACTAAAGTTGGCTGTGAGGTGACTTGAACATAAAACAATGTGGTAATAGAATGTCAGATGAAACTCTGTCAATAAAGGAAAGCTGAGAATACTTGCATATCTATAGAGGCATATTCATTGTCTCCACATTATCTACAACCACTTAAATCCCAGTCACTGCAAACAGTTCTCTGGAAATATGTTCTTACTTTTAAGCAGTGGTCAAAACAGTAAATGTATTGTTAGGGCCTAGTAGGAACACAATAGTTAGTTTTAAAATATAATAGAGGAACAAACTTTTGTCAATACATAAGTCAAGATGTGCCATCCTTGTAGATAACACCAGTTCCATCTTTCAAGTTTCATGGAGCAGATGTAGAGAAAGCACTGAACGGGGTAACTAGCATGATCAAATACATATGAAAAACCCTACCAATTGGGATTTTGTTTCATTTTGCAATATACAAGGTCAAGGGGGCACTGACTGTAGCCATTACAATGTTCCTGTGAATACAGAAAACGTTTTCTGTGGTTGTAAGATATGGGTCTATGGAACTGTGATTCAGTGGACACAATAGAGATCTTTGATGATTTCTTTAAGATTCTTTGGTAAAATCTTGACAGTTATAGGAACTTTAATATAAAATGTGTTTGTGTTGTATAGGTATTTAAATAAGAATGCTTTAACTACTATCTTCATAGCAAGTGCCCTTGATAGCAAGTTAAATGTCGTTTCCATTTTTACAGAAACTGTTGCCATTCTCAAATGTCTTGTCTTTAGGAAAAGTGACAGAATGATAAATTTTAATTTGAGCGTTTTAACAATGGAAAAAAACCCCTTTTTTATATTTTTACAGAGTCTTATTTTATAGGGAAAGAATTGTAATGTCAACAGTCTTTTACAGGAAAAAAACACAACTGTTCCTATTTAAAGAACAACAAATGAAAGAAAACAACACATCATCCAGCCTCACTACTCATTTGGTCGCTTACCCCAATAAACTTCTACATTGTTGCTCTGGTACTTGAACTCAATGCTTTTTTCATTGCTATGCGTATTCATCACTCAGGTCACACAGCAGCAGTAAGAACTGAAGACAGTCTCTCAATGTGAAGACACCAACTCTTCTATGCTGTTTAAAATGAACCAGATCCTACTATGGTTTAGTCCAAATTAAACTGTAATCCACCACCACTGAATCACAACAATTAATTCTTCAGCTGCTTCCCACAGCATGCACCAGCACTCTTCTCTGAAGAGATTACAGCTGCCATTTAAACCTCTTTCAGCCTCAACCCAGGGTCTGTTTTGTGTCTGTTTTGTTTCTGTCACCACCAGTCTCATCTATGAGACATGGTCAGGTTTGGTATTTTGAGTTTATGATTTTTTTCTTCACATTTTACAAAGCATTTCCTGATAAATCTCAGAGCTCGTACTCAGAGCTAAATAATATACTAAAAAAGTCTACTGGGCTTCTAACGACCTGGATTCTAAGACTAATGTAGGTGAAAGAGTGGTGCATCCTTGTAAAAGCTCTTAATCTTGATGATCTCTAAGGACAGTGATCAAATTACATAGGAACCCAACATACACAGATGTAACTCAGGACTGAGATACATACCACAACCTTTCCAGCAGCACTGGAATTTCAGTGATATTTGGGGTGCACTACCCAATTTACTAACAGCATTTCAAAAGGTCCTGTGCCTGGCCAAGTTCCTTGCAGTGATCTGTAGGTCAAAGCAAAACCAAGACTTATGGATTGAAAAACATCCCTTTGAATAAATCCCCCTGAGTTAAGAAAGATGACAAACAGTCAAGGTAAACTATTACTGTCTCCTAGATGCAGAAGCACAAATCTTTCTCATTTGCATGTTCATGGTTTTCAATTTCTGTTACCACACTTGCTGAAATGCTCCTAAATTGAGTGGCAAAAAGTACTGAGTGTTTGCTGGAGTTTTCACTCACTGTGGTTTGTGTACCTTCATATTTTACTGCTAATAAAGAACATTTACCGTTTACTTTCAGCTCTATGTAGAATTGTTATAGGTGTGTGTCTCACAAATCATTGGAAAAGCATATAAACACAAGGTCTGTGCAATTAAGTTTGCCAAGAGTATTGCATATTAATTTAATTTAATTACATCTCAGAACAGAAAGAAGCCTCTTATTTTTCCAAGATTTCAAAGACGTCCACCTTCCTCATGTGTACAGAGCTTTGGTGAATTTGTCAACTGTGAACACTGAGAAGCTCCTTGTGCTCAAAGTCTGGGTGTCACCCCAGAGCCTCTGCTGTTGTTCTCTCAGCAATGCACAGCACAGTTCCCAAAGATCTTCACCCAATTCGTTTTGAAGCCTGAGAGGCTACTTTCCACAGACTTGTAACAATAGTTTCCTCCAGGTATAGTCCCTGAATTCCCTGTCTTCAGTAAATCCATCACCGGCTCACTACTCTTGAGCTTGTCATTATCAGGCATAAGCCACAGTCACTAGCAGAAAGGAAATCCTGCTCTTAAATAGCAGCTATGGAAATCAGTTCCTTTCAGTGAATGAGGCTGGCCTCTTTTCTTCCTTCCAGTTCTTAGGACTGCAAAGTCCACGTCTTGAACCCAGACTCCTGACTTTCAACCTATGCTGTCTGTATGGAAGTGATCAATGAAAAACACGTTAGGGAGATGGAAGGGACTTGTCTTGCTCAAACTGAAATACTTGGGGGGTATTTCTGCAAAACTCATTTTGGATTGATCCAGAACATTTCATTTGACCCAAAAGAAAATAATCTTTGTTTCACTGTATGGATCCCTTCACCTTTTGTTCTTGTTTGTTTAACCCTCAAACTCAGGTCACATTTTTCCATGAAAAATACTACTTTGAAAGAAAAAGGTTGGATTGAAACAAAAGGCTGGAAAGTTTTTCTTGATGCAGTTGTGGCTGTGCAACACCAGGTAAACCCCGAAGTAAAGCATTTCATTTTAATAACATAGGGAAAAAAATTGCATGGTACCATACCACAGGTATGAGCTGCCATCTTAGATCTAGCAGTGCCCACAGGAGGACAGAGGGCTTCAGCCACATCTGTCAAAGGAGGCTGATGTATCTCAAATCTCTGCCCTTGTTTTAGAATGATGTACTGCCAGAACTCAATCTAAATTGTACATGGCATGCAACCTACCAGCAAAATCTCATTTTTTCACATACACAATCTTCACCAAAACAAGAACACCAGCCAGTTCCATGCTAAGCTTCAGGTCACATGAACAGAGATGGTGACACATTTGAAATGAGTCTCAAACTCTGTGTGGTGTGGCACCCCAATGAACAACTCCTCCCCAGCCACTCTGCTCATTGGCTTTTTCCTGGGACACTTCCCTCCTAGACCTCAGTATGTTGCAAGAGAACTCAAACAACCACAGGTGTCCACTGACTGAGCTTATATTTCCATCCATCCTTTTGCAAGCTGCAATGATGAAGCGCTTCGTAGTCACAGACCCAAAACTTTATATTCCTCATTGTATTTCCAGTCATACCACCACAATTAGAAATCCCAGGAGACACCGCAGCAATTCTCACTGACACATCAAGAAGCAGCCAATTCACGTAGCACATTCTTAAAATTAGAAAATTTAAGTACTGCAGGACAAACCATTCCTTCCTCTAGACAAAACACTCTGTCCTAATTCTTCCAGTAGAAAGCCACACTCTCTGGGAGTGATTTGAGTTTAAATGTCTGCATTTTCATTCATTTACACCCAGGCAGCTGTGAATCAAGGCGTTAGAGCCCACTTACTCCTCCTTGTCTCCAAGTATTTTTAATTCCAGCCAAGAACATTATTTTACATTGTTTGCATCTTTGCTACTTTCAACTCTTCCCCCTCTTTTCATTGTGATTTACAAGTGATGGCTCTACAGAAAGTGCTTTTAACACCCTACACTCATAAATTATAAAAAAATCAGATTTACCATCTAATCTCTTCACATGCAATGATGTGCATATTAAATATCATCTAGTTCCACATAAATTCTGTTGTCATCAGAAACTACTGCAAATTTGGTGTCTGCCTAGGAAACTGCAGTTCATCATTAGCCAAAATGGTGGTTTTTCTTCAGTCCCACTACTTAGATAAAATAGGGACAGTATTATCAGAAAAAAATAGACTTTTTCAAGTATGTTCTTCATTAGTTCAAAGCAGCTGAAGTCCACTAAAAATAGTTGATTTTTCTGACTCTTAAGTCATTAGCTAGCAAAATGTTTACTCCTGTAAAAATGTCTGTTTCCTAGGAATTATTAGTCATAGTTTATTGAGAAACACTCAGATACATAGTTGGGTTTTCCAATCCTTTAGACAATTAAAATGCTGAGATACTCATTTTTGCAATGAATATCTATCCAGTAATTACCATATTTACTTTTCATTTATGGGGGAATAATCTATTTTAATTAAGCCTAACTGAAGAACTTTTATCAGATGTAATTATCCTTTTCGATAAATATGTCTCCGCTAATTACATTTAACCATGGGATTTATAGCTCTTAAGTCATTTGGTGGGAAACATAATAAATCTTTAGTAATACATGCTAAATTACTACAAATTAATTCAGATCATTAACATAATAAACAAATTAGGATAATTTCACTTAATTAGTTTTGATGGTTAACTCAGAATCCCTTGTAAAGCTTTGTGGTAATCAAAGTTTTGCCAGTACTTCTAGAGATAATTTTTTGTAACCAACCTGTTTGAATATTTACACATAAAATTAGAGCACTGCCAGAACACAGTAAACCATTCCTCTCAAGTAACAGAGCATTTTAGGAACTGATGCTTGGTGCCTTTTAAATGCAATTTCAAGTTTGTACCTTCAGTTACACATTGAAGAAACAACATGGCAATGTGGTACTATTTTGGAAGCAAACTCCTTCCTCTCTCCTCTGCAGCCTTTCTAGTTTCTGCTTATCCTCAAAAGATAGGCACAGGCAAAGGTAATACGGTGATGAAGACTAGTGAGTTTCTGAAGGGTAAGTAAAGCAGCTTGTCCTGGCAGAGGTAGATGGCCTGGACTGACTGTTTCCCCCTTCTATTTCAGGGGTGATGTTCTGGGGGACACAACTGAACTGACAAACTAGAAGGACAATCCTGAAACCTTTTACAAAGGCAAATCCCAGTTTACACTGCCAAACCATCAAATGCAGGCATCTCCTCTCAAATGACAGCTTACGCCCTCTTCTGCACCAGAACTATATGTGAAAGGTGTGATTAGGGAAACGACACCACGTATGTAACTTACTACCAGAAATCTCTCTGCCGTGTTTAGCTAAACTGTTGGTCTATCAGATATTTTCCTGCAGTGACCCTTCCTACACTAGCAGAGTTCCCTCCTTTGTATAGACTACAGAAACAAATCCTACAGAAAGTCAGTGTGTTGGCACACAAAATTTGTAACTCCTGCTGACAAACATGCCATCTCAGCGGTGTTTCCACCTCCTGCTAGTTGGAGATAAGTCTTCAGCTTAGTTCAGCCAAAGTCAAAACCTATCCATATATTTATACAGAAATCACTCATCAGATTACATGTTCAAGGTGAAGAATAAAGATGAAAGCTTTTTAGTTATGAACTTTTGGAGCTTAATCTTCTTAGATTAACTCAGACAAGCAAAGAGCTTCCCTGCAGGCAAAACAGACCTCATAAATAGAGAAAAATACCAATCAAGAGTTATTATTAAAAGAACATTTTAAATGTTCTTCCCCAAAGCACCTCCTGGAAAAGCTGGCAGCCCATGGCTTGGATGGGTGCACCCCACGCTGTGTTAAAAATTGACTGGGTGACCAGGCACAGACAGTGGTTGTGAATGGTGCCCCATCCAGTTGGTGTCCAATGAGCAGTGCTGTCCCCCAGGGATCAGTGCTGAGCCCAGTTCTGTTCAGCGTCTTTATTGATGACATGGAAGAGGGGACCAAATCTCCCCTTGGTAAATTCACAGATGACACCAAGTTGGGGGAATCTGCTGGAGGGGAGGAGGATGCTGCAGGGAGATCAGGACAGGCTGGGTCAATGGGCAGAGGCCAAAGGGATGAGGTTTAACAAGGCCAAGTGAAGGGTCCTACACTTTGGCCACAATAACCCCCAGCAAAGCTGCAGACTGGGGGATGAGTGTTTGAAAAGCAGCCTGGCAGAGAGGGACCTGGGAGTGGTGGGTGAAATCTGGCTAACTATGAGCCAGCAGTGTGCCCAGGCAGCACAAAAGGCCAATGGCCTCCTGGCTTGTACTAGGAATAGTGTGGCCAGCAGGACTAGGGATGTAATTCTCCCCCTGTACTTGGTCCCTGTGAGACCTCACCTCGAGTACTGGGGGCAGCTCTGGGTCCCTCACTTCAAGAAAGATATTGAGGTACTGGAGAGGGTCCAGAGGAGGGCAACGAGGTTGGTGAAGGAACTAGAGGGAAATTCTGTCGAGAAGAGGCTGAGAGAGCTGGGGTTGTTCAGCCTGGAGAAGACGAGACTCAGAGGGGACCTTATCACTCTCTAAGTACATGAAGGAAAGTTATAGACAGGTGGGGGCTGGGCTCTTCTCCCAGGCAACTGGTGATAGGACGGGAGGGCAGGGCCTGAATGCACACCAGGTTGGATCTTAGGAAGCCCTTCCTCATGGAAAGGATAGTTGGACACTGGAATGGACTGCCCAGGGAGGTGGTAGAGTCACCGTCCCTGGAGCTGTTTAAGAAAAGATTGGACGTGGTCCTTGGTGCCATGGTCTCACTGATGTGATGACGTTGAGTCATAGGCTGAGCTTGATGAACTCAGAGGTCTTTTCCAGCCTTAATAATTCTGTGTGTGATCTCTCTGCTGGGAGTGTCACCTTCATTCCATGCTGTCCTACTTTGACATGCTGATCTCTGAGCAATAGGCCATGTTTTGTTTAGTGAGCAAGGGTGGCTGCTTTTTTCTGCTCTTTAAGTTGCAGCTTGTGTAGGTGAAGGAAATATAAAAGAGAAAACTATCCATGTTTTGGTATAAAGTCTCAGCTACTTCACTGAACACAAAGTAAGAAAGGTAATTTGGGGGTTCTTACCTTTATTTTTATATACTGTTCTTAGTATTTTCTCCCCCACAGCACAGCACAGCACAGGTCTCTTAGCTGTCATGACCTTTCTATTCTGGGCTCCATAGTTAGTTCTGATAGTGTTCCAGTGTCCAGAGACTATCTAGTCATCACATCTCACCCTTTGCCTCCTCCAGACCTAGGAGGTGGGCAGGCAGAAGCTGCAATGGTAGTATGTTGTCCTAGCAGCCATCTGGAGCTGGCACAGCAGCACAAAGGAAAACAAAAGGTCATGACTTTCTTCCACCCCCTGCCCCCATCCCCCACTCAGGAACCATGGTGTGACTTGGAAGCACAGCTCCAAGGCAATTGGAAGGCTGGAGAAACAGAATCTCACAGAATCGTTTTGCTTGGAAGAGACCTTTAAGATCATCAAGTCTAACTGATAAGACCACCAGGTCACCACTACATCATGTTCCCAAACTGTTCAATCAATGCCCAGTACTGTTTAGACTAGCCCAGGACAGAAGAGTCAAGTCAGACCAGACCCACCCTGAGGAGACAGGACAGATATTCCCTTCACTGAAAGCTTTGACTTCAGAGCTCAAATACATTGGGAAAATTCATACCTACTCTTACGTAGTGCATGACACCTAGCACTAGGGCAATGCAAATTTGCATCATGCACGGAGATGCACCTGTCCTTCTACAAAGGAATGACTTTCACCCTAAACTAAACCTTTTAATAAAGTCATGCCTTATTTTCTAAAGATAAATACTGCAGATCTTTTATTTGACTTAATGCTGGGAAACTCAAAATCCTATTTGTATTTCCAAACTGCTACGCTAGCTTTCCTCCTACTTTACTTAACTCATTTTTTACCTTCGTCATATTAATGGTTATGTAATAATATTAGACAATGTTCACTAACCATTAACTCCAAAAATAATGGTTGTTCTAAATCAGAGTTAATTAGTGTGTCACAAACTCCAGTCCTAGCACAGGGTGATGACTGAATAAAAAGAACGCAATGTCACTTCACCAAGAATTACAAATACAATTTTAAGAGGTATTTTAAATATTTTTCTTAATAGCTGTCAGAAGAAACGATGGGGTGTGATTCTTCAGAAAGCATTGCTCTTTGCTAAGTACAAGCAAGTGAGCTATCACCAGCCTTAGTCTAGCTGCAGAAAACAGATTTAACATTAACTTATGAATAGTTGAACTTTTTCTCTTTAATGTTTAACAGTGAATCATGCTCTAAACCCTTTATATTTCACTGCACATCAGCAAGGTTGTCAGGAGCAAAGATCAGGATAACATAATTCTTAACGGCTTGTTCTCACACACCCCACATTTATTCCTGAAGCAGCCTGAATCATCCTGAAACTAAGACGCGTGGGGTGGCAAAATTTAAATGTGAAAGGAGTTGCTCTTTGAGGGCCATCAATTTTTTACAAGTGCAACTTCCAGCTGAAACAATCTGAGCAGGATTCATTCTCTCACACAAACACAGTCATTCTGAGAGTCCTTAAGCAAAGTCAGGCCACTGGCTGTGCCTGTATACCTGCATTCCAGCACACATTGTGGGCAAGAAGGAAATGCAGGTGGCATAGGCTCCCAAGGCTCAGGATTTTTACCTTTTCCAATCTCATCTCCAATTCACTTACTGGCATGAAATCAGATGCAGATACACCACTATCTTGGTGCGTTTTAAGTCATAAAGTAGACCTACCAAAAAAGTAACTCCTGTAGTTATCATCAGCAGTAACATCACATCCACTCACAACTCTCCAATGTAGAGCAAATACATCAGATCTTTTATACAGTGAAGAATTACATGACAGCTTTGATGACTTCCAAGACCAGACCTCTAAAGCCTAATTTTACAACCGTGTAAGGAAAACCACTTAAATCATTATTATGGTGCACTGCAGAAGCACAGCATTGACACTGGTTTTCACTTCTAATTTTGTCTTGTTTTCCACGTTTATGAAGCATTTACAAACATATGTAAGATCAGTTATCTTTTCACTGCTAGTGAGAAGACAAAAAAAACCCCAGGTCTAAAAAAATCTATTTGTAGGAGATGTCTTGGCAGACTTTTTCCATTTGAAAGAAGAAAAGAAGTCATCACCAAGGGCCATATGAGACCAGTAAAAGCTGTGTGAGCCTGTCATCACACAATAAGGCATATTGGCAAAACCCTCCACAGCTTCTTCTAAAGAAGGGGGATGAGAAGAAACAACAAAGAAAAAAAAAAAAAGAGGCTTGTATTTTTATGGCACTGTCATGCCTCTTATTCCTTTTCTTGATACCCAATCTCTAGTCTCTATGGATGACAGATTCTACCCCACTTTAAAGTTCCCAGAAAGCACTCAAAGCAATCTTAGTCTTTAGCACTTCAGTGCAAATGATTGCGAAGAAACTCAAGGGTATGTAACAATGAAGTGCCCTTTCACTATCCCCATCATGATATTCCTGAACATGAGCAAAAGAGTTGTAATTTTTCTTCATACTATGTAAATTAAGAAATCCAAATGCAAGAATTCATTATTATTAGTTTTGAAATGGGCAGAACACTTATAATTACAGGTTTCTGGAACCCTGGACATCATTTCAGTATTGGTAAAGAAATTGGAGAGCAGAGGCTTCAAGCATTAGAAAACAGGCTCCAGTTTAGTTGCAATCAAAAAACTAACTAAGACTAGGCTGTAGGAAAATACAGTACAATATTCAACAACACATGGGCTACTGCAGTGCTACTTTCAGTGCTGAGCTTTGACAAATGAACTGCATTTCTTTACCACTTAAGAAACCTGAGCAAGTGTGACTTTCTAACAGACGATGGAGGAGAAGGCTCCAGCTAAGGATCTGACCTCCGGTACTATGATGATTTAGGACAGTGAGTCCTCCGCAGGAACATCCACAGGACACTTAATAGAAGAAGAGTATTCCCTTACTGAGCAGACAATGGAAGAAAGAAGGTGAAAGGCTTTTATTTAAGACTTTTTATTACCACCTCTACCACCGGAGTGTTCTACCTACTGGAAATATCTCTATGATCATTCAGGTGTGGTGAAACACTGACTAATGCTGGACATAAAATTGGTTAGCCTCAATGATCTGAGTAACTTACAGCATTTCCCAAGTAGTTGAAAACTGTCGACAGGCTGCTGATCTCTCCTCCCCAGGCTATTTTCTGAGTGACAGTAGATACATCCAACTCTACTGCTATATCACCCCTTCAAGTGCTACTGGTACAAACCATCAATTATAATTTTGTAAAGCCATGGAGGACTGCTTGTTATATTAGGTAATCATAAGACTGTTACAAAACTATGCAAGGAAAGCAAAGCCTCAGGCTGTTACAGTAGCTAACAAACCTGTCATTAATTACTGAGAAAAAGCTTTCTGCCTTTTAAATAATTTATACAGCTGGATCTACAGTTGCAAAAGATTAAACATAATTAAAATGGGAGCTTTACATTTCATGGGGCATGCTGACTTCAGGACTTGGCCAGTACCAGCAGAGCAGAGATACAGACCACAGCTAATAATGATCCCACCCTCAGGCTGGCAAATGGTGCCTCCAATGCTCACCCTGGACTGGGGTTTCCTTCATTAAATCATTTCAGATAAAGACCTGCTAAGCTCATAAACTTGCTCACTGGATGTCTTGCTTAGGCTCTTCATCCCTGTGACTAGCACATCTTTGGAAGACATTCTTTGTCTTAGTCTTTGAGGTTTAGTGAAGGGTAATGCAATCTTCCAATAGGGTTTCTGCCTTCTATAGTTTCTATTTAATTGGGCTGTGCAGTAGTTCAAGTATTATATATGTACATTCAAAAAAATCTTTGGGTGAATTAAATCTATACAAGTACAGTCTCCTAATAGGGAAAGCAGTGTGTTAATGCACTCCAAACCATCTGCACAGTTTTTTCACACGAAACAGTTTTTATTATACTATATTTTAGAATGAAGTGAAATGTAGCAAAATATGAAGCTCATTATTACACTTCATTATAGTGATGCTCACCATATCTCCTGTTATGTCTGAAAATAGAACAGCATTGCCCCAGTTTTCAGAACTCCAAAGCTTAATGAAAGGACTATTTTTTTTTATATAAAACCCAGCAAACTCTCAGATCAAGTATATTCAAAACTCTTGGAGAAAGGGAGGTTTGGCTTTCTACAGAAATTCTAAATTCTAAAAGACCTGTCCTTTTAGCAATGTGTGAAAAATGTGCATGTACATATGTTTAGACATATTTTAATAATATACACACACATATACAGTATATCTAATTATTTTAAGTGGACCTGACTACACTAATCCCCAGCCTACACAGCCTCATCAAGTGGACATCCTGATCAGTAAAACATAAATTCCATCTATCCCGGGGCTTTGGGACATTTTCCCCCTCCTTTTTTTTTTCTTTAATGCCACTTCAAAGCTCTCTTCTGTTATCTCTTGCTGAAAGGTAAGAGGGTTTTATTTCAGTGCAGATTCAGGTCAATTTAAATAAATCTGACATAACTTATTTACGTAAGGAAATTGTTACAGCAAAAGCAGCACTATCTCAGTTTTGGTCTACAGCCTCTAGCCACTACCTCTATCACTTTATCTCTCTGCACAGATGGACTTCACATTATACAGCCTGTTTTACAGTGCAGTTACAGTGATATTCCTTAAAACTACCTATGAGTTATACTTTATTATTACTTTTCACTGTTAAGGTTATCTGAAAAATGTTATTTGACATAAGTATTCACCCCATTATACTGAGTATTCCCTTAGCACCACAATGGTTAACCTAGATTAACCTCCACATAGTTAAATTAGCCTTTCATGTCTAATTATCCCCTGTGATGGGATATATTAGTTCCAATCCTTGCGGCCATAAGGGATCTGTAGTTTCAAGTGACCTCTACACATGGACAATAATCCAAATTAAAATAGACATGAAAGCAGGATCAAGGCCTGGCTATGTAGGATTTTGTACCAGTTTCCAAGGTCACTTTAAGGATTTAAAGACTATTGAGCCTTTTTTTAGATGGGAGCTGATGGAAAATTAACCTGTTAAAAAAGTGACAGCAGGCAAATAAATCAGAAGGAAATTCTTCATTGGAACAGGTTGCCCAGGGAGATTGTGCATGCCCCCTCCCTGGAGATGTTCAAGGTCAGATTGGATGGGGCTTTGAGCAACCTCGTTGAACAGTATCACAGTAATGATGAGGCTGGAAAAGACCTTAAAGATCATCCAGTCCAACCTAAAACCACCCAAGTAAACCTAACATCTGACATCTAGATCATGCCACTCAGCACTTCATCCACCCTAACATTGAACAACTCCAGAGACATAGACTCAACTACCTCTGTGGGCAGCCCGTTCCAAAATCTGATCAATCTTTCAGTGAAACCCCTTTTCCTAATGTCAAGTCTAAACTTCCTCCGATGGAGCTTAAGACTATGACCTCTTGTCCTGTCTCCAGTGACCAGGGNACCATTCCTGATACAGGCCAGGATGCCATTAGCCCTTTTGGCTGCCTGGGCACATTGCTGACTCATGCTAAGTTTACCGTCCACTAGTACCCCCAGGTCTTTTTCTACCTGGGTACTCTCTAAGATCTCCATTCCCAGCCTATAATTCTGCCTGGGGTTGTTATAACCAAAATGCAGAACCTGACACTTAGACTTGTTAAAACTCATCCTATTACAGTCTGCTCATCTCTCCAGTCCAAGTCCCTCTGCAGGAGCCTTCTACCCTCCAACAGATCAAAAAGGGCTCCAAGCTTGGTGTCATCCTCAAATTTGCTCACGAGGAGTGGAGGATGTCATTGCTCATGACAGAGGGATTGGAACTAGATGACCTTTGAGGTCCCTTCCAACCTGAACCATTCTATGAATCTATGAATGTACTCTGAATCTCCATTGAGCCCAGAAGAGACTACTGTTTGAGCAGATCAGCAGTTTCCCCCATTTCACACATTGTGTATGCTGAAGTGGCACAGCAGTAACTACCCTGCAGTGCTGAACATCAGCTCAGCAACAAATACTTTTAACAGTTATCATACTTTATGCAATCTGGATTTTATTCAATGCTTCTGACCCTCATAACATGGCTTGATACTGTTTAGCATGACACATTTTTTATATTCAACTCCTCACTTCCTTTTTACCTCTGTGTTCAACTCTCTCATACACTAATAGGGCATTTCAGTACCAGTTCTCCCTCCTGAACAATGCACAGAATGGCACTGCAGCATGGCTCTCAGAAGTCCCCCCTTTTCATGGCTGGCAGTCATTGTATTCACACATCCCACCATTCACTCAGTCATCTCTCCACTACATGTGGTCTTTTCCCACACAGCTGAATTCCCCTTCCCCACTCTACAGTCAAATGCAAGTTCAAAATCCTTCTTGCATTGGATGGTTGGCTGGCTAAGAAAAGCAGAGGTATCTGTGGGGTGTTGTTACCTGCCCTATAAGGCCACAATTGAACAGAAAATTACATCCAGGACAGGAAGTTGAGTGTGCCCAGGTAACCTGTCTGTCATGTTGACTCACATCAAGGGATACCTTACCCCATGTAGCCCTCCAGGCTGTTTCCTCCCAGCTGCAGTTCAGCAAAGAAAATACAAAATGTCAAACCTTTGCTTTGTGAGTCTTCCTGAGAGGTTGGTGCTTCCCATAGAACCATCAGTTCTACCACAGACTTCATAGAAATTAAAAAGCCCACAAAGTTCAAAATTTTCTCCAGCTCCACTTCAGTGCCCAGTCATACTCTGCCAGTCTCAGCAGATACAATGCAACAGTCCTGTAGGGTGGGAAAAGTGTTGAGAGGTGTGGAGGATCTAGACCACAGTGTAAATGAGGGTTGGCTAAGGATCATGCTAATTTTTAGTGTCTGCAAAGAGCTAAGATTAATAAAACATTCAAAACAGGCAGGAAAAAAAATATCCAAAAGGAGAATCAACGTAATTATGTGCTATATTTTCCTAAGTACTTTCAGCACTCACATTTCCATTTATGACTATTATTGATGACTTTAATGCACAACTAACAGAGGACTGTGCTACCGTTTGCGGTTCATAATTACGTCACATTTGTTTGCCACCACTGACTCACTAATATGAATTTTGTTCATCACACATGTTGAGAACTGTATCATAAATCTCGTGATATAAAGCAGTAATGTCTCTCAACTTTATCTATATGATTTCTCACATCTTTCCCAGAATACAGTTCATCTTTTTCATATTCTCTATACACCATTTTAGGCATTAATAGCAATAAATGCATGTTTGTACTGCATGAGATGAGAATTAAAGCAGAATTGTATTTGCTGAAAGGTCAGTACTGAGAGCATCTCACCAAACATGGTATATCAACTGGGAATCAAGAGGTCTAGAAAGTATCAAATGTATTACCAGTGGAGTTGAAACACAATCTAATTTAGCTTTCTTTCAAATACACACTGCCATGGAAATATTTTACTTGTCAGTGCATTCCTCCATTCGACACAGATATCTCATATCGACACACTGAGATAAATTTCATCATTTGTTCTCAGCCTTAAAACCAAACCTTTTACTATTGTATATCTGAATAATTGTGCTGGGTTTTAAATTCATTTTAGCAATGACCCATCACATTACACAACAGGCCTTAGTTGCTGAAATGAATATTCAAACTTACTTTAACATTCCTGTATAAAGTTTCTATCCTTTCTGTTCGCAGTTTTCCGTATTGAAAGCTCCTACAGCAACCCCACGAATGCCATAGTGCTACTGTAAAATTAACTTTTACTGGCATTTTACTGCATGACAGTTGAGTAAAGAATATGACTTAGTCCAAAGATAGTAACCTCTTGTGCACACAATTGTCATGCCAAAATTGTGCATACGTGCGTGTGTATCTATGGAAAATGGTAATAATTGTACAAAATACTTGGCATAGCAAAAGCTGTAACAAAAATTCTCAGCTGAGAATTGAAATCCAATGTTTATTCATAGCAACAGATTGGCATTTCTTACTGACTTCTTATTTTTTGTAAGAAAGTGAGGACCAAAAGCAAGCTGGTAGTGATGAGGCTA